>NJPR01000098.1:0-140488 GCA_002946385.1 Rutstroemia sp. NJR-2017a WRK4
CAGCCCCCCCCCCCCCCCCCCCCCCCCCCCCCCCCCCCCACCCACACCCCCCCCCCCCCCCCCTCCTCAAGAACCCGCAAACACCTACCCCCAGAAACGCAACCAATCAAACACAGCCACGCCTTTTCTTTCACCCTCACCCGCCCCATCTCCATCTCCATCTCCATCTCCATCGTACCAGCTTTTACCAGCAGCGGGGTAAGCTTCTGAACTGAACACAAACTCCACTCTACTATACTGAACACCGTAGCAACTAGCGACTTAACTTTTTTATGGTGCTGGTGCTGGTACTGAGGGAAGCGAGGAAGAGAAGGGGAAGAAGAAGAAGATGATGATGATATGATAATAATGATAGTAAGGATATATACAAAGGAGAGGAAGGAAAAAATGGAATCTAAATCTAATCTGATCTGATCCGTTAGTGAAGTATCGAGGTGTATATAGATAGGTAGGTAGATATGTAAATAGAAAGCATATAGTGAATAAAGACAAGCAAGTACCCAAGTAAAGTCAAGTAACCAAACAAAATCGAAGCACCAAGTAAAATCACATCACCAAATCCAAAAACTCGTTATAAATAACTCTCATATATTTACTTATTTATTTATTTCTCTCTACTCGTCTCCCTTTTTTCCTTCCCCTCTCTTTTCTTTCTCCTCCTCTCACTCTCTCATGCCTAAAGTAAATCGAATATCGTACAATGATATCTACCCTCCCTCCTACCCCTCAGCTCTCCCTCGCTATGATATATAGTATATGGTATCTTAAATTCGTATCCCAACACAATCGCTCGCTCCTGCCTCCCAAAACCCAGTAAAAAACTCCTGATACGCCTGAAGTCCTGACTCCTATCCTTTCCTTTCCTGTCCGTGGTACGTACTAAGAAGTATGATAACTTTCCGTTCCGTCCGTTTCATGTATCGCTTTCCTCCCAATGCTGATTTATTTGTCGCTGATGATGATGATGATGATGTTTTTGATGTCGATGTTGATAATGACGACCAGCCGACCGACCAAAGTGGGTCGAAGTATGCCTATCCTTTCCCAAACCATCCCAACCATCCCGTCCGTCCCTTGAAATAAAAATAAAATCCGGAAGCCAATCGAAATAACCGACGCCTCTAGTCCCTGCCGATCCCTCTTCACTTATACCCAACCATCCTCGCGCAGCGATTGCAATAGTACAGATTATGCCCGAAGCGCACCATCCCGCTGGCGCTCGCGTCGTCGGTCGATACCCGGCGGAGTTCGTTGCCTTGGTATTGCACGGTGCTGATGGTCTCGACGCATTTGGCGCACCGCGAGCAGCGCATGACTTCGACGCGGGATTGTTGTTGCAGGTAGTCCATGGATATGGACATGCGTTTTGAAGAGGTGGAGGATGTGGAGGAGACGGATGAGTCTGAGGAGACGGAGGAGTCGGAGGAGGTCGATGAGCGGGAGTAGTTGGTGGTTTCGACTTGCGGTTGTGGGCGGGAGGCGTATGTTGCGGGGGAGGTGGTGTATGCGGTGGAGGTGTAGGTGGTTTGTGGTGGTTGGTAGTAGTATGATGCCGAGGAGGACATTTTGTTAAGGGTGTGTTTGTTGAGTGTCAAACTCGGGTGAGGTAAATTCGTATGTACGATGAGGTCAGGACTGATAATTTCTAAAGTCTTATCGCTCGAGTGGTAGAATGGTATGATGGTAGTAGATTGCTGGCGATGTCGTCGAGGTAGGTGATGAGGTTGTGAGTATGTATATACCGAAAGGTAATATGAACTCAACCCTCGGTATCCTCACGCTCGATATTGTTGAAGTCGTACCTCACAAAAATAGAAACGCCGACAGTTGCTTGGCTTACTTTGTGCGGTGGAGTGCAGACCGAAGATGTAACTCAAAACCGGTAATCGTGGAGTAAGGCAATATACAGTATGGCTGTGCTGTGCGGTGCAATGCTGCAGGTCGATAGTATCGGATAAGATGAGATAGTACGACGGTGTGTTCAAAAATGTTTCGTTCGTTTGTTCGTCGCCGGCGAGATGTATTTGTATGGTGGTGGTTGGTGATACAACTTTTCAAGAAGGAAGAATTTCTTGATATGTGTATGGTATTTGTTCAAGTGGGAGGGTCGTAAGGGGATATGATGGAGGTGGAGAGGACAAGGGGTTTATTTTCCTTGATGTCAAGACTGAGGATCCCTTAAGTTATTAAATTGTTATGAGGGAAAAGGTGAGTCCAATGGTAGGCAGAGGGAATGATATGATATGATATGGTACTGAACACAGTGTGGGCGGGAGGGGGATGTGGATGTGGATGTGGATGTGGATGTGGATGTGGATGTGGATGTGGATGGGGATGGGGGATGATGGATGATATGATGGGAGAATGCAGCGTGCGATCCAATTAAAAACCAGTCTCAAGTTTTTCTAACAGAGAGGAGTTTTCGCTAATCTCTGCTCTGGCTCCGTATGGTATGCGTGTCTTTGGAAAATCTTTAATTCCCTTGATTCTCTTGATTCTGGCGACCAGGGTTAAGTCCAAGACAAAAAACCGATGTACATTTAAAAATTCGATCTCAGAATTGCCTAGATATCGGGGGATGATGTGGGGAGGACGAAACAGGAAGGTCGCTGTGCAGATCTTAGAGCACGGAAATAAGTGCAAGGCCCGGTTTGGCGGTTTGGCGGTTTGGCGGTTTGATGGTTTGGGTTGGTGGTTTGAGTGACTACTACTACTGTAATTCTGACAAGTCCCGTCGTCCGTCCCTAGCGCGCTGCTGGGCTCGTGGTCGGGAATCCACTGTACCACTGTACCACTGTAAACAATTGCAACTAAAGGGATTGTCCTCAAAGTGGAGTTTGCTGAGGGCGGGCGAGGGTTCGAAACGTTTCGATGAGGTAAGGCGGGGATGATTCCTGTGCGAAATTCTTTTCTGTAGGGTTCGTATGGCTCGGCGGGTGGAGAGGACGTGTATTGAAACTGCCAGAAATCCAATGAGGTGCTGTGGTCGCTGTTGCTGTTGCTATTTTGATAGATAGGAGTTACCTCCTGCTGCGAGATACTGACGGTCCGGTTATGTAGTTCGTAGCTATGGCGCCGGATAAAATGGCAGTTGTATGGTACAGATTGGTATTTCGTGCAGATGGTTCGGAGGCAAAGAATGTACTTGACTCTTCGTTAAGAGAATGAGAAGTGCGTCGTTTTTGTTCGGTAGTAGGCAGCCGGATGAGTCTTTTTAGTCTTCGTATACGAATGCTCCTGTCCCGTTCGTGACTGTTGATGGGGCTTAGGTAGGCTTAGTCGATTCGTCCTCGTGCTTGGTGCTTGGTGCTGTCGTTTGCTTCGTACGTACCCGAATCCTCCAGGTTGTGGTCGAGGTCTCGATGGGTTCCGGAACAATCGATGATCAGGCTGGATAAATGGAGACGCTGTAAACTGTATGGGGAAGCTCTTGCAGGAAGATCAGAGAGGTGTCAACAACAGATCATCTACTTAATGCATGTCGAGTCTGGGAGAAGGGATATCGTGTATTGTATATATGTTTCTCGAGCAACTCATATTCTTGGCTGCCCAGCAATCAGTCTTTCCTTCCTGTCCCGTCCGCTGTAACTGGCTCCAGGCCTCTGCAGCGTCCTCACAAAGCAATATTGAGGCCAAGCTACCCAGCCAGCCAGCATTGGACATTGAACATTGAACTAAGTTCTAGACTTTCCCCCTCGAGAATCGAGATAGATGAGTAAGTCCAGCCTAGCCTCATCCACATGCATATCCATCCACGTCCCTATCCACATCCATCCATATCCATCCAAAAAGGCCTTCGCGGCCTGGCTCGGCCTGGTAAGGAGACAGATAAAACAGCGCAAAAAAAGCAGTTTATTGCCGCACGGTCCGGGCTTTCCTCAACTCTCACATGTTCATGCCTTAGGTATCTTCCATTCATTGGATCCCTGATGTCCGGAGCTCACTCCTTCAGGATGAGATCTCATGGAATAGGAAAGCTCGGATTCTAGGCAATAAAGCGCTCCACCGATAAAGCCCGAACCTCCTGTTTGCTTATTCCCATTTCCCGACGCGAATGCCTTCCTGTTCCTGTTCCTGTGATTACCTGTAAACTCTACCGGGCACCAAGGCATTAGAGAAAAGTCCGGTACATATCTGTCTGAGCCTCTGAGTGGCCAGTTCTCGTCGTTACTTTCTGCCTCTATCTGCGTGGCTGCGTGGCTGTCTCCTCTTTCTCTGCGTTGCGTTTCAATTACTCCCGTACCAATACCAGGCCCAGGTCTATCCATTCCAGTGCATTGCACAAGCCTAACAAAACATATACCAAGTATTAAGTCCCCTCTTATTAGCCTTTACCCCTTCTCTTGTTCATGTGTACCTCGTACATTGTACCGAAATACGGACATCCAGGTGTGCATCAAAGACCCTGTGCTCCACCCGGGATCGCTCGATCTGACCCTGAAAACCCGTGAAATCGGTCTTCCTCGCCTTCAATCTCGATGTTCATTCCCTATTCCCAGCGCGCATCTCCAAAAGAAAGAAAGAGAACCGTGCAAATCATTTAAAATTGTCTTGAAACGCTCCTTATTTTGGAAAACATCCAATTTTGCGACATCAATTCCCCGACCGAGGGGGGAACTCTCTCTGCGTGTGAAGTGAACTGAACCTCCCCAGGAGAGACAGCGGGAGCAAAACATTGTCTCGACTGAGACACCCGCAGCAGAAAATACATTGGTTACAGGCAAGCGACTCAAGCTACTCGTAAAATACCCAGTACATAATCCAGCAGCATCGAAGAAATCCTCGTACCATCGCCCGTCGCTGCCATGCAAGTGCGGAGATCTACCAAGACAGCCTTAAACACGCAGGGTTGAATCCATCCAAAAGGCTGAATGGGGTTGTAAAAAGAACAATAGTGTACGCTTGCTTGTATGACCAGTAAACATTTCGCACAGGTAACGCATTTATCCATCTTTTCAAGAATGGGCAAATCGAGCTTTGCCATCTCCCATCGTCGATTGCGATGACTGGGTTCTTGTGCAGCGCCAAATACAAATATCGAGCTCCTACCGCTCATACAGTAGTTTTAGGAGACAATGCTCCTGAGATTGAAGATCATTTACTGTTCCTTTCATTCCTTACCACATGCCTCCACAAAACACAATCCATATAATAAATGAAGTGATCATCATCAACCGCCAGCGAACCCCAACGAAATGCAATGCGAAAATGCAAGTTGGGTCCCTGACTCATTCCGCAAAAACTTAATCCCACTATTCCGACCGACTTGCTGTACACAACATGCGCCTTGCAGCTGTACGAAAAACGCCTCCAGGAGTCAAATCCGTCAATCGGCAACGTACATACAATATACTTCGGAATTGTAGTTCCAGAGCGCTAAGGCTTAAGCTTACAAGTACCGTTACCGTTACTGTACACCTCGCCATCACCAATCCCGAGATCCGATAGCCGCATACACCGAGAGTACCCCGGCGCCGTCGACGGTTGAGTTTTTGGACTGTAACTTAGCTGATTAGTTACTATGCCTCTCCATGAATAAAGGTTAAATTTTTCTGCGTCTCGCCACCAAAAACTTAACCTTTATTCCAGGGGAGGGATAGGATGTATCTTTTTAGACTTTGCAGATACATATAGATTAGGGTTTGTATTTTTCCGGTCGGTCAGTCAGTTTCAGAAATCAGGAAAGGAGGGGAAACGATTTGGTTGTCGAAACCCTGAGGATGTAAAGTAAAGTAAGTAAGTATATCCTCAAGCCAGCTCACCCTAGTATCAGGAATCTCAGCAATGGGAAGATAAGGTCAAGACGCGTTGTATTGCGTTGCATGTTATGAAAAGCCACATTCTTAATGAAAAGGCTGCGAATCGATTGTTTGGTATTGATTTAAATTTTGGAGAAGCTTCAGTTACTTCCCCTGAAACTTAATCTATTGTTTCTGTAACTTATCACAGGACTGGTGTTCTGCTTCATGTGTACACCTTCTCGTTGGTAAATTGAAACAAGATAAGGAAAAATATATCACCAGATACCTGAGGGAGAAGTATATCCCATCCTTAGCATATGATATGTAAAAGGTAGTCGGTCACTCGCCCAAGTCACTCACTCACTCACTCCCCTCTCACCAGCTACCCCTCCATCCGCAAGACACTCACCTCTCCAACAACCGCCCAGTCCCGCCCCATCCAATCACATCCCTTCCCTCCCAACAACCCGCAAACCTTAACTTAGCCACCACCACCACCCATATTCGCCTCCCCATCTTTTTAAACTTCACAGTACAGTAGACCTGCTGCCCAACCCAGAGCCACGAGCCAAGAGCCAATAACCAAGAACCAAGAATATCTGGCGTTTGGAGAGTTTGCTGTCTGCAGGAATACTTGTGTCTGCAGGAATACTTGGAGGTGAGGTGGACATGTATCTACTTGCTTGAAGTTGCTTCCGCGGAAGTTTATTTTCGGGGACGAGGTGGTCTGTGGATTGATTGGGCACCGTGCAGGCAGTGGATGGAGGCCATGCTACAGGAACGATTCAAGTTAGGTGATACAGCAGCAGCAAAATGCCTCAATGCAGTACAGTGGGTGGCGAGGAAAAGGATAGGAACACGCGTCTTCGATTCTCAATCTCAAGTATGGTAAGTTACGCGTACGATTATGCCTTTGAGTCACCCGTCTGGGGGTTTGCAAAGGGCGTTGGGTATCTGCCTGGGCTATGAATGAATGAATGCCGAGAAATTGTTTAATGAATGAATGGTGTTCGGCCGACGGGAGTTAAGGTTAGCTTCTACTTTGCGGGGTTCGGCTTATCTTATATCCTACCTGTCATCATTATGTTGTGTTCTCGATATGATATGATGTGATGTGCATAGTATCTCCTCTTCTCGTTGAGTGCTTGCTTCATGAACGTCACTTGTTTTATACCCCTCCGTGCTCAAAAGTTCGTTTCAAATAATCATGATGAGATGAGATGAAGTGAGAGAGCTCTTGCGAAGCTACTGTACGAGTACGTCCACTATTATTGCGTCTCTTCAGTGTGTACTTGATAGGGTCATTACATTTCACACTTGATATTGATATCGCCTACTCTCCAAAAGGCAAAGTCGCCCGTTTCACCGTCTCGATGCCGATGTTAATATCGATGTCGATGGGCCTAAGTGAGAAAGTTTTCATTCTGTTAGTTAACTTAACTGCCTTACCAATACATTGCAAATATTTCTCTCTTCCTTGGCTCTTGGCTCTGCTCATGGTTTTTGTTCTTCTTCTACTCTGTACTTATCCAAATCTCCAAGTTACGGAGCGAATCTTAACGCCTGCCTGTGTAACTTTGGGTTATCAGAAACAACACCCGTCCGCTCAATGATGTAATCCCGTGTTATCGTTTCAACAGCTTCGACTTCCATCTCCCTTCTTTCGTTGCCGAGCCGTGCTTCCATTTCCTTCTCGTCGCACGCACGCACTTCTTACGTAACAACACAATCACCCTCGGTCCAAGCAAATGGTGATAGCTTCATTTCTCGTCTTTCCCTCTGTTTCTATGACCAACCATAGAGTCACAAGAACAAGAAGATATAAATTTTCTCTTCCCAGTGGAGCTTCCACCTCGGCGTCCACTCGGCGTCGCGGTTGCTGATAAGGTTGGTGGTCTAGGCCGGGTCTTTTTTTCACTTTTTCACGTTTTCTTCCCAGCCTCAATGCCAAGTTCATTGTTTGTTGGGATCTCGATGCGACGACTTTTTACTGTATTCAGTGCACTTCATAGTGGGTTCTTTTTACTGTCATATGATTTGAGTTATTGATTAGTGATTCTTCTACAATGTTCTGTTTACTGTACTAGCAAGGTATCGAGTACCGGCATCGACGATGTAGGGGTCTAGACTTACTCTATTTCGTGGGTAGGCTTGGTAGTGGGTGTTTACCACAGTATTAAGTAAGGGCAGGCGAGAAGAAGAAGAATCTTCGACGGATGGACGCTAGAAGGTCGGACCGTGAGATTAAGGGTTTCTTGGTTTAGTGGGGGGGATTGGGATATTGGAGGGAGATGGATGGATTGATAGATTGATGGTTTGGGAATTTGGTAGCGGGCAATGTTTGGTAGAGGGATCGCTTGGAATGGGAATTTGCGATGTAAGATGCTTGTGTGAAGGAGATGGAAGATATATTGCCAGCACCATCGATATCCACGCGGCTGATATTGGGTGAGCTCGGTCGGCTTTTGAGGAGCGATCTAGAACTTATATCAGACTTTATGATAGAAATTTAAGTTACCGAACCCTCAAGCAAACATCCTTAACCTTACCGTCTAACATTTCCTTCACGAGGATACATACAGACATACAACCGTCGCGAAGTCAACTGTAGATTTCAATATCAATTTCAATACTTACTTCCATCTCCGTATCCTTAAGCCCCTAGATAACTTATATCCAAGAGAACCTAACAACATTCTTCCATAAACTCTTCACCTCATAAACTCAAGCCACACGTTCTAGCCCGTCAAAGCCCAGCTTACGTACGCAGGACCTCCTCAATGAATATTGAACCGGTGCATAAAGTCAGTCTGGCTGTACTTTTACTTATTCAGATCTACTTATACTGTAAGTTACACTCTCCCTCTCACCTATAACGTTAGGCTTTAGAGCTACAGTCGACCGGACTGGAGTTTCCATCGCATCCATCAAAACCCGCACCTCACCTCGCCATCCGTCCGCACTCCCCGAACGGAAAGCTTAATCACAATCACAATCACAGTACAGCTTCACATCACAAACTTTCCGTCTCAACACCGCGCCTCGGTAACTTTGACCCTGATTTTTTTCTATCTTCAAATCACATCACATCACTTAAGGTCAGGTGAGTTGAGCAACTTGGCTATTATCATCGTATGCACAGTGACGCAAAACTTCATCTTCCTTTCCCCGACCTTGTCCACTTGCTTTCCCTTTCTGTAAAAGGGTCTGTTCGGCAGGTTCCGAGATTTCTGAGGTGGTCTAGAACTTGGTTTGTGGGGATAGAGGGAGGTTCTGGACAACGAATACTACAGTGTGAATACTGTATTTGTACGGATTGTGCAGAACATTGCATTGCATGAAAAATCCTGGAGAAGGATAAGATGAAAGAGGATAAGGTTACGGAGTCTCGAATTGGTCTGAGTGGGTATACGACACGGACGAGAGCAGAATACTTCTTTCCGCAGAACAATTCCTTGAATTTTTTACGCACAGTATCATATCATTCTCCACCGAACTTCAATGCACCGGAAATCACAGCGACAGCGACAGGACAGGGACCGGAGAATTAATTCCAAGGCAAAGTCAAGCACGGTAGGGCCCGTGGGGATTATTTAGATGAAGGGTAGGTGTCATTTTACGGATGATGTCGGTAAGGGTAAGAGTAAAGCACAGAGGGTAAGCAAATTTCCCTATCGGTGAGTTCCAAGGAAAACAAGGTGTTGGACCCTGATTTTCCTGGTGCGGTTTGTTCCTTGCTCTTGTTCCCCTGTTGCTATTTGATTCGTGCGCGATTTTTGTTTTTGTCCGTAGTTAGGAGGATTGCTTTGTTTGGTTGGGGAAAGGTTGAATGAATGATGGGGAAGTCCCTGGTTCATGAGGTCTGGATTTCCATCTCCTTATCGGTGAGGATTGAATGGCTAGGGAATATTCATTGATTCATTGGATTGCTGTCGCGGTATGGTATCATTGGAGGCAGCAGAAAAGGTACAGATAAGATGAGATGAGGTTTATGCGAGCGGTCTAGACCATCTATCTTTGTACCCTTCAGCTGAGCTGAGCTGGCCGAGTTGGCTGGCCCATGCGATTACTTATCACGAACGAACGAACGAACGTCAGGTTCGAGCGCGCGCGAATCGCGCTTCGTGGATTTTGCGAGCTGCTAGCTACAAGGTGCGTGAATGGACAGTGGTGCGAGTGCTCGGGTTGCCAGTTCATACGTGCGTGCAGTGAGTGCAGTGCGCTGAGTCAGTCTTGCTCACCCGTTCCTGTTCTGGTGTTTGCTCTCTGTGAGTCAATTGCGTGCCGCGACGGTACGGTACTTGCCACTTAACGCATGCGTTATTTTTTCTTTTCCCACCCCCAAACGGAGTTGTGCGAGACGAGACGAGTCAGATGAGTGGGGAATGGGTTGATTTTGTGTTTGTGTTTGGGCAGGGAAGGGGAAATGGAGGTTTGATCGTCGGTTTGGGGTGGTTGTGGAGGAGGTGGTGGTCTGGAACATTTATTTGACATCTGGTAGGGGAAGTACGGAGTAGGGGGGTAGTGTCGGGTTATGTTGTCTCAGAGTTGTGGGGGTGAAGGGAGGGGAGAGATTTATGCGTGGAGAGGGATGGAGGAGCACAATGGATAGGTAGGAGTCTGCGCGGTAGGCAGTATTGTGCGTGGCGGGGTTGGGGAGAGGAGGAGGGAGAGGTAGTGCGAAATCTACTAGTTGTTGAAGGTTTTGTAGACTGCTTTTCGGGGTAATATTGTGGTGTCTTAGGTCCATTGATTTCCAATTGCGAAATGAAGACTGGGAGATGAGTGTCAAGATTCGCCGATGCCTACCAATGTCGCCGCAAGTTTCATGACGCTGGCAGATGGTGAGCGGACGCAATTCGATCTTGAGACTATCCAAGTGGAAAGAAAATGACGAGAGATGAGGAAGTCACATACATCCCCTGACTTACCTTTATAATATCATTCCTGAATCCGTTTTGGAGCTCTGTACCACGACGTAAGATACACATGAACAAAGATGTTCTATACAGCCCTTTGGATACCTCTGTACACCTTGATCGCTAGCTCGGATCTCTAGCTATTTGCATTCAGTAAAATGCTCAATAATTGCTGCAACGTATCTCAAAGTTGCAGCGGGACTTGATTGCATACTTTGCCTAGAGTTTGTGGATATCTGATAGAAATCCCGTTGAGCAGGTCTCAGTTGCTTGATACTCATCTAGTGCATCAATGCTGATAAAGACTCTTGGCTTTATAGCAGCTACGGAATCCGGAGTGGGAGATATGCTCTTTGAGTCTTTGCCGTCCCTGCGGTGCTCGAAAGCACAAAACTTGAGATCGAGTGGTTTACCTTAAGAGCAAAATGTTGCAGAGATGCCTCGACAGTCTTTCCGCATGAGTTACTGGAACGGTATTGCAAACGCGGCTCTGCCGATAATGACGAGCGTGCCAATTTGGTCGCCTTTAGGGCCTTGATATCACGGACAGCAGGAAGCCCTGTCTGCCAAATTACCTGGACCCTGGTTTGCAGGATATGCTTCTACTCTGGCCTGCCGCCTGCCGCCTGCCAGCCTATTATAAACTGCTTGATCCGGCCATTAGTGTATGTAGAAAGTGGTTGGCTATGCGTTGAATCAAGAAGTTGATGAATTCTGCCTTGAGAGCGGCGCTGTGTACCTTCTCGGGTAGCTCTGATGTTGAAATTATATGGCGCGTCAACTATTTGCAGATTCTGATAGATGCTCCAGTGAATCGAATCGCCCCACAACCTGTGGGGTGATTAAACTAGCTAGAGACGGCCATACCCTACGAACTTGACATCGGAGGTGGCAGTCAGTCTGAAAGCTGTTTCCAAGCCGTGCTTTCGTTCACTTGATGAGATGTTGTAGGTTTGTCATGACCTCAGTAATACGGATTATCCAACCCACGGATCGACGGTTGATCCGTAAATCTACGGAGTGGTTTATGGATTTGAAACCGCACCCGCGGATTTTGAAAATGTAGGGCAGGAGATCCGCGGAGCGGAGCGGTTTGCGGGTATCCGCGGTTACGGTTTATTTCTGTGCAGTCTATCCGGAAGTAAATCACTGAAGCCCAAAGTCACGACTACATCATCAAACAGTGAACGGAAAGAGAAACTGTCTGCGCAAACTTTCAGGTATTAGTCAATAGCGGTGCATATTTCTCAGCCGACGAGGATGGATGTAGCCCTGGCAGATGAAAGTTTGGTTACATCATCGGCCGGTACGTAGTTGTGCATGCAGGTAGATATGTTGTGCAACATAGGCGGCCCATCTAGCTGTGTTATTGTGAGCCATTCTCACTCACTTTGGTGATATCCAGATATGTGTATAAGGTTAAGTCCGGATAGGGATACCAAGGTAGAGCATGTGCTGCATGTCCGCCGAAATTACTCAAAAGTTGGCCTACTAAGGGAGTGTAGTACGCGGCAGCCTGAATTGTATAGTTTTATATGATATTCGCACAATCTGGACCCAAAGCCGAGGTCTTCAGGGCAGGCGGAAGGTGTGGGGGTAAAGACTGTGGAGTTCGCAGATCCGGCATTTTGATACGAACTGGCGACCATCTTTACCGTTGCGGTGAAGTACTAAATTCTCTGTGTAGTTTCTCCGTAGATAGTCAAAAGGCAATAGTTCAGCCAGGCTACAGCCGGAAGCCTGAAATTTAATTTCGTTTTAATGGTTGAATAAGTATATCTCCGTCTCAAAATCTAGGGAAAGGCTCCAACAACGTTGATTGACGCTAAGTGCTACAAGGTTTGTCATTGACATATGATTGGTCAGGACGTACGGCAGATCACCCGCTAAGGTATATCAAACCTTCTGCAGACGGCATCAATACAATTCTTATCAATATTTTCAAACGCAGATGGTGAGGAGGGTCTCTTTGAGCCGTAGCAAACCATGGATTCTGATAAGATTCCTTCCTTGAGGAATTCATATGGTGCAAATGATGCTTGGGGGTCGTGCCGTGCCGAAAACCAAAAATCTTGGCGTTGGTTGAAAGTTGGTGACAAGTAGGCAGCCAACGTCCCCGGAAATTATGCTCTCGTTAATTGGCTGAAAGCTCATACCACTTGACCGTCTTATGAAGCTATTGATTTTTGACCCTGTCTACGAGTATCCTTCCTGAGACCTAATAATATCTTTTCGGCTGCTGGTTTGCGACCTATATAGAGCATATAGAGTCTGACTCTTCTGCGAGATTTTGACCTGTTTCCAATTACTTATCCGTGGTTCGCGGTCAGGAAGGACTCCGAAGGCGTGGTACGCTGGTACATCCCCATCAAATCACGAAAATTCTTAGAGAGTATAGAATTACCATGGCATCCGAAGATTCGGCATCTGACTACTCTGACTGGGAATCCGACAAACCCCCCAAGACCAGCCTCGAACTCCTAATGGCCGGAAACATGAGAGTTGTAAGAAACTACATCACTCTCGAAGAACTTATTGCAGTCTATCCATCATTGAAGGAAAAAGCCCTTTCTAATCCCTCCACCCTGACTGATGAAGAACGGCGTACATATCTCGATCTTCCCAATGTCGAAACAGAGACAACGAATCTTCGAGCGGTGACGGCTCTTTCACGTGAGGAGTTGATTGAGAAAGCTATTAAAGATTCGAGCAGCCTCACGGAAGAAGAAGTAGACTTATTACAACACCATTTCTGGACCCCCAAGACGGCAGCGGATCTTGGTGCCAGTGGGCTTTGGGGATACGAGGCGGAATGGGAGGAAACACTCATGGGAGAAGAAGGGGAGGAATTTTATGAAGCTCTAACACCTGCCTATCTTCCCAACGAGAAAGAAGCGTTTTCCGCTGGGAGTTCTGAGTCCTCTGGCCGGTATCTCCACGGGCGACGATTGAAAGCCAGTGCATTGGCTGAGGCTGCCCTGCCTAACGCTCCAGAATGGATTCGCCGGCTATATAGGGAGAGAAAAAAGATGTGGGGATTTGTGGTTTTTATTGATGGGGCGATGCAGGAGCTGCGTGCGAGAGCTCTGGACGATTTTGTGTGCAGTTTGGAAGGGCAGATCAAGTTTGCGTTGAGTCACAATGGCTCAAAGAATATCATTCAGAACGAATGGCGGATGGTTCACTTTAATGCGCCGAAATCTACACAGGTAGCTGGGGCCGGGACTGCTCTGGATGCAAGCGATAGTAGCAGTCAAGAAGAGGGTGTGGTGCTGAGAAAAGCCTTTCGCGACATCCTACAAGATCCTTTCCAGTATGAGCAGAGAGCGGACGTCGTACCCATCAGCTACTCCCGCGAAACACGTACGGCTGACTTTTTCAAGGACGTACTGGTTACTCCGGATATCCTCACCAACACCTTCCTAGTCTTTGATCGTATATGCAAGGCGTCGGTTCTTGAAACCGGCCACTACATCGAAAGTATGCGGATTCGTGCTTTCGAGGCCAATTATCCTGTGCCGGGAAAGGAATATCCAGAAGGGTATAAGGGGTACACGTGGGTGAGGCTAGACCAGCTGGTGACCAATTTCTATGAATTGAGGTCGATGAAGGCAGACGAGGTGGGCATGGATGAAATATGGCAATCTGCACAGCAGAGTCGGAATGCTGCGTTTGTTAGTATGGATTCTAAAGAAGCAGGCAATTGCACGCCCTCGAATCCGATGGGTGGGTTTCTTCCTGATAGTGTTTTGGGAAAGAGAAAGTATGCTATGCAATAATGGTTGGAATATCCTTGACAGAGATGTGGGCAATTGACAAGAAATTGATTTAACACATTTCACTATGTTGAGCTAGAATCAGCTATGATACAAATAAGCCTATATATTTCCATGTTCTCATTCTATTCAATGTTCATTAACCCCTATAATTTCCAACCACCTCGATCTTTTATATTTAGTATTATATCCAATTACTCATTTTTTTTTTTGATTCGTACAAGCTTAATACAGCACTCTTGCTTCTACTAGGAGATAGAAAGAGTGAAAGGTTGAGGGTGACTCCGAGGGGGGATACGGATGGGTAGAGGCTTTCAGTGCTGGAGCATTCTGATGGATCAACTGCCAACCTGTCCATCGTAGATCAGCTTGTTCAATGTGCCGAGATCCCATATAACTTCCTCGCTAGCCATTAATGATCCATATTCAAATGATAGTAAACGTATATAATCCCGTTTCTTGATCATACTTCTCATACAAATCCTCAGTTATAAGCTCTCTCTTCTGCCAATTCCTGTCCGCTGAAAAGATATTTCCTTCCTTCCCGCTATGATAGGCAAATGCGACCCGTTCATACTGACCAATTTCCTTGCCTGTGGGTCTCAGAAGCAGGCCCTTGCTGCTTACATAGCGATATTCAGGATCCCGCCAGCCGCTCTCAATCAACGGCACGAAGCAGTATTTACCTATCAACTTCTCTCGCCAGACGTCCTCAGATATGAGAAGATTTTCTGCGGCGGTAGGATTCAAATATTCTCCATCTAGAACTATGAGATTCAGAACGCCGTCCATGCGAAGAAAACCCGAGGTTACTTGACTCATGGGATCGCCGTTGGTAGTGATAATCTCAACGTCACGGATAAAGGCCAATTGGGTCTTCACTTTGTTTTGGGGTTCTTCATAGTACAGTAGAGTCCGTAGGATGTCATTCGTTTGGTTAGCCTCTGGAGCCCATATTGAGCGTGTTGTCGAGCCCCAAGACCAGGAAGGCGCAAGATAGGTGGCCGAACGAGACCCTGCACCTCGTGCTTTCCATAAGAGCTGTTCAATCAGGTTGTCTTCCCAATGACCAGCCAGATATCGTCCCGGTATCAGAGGTTGGAGGAGCCGTGCTAGTCCAGAAATAGCAATCAGTCGATCGCTTTCAAGAGTAAGGTCACAGCGCGTGTAGATATTAAGCATGTCGTGCCAAAGAGATATGACTGTTCGTGCTCTTGGAAAATCAACCTTGTTTTCCGAGCCACGAATCATTAAAGATCGCAGTATTGCCCGCACAGGTTCCCGTCTTCTTCTTTTAAAGAGGCTCCAAGTTTTAGGGTATAGCTCGCACACCTGGAAGTGATCACACATGAAATGTATTTGTTTCGAAGAGAAATACAATGTTCTTGGAGGTAGTACATCCTCCTGAAATACCCAGGCCCGTTCCTGCAGGGGCGAGTTGAGGACTTCTGGAAGCCACGATCCTGTGTCTCGAGCTTCCCATATTCCTGGATGGAAGCCATTATCTGCTTTGAAAGTGACAGGTATATTTATCATGACCGACCCCCCGGAAAGAGTACGATCTACAAAACATCCCATCTCGCCGTTGGTGGCATGGCTGGCAGCTATATTACAAAAGGTATTCGAGTAAATATCCTTCATAAGGGATGATTCCTTTTCCCAATCTTGTCTCGAGTCTTGGATTATGCAGAGTGAGTCAATCCAGAGATAGTGGATCTTGTTGAACCGAGTAATGGCAATAGCATCTTGAAAAGTCTTTGTTAATTTCTCAAATGGAATTCGAACTTTTAGCTCGTCATAATTCTCACTTGTAAGCCTCAGAAAATTCTTACTGCCCCAGCAATGGCTCAATGTCATGTATGGCGTATCTGGTACTAATCCGCTCGTCTCACATAGCCGCAAGGGACCATTCTCACCCGGGTTGATATAGACAAGCCGGCCAGGTAATATCTTTGGAGACGTATCAACCACCGATTTGCACTCCATATGTTGCTGCACACATTTGGTGATCCATTCTGCAGCTTGGGCAAGACTTTCACCTGATCCAGTACTGGTATTTCGTTCGGTGAAGCTCGGAGTTTCAATGACGGTAGGCTCGAGAGATACAGTTTTTGTCTCAGATGCCAACAAGTCATGTTTCCATTCGTTCTTGAAGTAATTAACGAGTCCTATAATGCTTTAGTAATGCAGTAACATCATCAACCGTGATCTGATTTACCTTTTTCGAAGGGCAGAAATAATACTCTTCGTGAGAAGACTCCTCCCATTGGTGTCGTGAATTCAAAAAAGCATGTCACAATCCGACAAGCTGTCATACTATGTACTGATAGCCACCGACTTTCTTCTTCGTTCGTCCAGTATATCTGGCAGGTAATAGGACCGTGACGCAGGCCAGGGTCAACAGATGCGGAGTTGCGGGCTCCAATAGTCGCAACCTTTTCCTCTTCATCTAACTTACTCCATGTTAGACAGCATAATTTGCACCCAGCTTCCGAGGCTCTGATTAAATCAAACACGTTTTCATGATGTGTTAACTTATCGCCGTATGCTTCGTTATAAAATATCCGCTGACAGCAATTGCAAAGACCGGTGGTTATTGTATCCTGCTTTGGCTTTGTCTTGTCATATAAACTTTCATAGGAATATTTTCCTTGCTTTAAAACTCGCCGGAGCAGTTTGCGAGGATCCATGGCCGTCAAGAACAGACATAAAGTAGTTATTATTCGCCGCCTCGCCGGCACCGTGGGCACGGCGCGTTGCTTTAAAAGAAGCAATCCTAGTGCCAGCAACTCGATTGAACCAATGATATAGAAAACGAAGAAAAGATTGCCTAGTTACGCTGATGATATGTTATCGTTGCTGCGATGTGTTGAATTAGCAAAAGAAAATAGAAGATGTAACATTAAGTTGGGGAGAAGGATTCTAGCCACATCTCCGCTTACGTACTAACCACAGCCACACTCTACACGTCGCAGCCCCAGCCACCAAGTGGAGTTGTCTTATCCCAGCTTTAAATGAGCAGCTTCTCGCATCCCTTAGATAATTCGACCTCTAGCTACAGCGAGATCTACCAATTTCCACAACTGGATCTTCAACACTAACAGCTATATTTTTTCAGCACAACGAATGTTATGGGGACAGAAAAGCCCTGTTCTACTTCCTGATGTAGAAAAAAAAAGTTCGCTGAATTGGCAAAAATAAAGCACTCCGGGAAAAACACTTCAATTTCGAATAGAACGACTCAAACTAACCAAAAACCCATTGATGATGATATATTGACAAGTAGATGTTGGAACTGTGCTTAGAATCAATTTTGATGTTGAAATCTCAAAATTCCGGTTTCTTCGGATTTTTAGTCTAGGGGTATAGTCGTTGATATGATGTCTATGTCGTAAGGATGTGCACAAGACACGGTTCGAAGTATCACCTAGAAAATCGAAGAGTTCATTTCATTCTTCTCTTAGATAAGTTCTGCTTTCCGTTCAATCTACAACATTGTTGTATTCACCTATTCGATGATCTGGTGGCTGCGAATAGTCATACCGCTGAAGCTCGAAGATACAAACCTCTGACCATTCAACATCCACTATTTCTTGTTCTGTTGTACTTATTTCAAGCGCTGCTTTACTTTCTCACCAGTAATAACCATGAACTCCCATTAATTGCTTGGAGATGCAGTTTTCAATCTCTTACCCGCTAGGGACATTTAGACTTGGCGAGCTGCAGAGATCTAGATTTTGGCGCAACCCTGCACAACACCAAAAATACCATAGTCTACCTCGTTTCTCTATCATGCATATATACATTAGCAAAAGTCCGGAGTAACTCTCCGTTGCAGCCGTTAGCTAATCAGAGTTCCAATATCCATATCGACCATATTTCGAAGGCAGCCTTTTACGTTTTCCCCTCATGATCTCCTCCCACGTGGAGGCGTTCGCTTGGCATCCTTGTCCATAAGAGGTAGGAGACATCAGCTGCAGGTAATCGCGCGTGTTTTTTGTGGATTAAAAGCTGAAATCTATCATGCATTGTAACTTGACGCAAAGATGTGGGAGGCTAAAGATGCTAACCTGTGATGCCCGGCATTGCATAAATTCATATCTTATTATACTACGTTAAATGTGCCATACCCATTCGCTACTAGCGATTGTATATTATTCTCAGACTAGTGTCAAGGAAAGGGGGGTTGATTGCCATTAGAGAGAAAATGGAAAAGGAGATGGGATTCTTATGGGCTTTAGGTAAAGCCCATCGAGATCTGCCTCGGAAATACTGTGGCTCCAGAGTGAAAAGTCATACACCTCCTCTCCAACGAGTTGTAAGTTTTGCCGCTTCAACGTGGATCTCGTCAGCCAATTGATGAGATTGCTTGGAGTTAGAACTAGAAGCACATGCCTCTGGATGAAGAAGGTGCCATATTTTACGGACAGTAAGGTCCCATGAGGTGGACGGCATACTACGTAATATCTCTTCAAATTAAGTCTGCTGCATGCATAGAGATGCTAGGTGGATGTCTCGAAGCCCGTATACTTTTGTCTTCTCAGCAAGAAGACCCGAAGCATCCCGCCTCTCTCTAAGAGCAGCTAGAGCATGCGGTCATGAAAGATCAATACTTCATACTTCTAGACCTGTGATGCCAAATCGAGGCCACGGATGACAGATAAAAAGGGCAGAAGATTCCATCAACTTCAAAAGTTCAGATCAAATCCTGTCAAGCCAAACACATCATTCATTCTTACAGATATTGAAATCTCGAATCCAAATTTACCTTATCTTCTATCAGCATGCATCTCTTTCACATTTTCACTCTTGCGTCTACTGCATCTGCCTTGGTAACTGGAAGATCAACCCCAGTCTCTGACGACCTCACACTGGCAAGGAGACAGGCAAGTAATTTCTGCACCACCATTGGGTTTACTAGCCCGTACTGTTGCATCCCTCAAGCGGATGCGATAAATCTAGTTTTCGCTGCAACTTCATGCATGGGTAAGTACTAGTTTTGGCTCTAATTCTGTGCCTATGCACTGCTAGACAATAGCTCACGATCTTCACAGCTGTTCCCGGCGGAGCCACGATCACCAGTATTAAACAATATGAGCAAGCTTGCCTTACTATAGATAAGGTTCCACTATGCTGCGCTGTTATTGCTGTATGTTTCCTGCTCTTGCTATGTGCTTCTCAAGGAATCATGGCTTACTGATATTCCGCTTACAGCTTGACGGCACCGGACTTTGCAGCGGAGCAGCTGAACGCTAGAGCAAGAATACTTCACAAATTCGTAGGAATTTCACTACGTAGTGCAAACGAGTCATTCAACATGCCCGGACACAATAAAATAGTGAAAGAGCTTTATGGTGAGAAGATGAATGAATTGGTTCTGCTTATCAAGGTTGGGAAGTATATGATTCATGTTGGTCTAGATATGTACACGAATAACAGCGAGTCGAAGAGTATATTCGACGAAGTTCCTGTAACCGTGTAGCAGCTTGCTCATTTAATCCATCTGGAATCCGTATCCATGACGTCTACCAATGTGACATGCTTGATCTTACAACTAGGTATCGTGTGACGCAGTGAAAGTGACAACTAGGACGTTGGGCTTATATTGTGAACTGTAAGCAGAGAAATGTGTCCTGCCAATACAATGGCTATTCTACTGAAGATGTATTCTATATAGGATGCTGCCATTGTTGATATCCAATCCAAGCTTGATATCCACCTAGTGCCAAACTCGCTATACCTAGAAAGATGGCCAAGAACACGCCAGCAATTGTGGCCATCATAATATACCTGGCTCCACTCTTTCTCTCGAACCATTTTTCCATTCCTCTAGGTGTTGGGTTTACAAGCTCTTCATATAAATCTCCTAGACGAGAGCCAAAGTAATGGTACTGTATTGGTTCTGGAATGAGAGGATCTTTGATGGTAATGGAATCGTAGCGGAGGATGTCGGTGTCAAAGTTTTGGGTTGTTGTTGAAGTCAAGGAGAGGAGTAGGGCTTTCGATTTGGCTTCGTTCAGCGGAAATAGAATTGTTTGCAGGGTGGCAAGAGTTTCGAGCGTCAGCTGACGGGGTAAAACCCCACTAGAACTAGCTATTAGTTTGCTATTTCTCAGGTAGTTGCAAGCTCTAGCTAAACTATGATTATGGCACTTGAAAAGAAGCGAAATACCAGTATGCTGCAATAAGATAAAATTGAGAAACATTTGCATCAAATGAGGCCAAGCAAGAGGATTTTGGCTACAAACAATACTTGACTGGAGTTTCGAAGGAAGATCCATGTTCTTGATCTAAAGATAATATAAAATTTAGCGGCAAAGGTATAAAACATTCAAGCGTGTGATCTCTGGCACAACATCGTTGCTTTTGGTGAGAAGGAACTGGCTACTCATTGACACCAAGGGCATTTCACTGAATCGATATGTAAAAATGATTTGGTTTGGTGAAAAAATAGAAAATCAGTCTGAACTTACAGCTTGATAGAATCCGAGACCGACATGTTCCGTGGCTGGTTTCTTGTAAGTCGCAACTGCTCTTTCAAGAAGGCTGTATGATGGAATATCTGGACTACAGCTCGCTTTCTATCTAACTTCAGATGGTTCCTCAGATCATCCGTTGGTTCAAAACGCAGTCCTGCACGTTTCTTCAGCTTCGTAGCCCTTAAGTTCTCTTTGATGTGTTCAATGCTAGGATGATTCGTCTTAGGAAAGACACTCGTTATGAACTCCGAAAAGGTAACATCGTTCTGCCATGGAACTTGATGGCTGCCGTGCTCCAAGAGCACGGATGATTGACGCGAACCAGAACAGTTAACCATCATTAGTACTAGGACGGCAATATTGATAGCGCGCTCTTGATCGCTTCGAACGGGTCGGTCGGAAAATAGCTTTTCAAGTAGTGCCATCCTCGTAATCTCCGGGTTTGACTTCAATTCTTCAACTACCACAAACAAATCTTCATGAGATCTCAGACCAGGTTGCTGGCTGGACTTCACATCCGCTTCGTATGACGCGGTCAAGTCCTTGTAGAATTCAAAAAATCGACCGAGGATCGTCGAGCGTTGCCATGGGCATTCTTCTGTTTGGCATGCTTTGTTAGAGAGACATTCTGTACAGATGGACCAAGACCATAAAGTCCGGGTTAGCTGCTGAAGTTGAGCAGTGGTAACTTTGCTGAGGGGGAATTGTGACGCCATGGACAGTTGATCTCTTAGGGCTTTCGAGCTTCGTTCAGTGTTATTTATGATTTTCTGTGACCAAGTACAACTCAATTGAGGGATACGTGAGGTCATTGACAGAAGCAGCATTCAAAAGTTGGCCGCTTCGCATTAGATCTCTGGGCTGTGTATTACTAGCATGGCTGTGTATCGTGGCTATGTGCTGACTTAGGATGGTGGCGCATCGATGCGCTTGGTGGCTGAAACAAACCAATCATCTTCTGTCCCTATCTGTAGGGACAGACACAGCCCCCATGGCAGCTGAACCACCATCAAGATTGTGATTGCGTGAATAAAGTCCATGGTTCGATCCTCAATAATTTCTCATACTCACGCCAAAAGACGACAGAATGAGTACCACTTCGCCTGTTCAAATTTCTACGACCGATATCACCCCCTCATCTGCAATGGCAATATCTGATGCCGATTCTTCCAAGCTGGCCGAGGCCGTGGCTGCGTTGAAAGTAGTTACGCCGCCGCCAGTTAAGATGCCATCCGCAAAGGCAATAGCAGCGCTGGACCCAGGAGGAACCGATTCCGGATATGCATCGAAGAACACATCGCAAAGTTCTACCCCAGACAGCTCTAAGGGAGCCTTCACGGATAGTGGAGCAGTTGTGGGTAAGGCTAGAATCTCATGGGGACTTCAACGCCGGACGAAGATGAAGCTCATTCCGTTCGACAAGCCTATACCCAGATTAACGCAGAATCGCTTTGAGGATCTGAGGGAACTACATGCCGATAGTCTCAACAAATTGACGCGAGGACTGCCTAGATGCAGAGGGATCCTTATGAGCTTGAAGGTCCTTGGTCAGAGCGAATCGACGGCAGCGCCTTGGATATTTATCCAATGTGACAAGGCTATAGCAAGAAAGGTCAGAGGCTTTTTCAAGCAACCAGCAGTCCAGTCAGATTTCAATCCTTCCAGTCCCGATGCATACACTCCGAAGTTTGAGATATATGTCCACGAAATGCCTCCGACAGCGCTGCATAGAAATTCCTCATTATCGAATACTTCTCAGACTTATGTTCACGGGCATGAAACTATCGAAGTCTACTGCCAACAGGACGCAATATCAACATTGGGTTCTTTATGTGGATTACAAATCAGTGTTTCTACCCACGGACATGTGCGATCAGCAACAATCGGAGGCCTCATATCCATTCGTGAGAAGGACGGGACATTTCGAATGGTTGGAATAACGGCTGGACATTTCCTTGCCGCAGAGCAATACGATGAATGTCAAGTTGATGGAGGAGATCTTGAAGAAGATCTTGCGGATGATCTTGACGACGAGTTTTCAGACGATGATGTATTTGAAATTGACCTAGATTTGGTTGATACTAAAGCTCTAACAAGTAGCGAACCGGGAGATACTCAATATGAGAGGTCCGAAAAGTTCGAATCGATCATAGGACACGTATACATGGCTTCGCAGGATGACCTTGAGGATCAACCAAACCTAGATTGGGCCTTATTTACGATCGAGAACAGTTTACTCTATCTGCCAAATGTTGTAACGAAACACGAAATAGCTCGAATCAACTGTGTAGGCATACATGAAGTTGAAGTTGAACGAAATGTTGTTTTGATGACTGCCATGAGCGGACCAGTATCGGGGATATTATCAAGATCATGGTCGTACCTCATGCTCTCACCTGGAAGAAGTTTAGTAAGAACGAATCTTCTCACTCTTTCTGACAAAACAGGTTAAGTTCTCGTTCTCGGCTGGGCGTCACAGTGCTGATCACTTCTACAGTCTTACAACCTGGCGATAGTGGTGCTTGGGTGGTTGATGATATAACAAACGAAGTATATGGACACGTCGTTGCATCTGATGTGTTTGGGAGGGCATACGTGGTCCCAATCAATGACATCTTCGAGGATATCAAGAGAAGGCTCTCATTAGAGATGGTGACTCTTCCTTTGGGTTACGCAATATATGAACCTAGGCCCGACATTCCCGCTCACTCTGTTGGTACTCCTGCTGGCTCACGCAATAACCAGCAAAGGGACCACATCCATAATGTACCGATAGGATCTAGTCCCAAGCAACCTCTACATTCTACCACCGCAGAACCAAGGAAGACTATATCCGGCTTAGGCAGATCGAATTCTCTCCCAGCGAATTTAACTCCCGATATCCAGCAAAATGCACCAAATGCGAATTTGACTGCCCCAAATGCCCTAAAACCGAATAATACATCCCAGAACAACGTTGACTTTCCTGGCAAACCAACCCCAGCCTACTTTAAAGACTTGGACAAAGCCGTATACATGCCCTTCCAGCAACAACCATATGGCGTAATTCAGGACGACCCGTACGGGCAGCTAAACATCGGTGCGTATTCACGATATAACGAGCGCTACCTGACTTTCGGTTCACACATTCCTATGGCCAACGAACTTCCGCCGCAAACGAAAGTGCATCAACCCTACGTTGACTCCGGATATTCCACCATGAACAACAGCCCCGCGCCCTCACCGCCATCAGCATCTTTCTCTCCAAATATGCCGAACCAAGAATCGGATCCTTCTGGAGAGTCTCGCTTCCAGCGATTCAAAGGCAAAATAGAAAATTTGAAAAAGAAGATATCACGGATATAAGCTATACTACAAGGCTGTAGCCGGAGTGGACCGCACTAATCCCCAACCCACGTGCACTACAGTCTCCAACAATAACTGGTATTATGATGATCATATTGCCCGGTGCCTCGGAGGCTGACAATATATAACAATTTAAACCTATAGTTAACTAACAAATATAAAGCTTACTAATTCCTATGGCACAAAGCATTTATCAATGCGAACCCGGAATTTACACGTGACTTGTGAATGGACAGTTATATGCAAGCTGCAAGCCAGCTGTCGGGCAGGCCGGATCGATTCGGTGAAAAGCGCTACAAACACTATTCAAGTGACAGGAAGTTCTCGGAAACCCTCCAAGTTTACAATTGAGAGGCATGTGAACACAAGTCACACGCATTCGCACACAGATACATGCAAGTTTTGATTCTCATTGTATTGTCTCCTCACTATCTCTAATCTGCATACCATCAATCCTACGCATTCTATCCTTCCTATCCGTCCTGCTTTCAAACTCTCACTCTCTCCCCTCCACTCCCATCACATGCACCGCCCGCCCTATATGCCTCCTCTTCCTACCCAAACAGTCCATCTTCCCCTCGCCCCTCCATCCCTCCATCCCACCAACCCCCCTCCTCCACCAAAATACAAAAAAGCACTCGCTCCCCCTGCGCATCAAGCCACAAGCAGGTATGAGGTATCAATCAACCAATGAATCAATCAACTTCAAAAAAAATATAAAAAAAAAAGTAGACTATCCATTCGGTAAGTATGCATATGTGCAATACTTTCTCTCTTCACTGTTCTGCTCCTCTCTCTTCCTCTCTCTATCTTTTATCATTCTTCTTTCCCATATTCCAAGGAATCTGCTAGTTCCCAATCACATCCGACTCTCTCTCAAGCCCCTTCTCCCTCTCTCTTCCACCCACCCATCCATCCATCTAGGCAAACCACCCGCACAAAGACCAAAGCCGCTCCATATTCTTCCCATATTCTTCGCTTCTTTCTTTCCATCACCCACTCCCTCATATTCTTTCATTCTGTTCCCTTTCTGCATCCATCCAACCAATAAATACAAAAGAAACACAAACTCGCAGACAGATATGTAGTAATGCAGAGACAGAGACAACAAACAAACAACCAGCCAAAACTTCAAAAGGAAACATGCAGGTACAAAAAAGAGTAGTTCAAAGTCATAAAATTCGTCATCGATTCCGCCCATTTTCTCTTCTTGTCTTGTCTTTCCTCCTCTCCCATTCTCTTCTCTCTTATCTTTCCTCCTCTCCTCTCCTACATCCCCACCCCTCCCTCCCTTCCGCTCACACGCACGCACAAATCCAACGCAAATCCAATCATCGCTTCCACCACAACGCCAGAAATGAACATCGCTCGCATCGCATCGCATCGCTTGCGATATCAACCTCCCAGCGCCTAGCGAAAACCAATGAATGAACAAACGAAGAAAGCAACGCATGCATGCCGCAACGGAAACTTAAAAACACTAGAATTTTGTAGTAGCAGCAGCAGTAGTAGTATGATATTTCAAAAAAGAGAAAGGAAAAAAACTTTCAATGATCGCTCAGACCCAGTCTTGCCTCGCAGCTTAACACACCCATACACACACATAAAAACGCCCTGAACGCCATAGATTTTGCTTGCATGCTTGCTCGCTCTGCATGCCCCCCAATCAATTTACACAAAAGAAAAAGTAATAAAGACGTGGTTGGTGTTCCGAACCTCGAGATCTACATAACAGCACAGCAACCTTTCTTGCCCGACTCAGGCGTATCCGGAACACGTATGGACGACGGTTTCGGATCAGGAATATTGACGCCTTGTGGTTTACCCGTATGGATCTTCGGCATCGTGCTATAGCTTCCGCCCGCAGCACCGGACATCGATCGTCCACCTGTACTTAAAGTCGGCGAGCGGGGAGAAACTGGTGACACGGGAGACATTGGAGACACAGGTGATACAGGCGATACTGATGCAGGCGGTTCGGAAAGTTTCGGGGATTTCTGAGCTGAGAGCGGCCATTCTGGAGCTTGTTCTTGCTCCGCTTCTGGTTCCGCTTCCGGTTTTGGCTCCTCGTTTTCTGACGGCGCATCGGGAGGTGGTGATAACGAGTTCGGTCGTGGTCGGTATTCTTCTTGATTCAGCAGTCTAAATGACGTGTCGTAAACATTTCCAAACTTCCCTTCCTTTTCCCACTGTTCTTGCTGCATGCGCTTCGCATGAGTTGGGATAACTTGCTGATCAGGCGGTAATCGAGGATCCGGTTTGTACATAGTAGCCAACCACGGTGGATCTCCCTCTGGTCTTTTGTTGCTGCTAGTTACCATTGATTCCCCAGGTCGAGTTTTCGGACGTGGGTCCGATGTAGATGATTTCTGCTTGTGTCTCTGAGTCGACGTTTGCCTAGGTTTATCATTCGGGCCAGAAGGTAGTGCAGCGTTTGCACCGATAGAGCCTTTACGTTTATGTGTTTTCTTGGTGGGAGAAGCTTCGATGGGCGACTTTCGAGCGGGTGTTGATGCTCCTGTAGGCATAGGCACAGGCGCCGAAGATTGTGAATTTGTTGCCTCATCCAGCGCGAAAGAACTCTTGACACTATGACTTCTCCCTCTGACTTTCGAAATCGACGCGGTTTCGTCATCATACCAGTTGCCACTAGCTTTACGAGCTATAGGCGTGTCGCGTTCGAGATAGTCCATAGGAATCGGCAGAGGGCTCGTCTTCGAAACTGGAATCCTGGAAATGGGCTTCCCACCGAGATCTCGATAATGCCCATTGTCTTCCGCAGCTTCTTCAGGAAGGCGCAAGTCCCAAGCATTATGCGGATCATTCTCAATCTCCTCAGCCGAAAATGTCCCAACCCTTTGTCGCCGCTGTCCATTGGGTTGATCTCGACTGCGCGATCTCCGACTGGATCTGCTCGCCGTCCTTGGTCGCGGCAATACTATCCCAGCCGCCTGTAATTCCTCACTCTCTATCTTCGCCAGTTTATCCCTATGAATCCATCTCGAGTTTTCGGGATCCTCTTTCTCGTACCCTTCTCCATTGACATCTTTCCCGTCCGCAGAATCCATGTTGTTGTGCCCGTACTTATTGTTTCCATACATCTCAAGCAGACTGTCGGGAGCACTGGGTGTATCGCTGATACTACTATCGTGTCGATTTAAAGCATTTACGCGAGCAGGTGCTAGATAATTAGATTCCGTACCACGAGCACCAAAAGTGTCCGTACTTGGTCGCATGCCGTAGCCATTCGTTTGTGAGAATTGTCGACCGTGCTGGTATTCGGCGGTGGGAGAGGGCTAAGGAAGAACCCGGCATTAGCATCATTTCGCGATTAGCAAACGTAGAATTCTAGATCATTTACCTCGGGATGAGCTGGCACTGAATAACTCCACGAATCCTGACCATGCGAACTGCTCGGAGGAGTCAACGACGTATGAGCCTGGGTGGTAGTGACCGCAGCCATCCTGTCCCGATGTCGTGAACCCAAGTCCAAAATGAAATGCTCCTCCACCTATCAAGGACTCCAACTTCTTAGATCTGTTTCGAATTGCCGTATGACAGGTCTTCCTTATCGCCACTGGATACTGTACGTGTAGATGAAAATTATATGAAGCTCGCCAGGATCTTGAAATTGGGTCGAGAAGCTCCTGATTCACCAATTGTGCCGAATCCTTATATGGCAAGATTCCGGAAGAGAAAGCTCAATCGCAGACGAAAGCTCCAGGGCTCTCTTCGAACAGTGGGATAGAAATAGGGGAGAAAGAGTTTCCTTTTAGTGAATGTCGTGAGTAAGGACGTGCGTCTGCAGTACACGGCAATGTTGAATGTATTATGCGGACGTAGGGTGCGTGCTCTGTACAGTGAGTAAAAGTTCCCGGCCAAGATCCCGTCCGTACTGAGACTTTATGACCGGTGAGGGTCGTTGAATGGCTAGAACGCACGGAGAAGCCGAAGACGCAGGAGAAGAAGACGAAGCAGAAGGAGAAGGAGAAGAAGAAAAGAAGTATCGCGGGTTTGGGATAGAAACACGCAAAAGCACTAAAAGTACCTTTGCATAAGGTTGTAATTGTATTAGACAGAACAAGTGATTAGGTAGCTACGACAGTTGGAGGTAGTACCTTGGACCGTGGACCTTGGCTCATGGAAACAGCGATAAATACCAGGTCCGAGGATGGGTTTGTGCTGTCAGTAATCTCGTCCGGTCTCGTTTTATCTTTTTTTCACCGCGAAAGGAGAATTAGCTCGACGTTGCTGCCGCTGCCGATGTCCATGCCCCAGAATCCCAGATGTTTGCGACGAATTGGTTGGACGGCGTAAGGTCGAAGGCAAAATGAACCTTGACGGTTTGATGAGGCTAGCTAGGGTAGTGTGGATTTTTACTTGTGCATTGGAGGACCAACATTTTGTGTAATTTCGAGAATCAATCAAACGGTCGAAGATCATTGACACTGGTACCAATTGAGGACCGTTTTGGTGGGATTAATCTATCATTTCTCCGAATTGTGGAAAGTTGAGGATATACTTATTGATTCATGGAGTCTAGATGGTATGGGCGGTAGGTTTTCTGCAGTCTCAACAATTGCACACCTGACTCACCTGTCCACACGGTAAGGCTACAACTTCACAACTTTACAACTTTCTCCTTCATAGCTTTCTCCTCATTCACGACAGGTAAGGAAGACCACTCAATCCCACACCTCCATTTCACCATGCACCAACATGCCCGAATCAATCCCATCCCGCATCCCACCCGAGTCCTCAACCTCCCCAACCCGCATCCCGCACCCACCACCACCACGCATCCGCAAAACCCGCTTCGTCTGCATCTCCGACACGCACAACGCCTCCGCACCCAGTTCCTTCCAGCTTCCCCGCGGCGACGTCCTACTACATGCCGGCGACCTCACAAACCAAGGCAGCATCTCGGAGCTGCGTAAAACCCTCCAATGGATCGAAGACGCCGACTTCGAAGCTAAGATTATCGTTGCCGGTACGTCATTTTCTCTTCGCCGGGGTTTCCTTTCTTATTGTATCATGCATGTCATGCTATACCTTTGCTATTAAAAGAAAACATACAGTAGCTAATTCATGCGCCTACTTCGCGTAAAAGGTAATCACGATATAACCCTTGATCCGGAATTGACTACCCAGGAATCTCATCAACAATCCCTCTCCCTCCTAGCTTCCTCCCCCTCTATCCTCTACCTCTCCCACTCCGCCGCCGAAATCAATCTCTCCTCCCCACCCGGCCCACACACCACCTTCCGCATCTTCGGCTCCCCCTTCCCCCCCACCTCATCCCCATCCAAATCCTCTCCCTATTCCGCATTCACCTACCCCTCCTCCTCCTCCCCCACCCCCCTCTGGAACACCATCCCCCTCGACACCGACATCCTCATTACACACACACCCCCTCACACCCATCTCGACGCACGCTCCGACGCCCAGCCCATCGGCTGCGAAGACTTGCGTAAAGCCCTCTGGCGCGTACGTCCCCGTCTCGCCCTCTGCGGCCATGTGCACGAGGGGCGGGGAGCGGAGGTTGTGCGGTGGGATTTAGATGTTGAAGGGAAGGAGGAGAGTGTTCGGGGGTGGGAGGATCCGGGGAGGGGGAATAAGAAGATGTCGATTGTGGATTTGAGTGCGAGGGCGGGGTTTGAGAATGATGGGGTTGGGGTGGGGGATTGGGATCGGGAGGAGGGTGAATCAAGTGACGGTGTGCAGGTTGTGGTGGATGGAGGGGCGGACCTAGACTCTGATGCTAAACCCCGGCAGCGAGATAAATATCGTCTCCGGCGCAGCATTGCACATATAAACCCGCACCCAAGTATCCCCACCTCCTCAACCTCAACCTCACCCCCTCCATCCTCCTCACCCTCAGACCCCCTCTCCAACCGCCTAGGCCGCAAGGAAACATGCATCGTCAACGCCGCAATTATGGGACGAAGCTGGCCGCATAGTGGTGCCAGGGGAAGAGGCAAAACGTTCAACAAACCGATTGTTGTTGATATTGAGTTACCTGTTTGGGAATAGGTAGATATTTTTTGTAAAAGGAAGAAGAAGGGGATTGACTTGACTTAACTTAAATGCGGGCGTAGCAGGTAAGTAAGTGGTTTAATGACAACGAAGTGATAATAATGATATGATATGATGAAGATTACTGGTACCCCCTCGCATACAGTATTGTAGCAAGTTAGCAATGAGGCATAATATTGCGTTGTACTACAGCTTCACTCAACGTCCATTTCCTTACTCACTCACATAGCAAAATGTAAAAGGCTCAATGCAGCGCTGAAACAGTTGATTCTCATACCAGTCAAACTACATCTACCACACAATCTAGCTAACCAGCCAAGAACCTCCATTCCATTCCATTCCAATTTTTCGCACAACCAAGCCATCACACACCTTTTCCATATCTCCCCAGACAGCTCAACCTCCCGGATCTCCTTCCCCAAGCCCCCATCTCAACCCAACTCAATTATCCCAAAAAGCCCTCATATTCCCCCCGGCATTCGCGTGACCCAGCCCTGACCTCGCAGTGCCTATTCCACTACCAATCGCACCAAACCCATTACTTGGCAACAAAGCATGGCCTGGAGCGGGACTCTTCGGATCCCCGATACTGCCTCTGCTGCTGCCAGAACCCGAGCTCTGTGCTGGATACGGATTCGAAAGCGTAGGGAGATGCGAGGCCGAGCCGGATCCGCCTGATCCAGAGCTACCTTTGCGTGGGGGCTGAGGCTGGTACATCATTGCTGATGCAGTGTTTGGATCGCTGTAGGATTGTTGAGGAGGGGGGCGGAACGCGGGTGCGAAGGAACTGGAGGATTGGTTGTAAGGAGCGGAAATGTATTGTTGTAGGGGTTGAGAGAGGATTTGGTTTTGTGGTCCGTAGTAGGGGTTGGTGTTGTCGTCGTCGGAGCCTTGGGTGAAACCGGATTCGTTGCTAAGCATGCTGGAGCTTCTTCCGCGGCGTCGGGGTGTGCTACCCATGGCGCCGAGCATTGAAGAGTTGATGAAATTGGACTGCATAGCAGGGATGGGTGCGTAAGCTGGGAAACCGGACATGGAAGCTTCAGTAGTCCAGGGAGCAGACGATGCGATAACCTCCTGCTGCATGGTTTCTCGAGCCTTCTCCATCATGTGACAGAGCTGGAGGAGCTGCTCATTGAGGACCGCATTTAAGTTTTGATAGTTATTCTCCTGTTCTATCAACGAAGTTTCCTTTCTTCTTCTGTCTTCTTCCTTGGCGGCACGCTCCCTCTCTCGACGTTGCTGCTCATCTAAACCCTTGGCATTTGCCTCAGCAATACGTTCTTGCTGTTCTGAAAGTTTAGTGCTTCGAGCTTGCATCCGCTCGCATTTTCCGACAATCGTTGTAAGCTCGGCGGTCAAGGAGGCAATAGATTGTTCTGCCGATGCCTTGAATTGGTTGAACTCGGATTTTGCCTTTTCGTGGAGTTCCTTCTGTTTCCGGTATGCTGCTTTGGCCGACATATAGGAAGAATCGTTAGAAATGGATGGAAGTTTGTCTACCGCTTCGATTTCGTTGGTCAGTGTCTCGATGGCATCTTCGGCTTGCTTCATGTGGAGCTTGACTTGTTGAACTTTTTGACGCAGGCGATCATCATTTCCACCAGAAGAGGCGATAGAACTATTGAGTCTCTCAATGTCTTTGCGAATAGCAGTGAGCTTGGTTCGCTGTTCCTTGCGTTCTCGCTTCTGGCGGTTGCGTTCTTCAACTAACTTGGCCTCGGATGAAGCGATGGAAGCTTTGATGGTGGTACTTGGTGATCCTGGTCGTCCCGAAACCTGAGGGGGAAGAGGGGTAAGAGTAGCAGCAGTTGCTGTATCAGAGGGAGGTAAGGTTCGAACGCTGGTGGAAAAAATGACAGTGTTGTCAACGGTGCTAACGAATTCACATTCGTAGTTGTTTAATGGTGCTAGTCCGAAAATTTCTCCGCTCCAGCAGATATTCTGGCCAGCCGGAAGACTTGGGTCAACGATGGCCTTAACTTTTGTTGGTTGCCAATGTGTCTGATTGACCTTCACATAGAATGGACACCTCTTATCCACGCCCCCCGTTTCTGAATCTTTCCTTCCCTCCTGGTCGTCCTCGGGAATGTTGTGATTAGGAAAATGACTGGTGCTAAATGAAACTTCGTCAGACCCTACATGAGTTATCCATACTCGATCTGCTTCGGTGCTAAAAGGTGCATTTCCAAGGTTACTGGCATCAGTTGCATTGGTGCCGGCTGACTCTGCTGCTGCGTGTGATGTTTCATACTCTTTGACCATAACAATTTTCGTGCTTGCCAAGGCTGCCCATAATGGCTGTTGTATACGAACTTGTGCGCTTTGCTTTCTTCGCTTCCTGGATGTTATAGCTGTATGGTTGGCGTGTAGAGAACTTGTAGACTCCGTATCGTGTGCTTGCGAGCTTGTCGTGGATGAATCGTTGTTCCCATCTGCAGAACCCTTCGCTGCTTCAGGATCACCAATATTGGACGATGAATGATCCCGCTTTTCTCTCCTCACATACCAGTCCCGGATATATCGAACCACCCCTTGCGTCAGAATATGAATAGCAAGAACACTCTTAATCCAGCCTTGTGGCCCTTTTCTTGTGCTGTGAGATGATATAGGTTCGAGAGGATCATCCGAGTCTGAAGTACCGAGGAGACCCCGAGGCGACGAAAGTACAGCTCGAAGCCCAGCAGACTTGATATTGCCATTTTGGTAGTAATGAGAGAGCGAGATATAACCAAAACACAGGAACACGTTCTTCATGCCAGCTTCTTTGCCACTAATTCCACCACCGAGGGTTAGTGCGATGACAGACTGTGCAAACTGCAACACGAAATCCTGTAGGGGGCTCCATAAGAATAACCATATCGATAGAAAGAAGACATCAACCACCATAATCGTAGCCAAGGACGGCGTGCCCAATGTCCCCTCGAAGATATCTGTGAAACTCAGAGCCGAATTCGCAGTGATGGAAGGAGGGACAAAGGTCAGGGTAGCAAACAATAACTGGATGATCGACAAGAAGGTTGGCGGGATCTGCAGAAGGACAATGAGGATGGCGATGGTATCAGAGATTGGACAAGAGGTCAAGACGGTCCGCACATAATGCCAGGGGCCAGAATCACGGTGTACCGAGGGGTTCTTGGCAGAGTTGACATTGATATGGCGATGGTGTTCCTGAGGGAAAACGACGGTAGGAACATTGTAGGCGTCCGAAGAACAGTCAGAATGGCCACTGACGGAAGTCCTCCTCACCAAATCCCCTGCCATCTTGTGTTCGGATGTATTGTCAGCGTGTCCAGGTACTCTCGCGTGTCCGTTCGTTGGTGGTGGGGTCGCAGGAGACGGTGTCGAGGGGATAGCATCAGAGGCGTTCGCATGTCCATTAATATGCCCATTACTTTTTTGGCGTTGTACCCTTTTGCCAGGACCTACAAGACCATTGTCATGTCTTGTGTCGCGTACGTTCGCAGCGCCTTGGTGTCGCTTCGAGGTGGAGGGAGTACGAGGCATGCGACCTCTTGGTGGAATTGCTGACCCAGAGCGACGTTCCGAGCCAGCTTGTATGGGAGCTTCGGAAACGAAATCAAGTAGAAGGAATCCACGACGGAATAAAACGAAACGAAACAACTATCCTTTCCTCCAAAAGAGTTGACTCATAAGGCTTGTCGAGCGTCGAAGGATCTCACTCGTAAGGATGGAAGGGGAGAGAGTGGTAATCATTCAAGATATTGAAAGAGCGATTACCTTGAATTGAAAGAACTGGGCGAATATATGGATTTGATATGTGTAAATGTGTATGTGTGTGTAGAGATGTTTGAGGAAGGGTAGAATTCCTTGGTGTTTAGCGGTGCTCTGTGCTCAAGATGGGTGTGCTGGGTGTGGAGTGCTCAGGCATTTTTTATTTATTAGACGAGCAAATTCAATTGCTTCACTCTCTGACTTTGTCCTTCCCCTTGTCCTTCCAAGCTTTTTCTCGGCGTTCTTACCTGCACAAGCTGCACAAAGTGCACGGCACCCCAAAATAATAAACAGTGTTACATTATTGTATCTTCAGGTGTGGCACCACAACACGCAGTAAACAGTTGGGCTACTGGCTAAGGTAATGGCAAGGGACGCCAATATTGAAGAAAGGCTCGTGAGTGGATTCATAGCCGCAGACCGTCTGCCACTACCGTTGCTGATTACCTTTAGTTATACCAGAAATAATAGATACCGGCGCTCCTTATGCCCCAGATGGGTCCTTCTGGAAGAATTCGACCTATCAGCTACGACTACGACTATTGGAAGATTTTTGAAATGAAGACTTGAAGAAAATGATCCGAGTTTTCTCTCTTTTTTCCCTTCCTGCCGCCCGCGCTCCGCATCAAATCACCGTATCGCCGTAGGGAACATCTTAGATACTGGTGTCTTCGCTTTCACGGGTGTTGCTTGTTGTGTATCGGCGTGCCTTCATTACTTGAATCCCTCGCCAGATCTTGAGGGGAAGACATGAGACAAAGCACTGATACTACTGATATTCACACAGCCATAAGCAGTGCATTGCAGGAAGTAAGCAAGAGCTGAGTGCAATGCACAAACGCGCGCACACCACCAGCTCCTCCTGCTGCAAGAAATCATTGCGCCGTTTAAATTGTTCTTCATGCCCACCCGTCCGCACGTCCGCACGCACAGGACCCCAAACCCTCAAACATTCAAACACGACGTCGTACTGACAGTCTGACACCAACTGTTGTCTGTCCAGGCACACCCGTACTTCTGTAATATGAAGAGATTAGCCGTCCGTTCATCTGAATTCTCGGGTCGCATTCATCACTGTGCGACGACCAATTATCAAAGACCACAGTGCCCGACATAGAACTCAAGATCCTACATAGTCCTCATACTCGCGGCTGACCTCTTGAATGCAGATGGATCTTTACTTTTTTCGAGCTTAATGCAAATAGGGTTGCGGTGCCCGTTTTTATCCATGGATCATGCCCGAGGAGGAAATTGAAGGATTTTGGCACGGTAAGCAGAGTATTTGCTATGTATTTCGACCGAAGTGCAGCCAACAGCTGGCGATTCAATGGGCAAATGGCAAATGCGAAAATGCCAAAATATGACTAACAACGCATCAAATCCGCCCCCACCACGGACACCGTACACCACCCTGGTCTTTTCAGTACCTTTTTTCATGCCTTTTCATGCCCTCCTTCCTGCCTCTTTGCTCCATCAGGTTGGCTCCGATCGGTCGATCATCTATCTCTTAACTCTCTACAGTATGAAGATAAGCAAGAGTCAGTCGTCTATTATTCGGTCCCTCATTGCTTGGAGGCTTGGACTCGTTCACGCGAGTAAACATCCGTGCTATCCCCCTCCACAACTGGCATCGAATCACGTCGTCGCAATCGCATTAAGCATCACCTATCAAGTATCACGCACACGATGATTTTCTCCATAGAGGGTCGCTTGTTCCTTGAAGAGTCACACATGCTAAGCATGCATCTGTCGGCCCGCCTGTAAGTGGCCAGTCTATCGCTTCGGCACTTGGAGAACAAGCCTCTTCTATTTTCTGAATCCCCGACGAGGTGTGGGTGGACATGAATGCCAATGGTTGATGGATAAAACCCCCCCGGACTACGTATGACGACTATCTTTATGCCATTGATATGGTGATCATTTTCCATCTGGCAGATTTTATATATTAAAAAAAGATAAGGACCAGATCGGAAATCGGCGTCTTGGCCAGGTATATTGACTCTTGAGATCATAAAAGAGCTTGGGTATAGTGGATGTCTGATATGGCAGAAGGTGAGACAAACGTTGCTAATATTCAACCCAGCAAAGGACCTATGTCGGCGCTCTGGAAAAGTTGGGACTATTTCACCTCCTCTGTTCTGCTGCGGTGATGACTTATCGGAAAGTGGGGCTAAAAATAGAATTTCCAAGCTAATGTATGGAGATCCTCCTCGGCAGCTTTCTGTGCTGTGCTACCCAAGTGCTACCATTCGCCGTAGACCATAGAAACCTGTCCTTCATACCGAGATATTCTGCGGGACTCGATTCATCATGTGCTATCAAGGGTAGCTTTTCCAATCGCACGATGATTTCCCGCCTCAATCGAGGTCGAATTGAGAGCTTCAAGTGAGTCTCTTAATCACGACATGACGCACGGGGTCGTAGCCGGTTGTTCAATGATATTGACCCTAGGCGGTTTCATTTTACTGACGATTTTCATTGTTTCGATTGCGTGTTTTGTTGCTCATCTCCGTCCTTCCATTTGCGTTCTGTTTTCTACCCCGAAAAGCTACGCTGGGGATCATCGTACCCAGAACACGCATAAAAGGCAAGCTGTCGCATTTCCAAAATGACTACGGAAGAATCCAATCAAATCAATCCAATCACCACTTTCAATACATACACAGACAGACAGACAGAGCACAATCCCACATTGCATATCCGGGGAACCTCCAACTGTACGTACCATGCACTATCTTCATTTCCCCAACCTCCCTCGCAAGTAGCTTCAGATGACCACATGCAAACTCTTGGCATCAATTTCGGTCCAAGCCGTCTTCCAAACATCGCACAAACCCCAATCCAGGCGTCATTCATGATATGATCGTCATGATATTGCTTATTTCGGTACAGTGTTACAGCACTGCTATCCGATTTCGGCTACATTGACTTACGGCTACGGCATATCTGTCGTCGAAATGTCACATGAAACATGTATGCGGTACCGTTCGTACTGTGCGGTGCATGTGGAGGCGGAGAGGTACGGAAAGTTGGGGTATGTCCGTGTGCGTGCTGACATGACATGGCTAATTTATCTTGCATGCGGAGTGATTATCAATGCCCGATGCAGAGGGATGTCGGGTTTGTGATTGAGTGCGTGGAGGCTTTTGGTTTGCGTTGCAAGATGATTGGCTTTGTGGATGTGATACTTTGATCCTGTGCTTGAAGGGATATGCTTCACTTACTTCTCCATGGTTGAGTTATGAAGACTGCGTGATATGTTATGATATTTTCTTGACTAAGCCTAGCTACCTCCCCATATCCCGGGTCGAAGTACTTCTTCCTCATGTGCACATTGCACTACATATGATGATTATACATATGCACAATCTGCGGCGTTCTTGAGATCCATCGACATAAAGTTTACCCCATTATCTCAATCCAGCGCTTCGCTATCCCCGCCATGCGGCTCACCTGGGCAACTGCCTTATTCTCTCTTTACACCTTGACTTATCCAGTGAACGGGAAGAAGCACATCGAGAGCAAACCCGATCTCGAAGCCCTTGATCGCAAACATCCAAACAGGCAGAAGCGTGTGTGGATGATACCAGTTATTCTCTTCTCACCCCTCTTGCCTCTGACTACCCTTCAGAAGTCGCGACTCTATTAGAACATCATAGCCAGCTCCATTATATCTTAAATCAGTAGGTTTTCGTTCAATCTATCACCATACCTAGCGTTTTTTTTCATCTTACGTCTACTTCAGAACATGGCTGAGAGTTGTCATTTGCGGAATTGCATTCGTTCTCTTCCATAACTGCCCATCACGTGCACTATTATTACTACTACTTCGATGTGCAAAACTCCTCAGCGGACGTGTGGATTGTGGTTTAATTGTGTTTGTTCTCTGGTCTAATTAACTATGTTTGCGTCTATCTCTATTTCTATTTCTATTCCCGGCTCAGCCTTCCTCCCTCTCATCTGAATTTCGGCCTGGATCTTCCACTTTGTAGTAATACTCTACACATATTTTCTTCATCAGCACTTCTTATACACTCCCTACTACCCATTCGTCTCCTTCTAGTACCTAATCACTAACTCAATAATCCACCATCATCTGCGCTCAGCCCCCAACTCAGCTACCCCGCTCACTCACCCCCTTTGAAATCCATCTTCACAACCTCCATTCCCATTCCCACACCACTTCCAATTCCACCCCCTCCCCCACCCCTAACCATCAACAACGCCAACTGTCCCCTCTCCCTCTCTCTTCTCTCCTCCCTGCGTCCTTCCTCATCCCCCTCTACCTCTCCCTCCATACCTACACCCCCACTCCCACTACTCTCCACTCCCCGGCTCCTCGCCTGCCAATGTCTTATTTCTCCCTTCATCAGGCCTTGTTCTTCTCCTTCTTCCAAACTTCTCATTTTAAACACCTGATCCGCAGCTTTCACTTCCGCTTCCTGCGCCATTATTTCCTCCAGTTTAGCTGGTGCCGATCTCGCTTCTAGTTGCGTGTCCGAGAAAGCTGAAGATAACCCCACCAGAGATTCATTCTCTAGCCCGTTGTTGGGGACATCGTGATGATCACGAAGACCAATATCCTGCTCTCCCGCCTGATTCAAAAAATACGATCGTTCAATTCCATCAGCACCATCTTTCCCATCCTTCCTATCCCCATCCTCCCTACCACCTTTACCCCCCTCCCTCTCCCCCTCCGTACTAATCTTCAACTCCCCCCTCGAAATCCTCCTCCAAACCCTCTCCCTAAACCTCCTGACCCCCAAGCCAATCCCTATCCCCAAATTCAAACCCATCCCCCCACCAACAACAATATCCGCATCACTCCCTTCACTAGCACTAAACGAGAAATTTGTACTACTTGTGTGGGGCTTGCTGCCATCGAGCCAGGGATGCATGTGCGAGTGTGCGGTGTGGAAGATTTCGTCTTGCGGGTAGTGGGGGGTGGTGGAGTCGGGTTTGGAGTGGGTTGGTGAGTGGGAGTGGGGGATGGTGGAGTTTGTTTTGGATTGCGATTGGGATTGAACGGAATAAGACGAAGAAGAGAATAATCTTGATGCTTTCCGCGGAATCGCAAGCCAAGTTGAAGGAGCGGAGCCGCCGCGGAGGGTTGCTGGGAGGAGCGGGGTGATGGGAGGTGGTGAAGATGAGGAGGAATATGAAGAGGAGGACGTTGTTTCTGGTAGAAGCGGGGCTGTGGGTGCGGCGCGCGTGGGTTCGGGGAGATGTGCAACTGGTGGAGGGGGAGGTGTAAGTTGTAGCGAACGCGAAGGCGAAGGCGAAAGTGTGTGTATATGTTGGACTGCTGGGTCGGATTCTTCCTCTTGAAACTCCGGTGCAGATGGAGAAGGCGTGTGTACCCGTCCAAGCGGCGTAAGATCATCCAACTCATACCCCTCTCCTCTATCCTCTCCATTTCTTTTCACAAAAGCAGGACTCACTCCCTCTATCCCCCCACTCTCAATCTCACTCTCACTCTCACCCTCATCCTCACTAGTCTCCCCCTCCCTCCGTCTCCGTCTCCCCCTCTCCTCCGCCAACCCATCCAGCCCCGAAACCCAAGTAGGCGACGCCTGCACCGTGGCCCCTCCGCTGCGGCTCCGCGCTTTGATGTACCGCCCCAAGCTGTCCGTGCAGCAGCATAGACTGAGGAGAATGCTGAAGCAGACGCAGGCGGCGACGATGTACATCAGGTTTATGGGAGAGGGGGCGGGGTTGGAGGACGGGGTGGATGTCGCGGTGCTGGTGGAGGTGGCGACGTGTGTGGTGGCGGTTTTCGTTAGAGTGTGCGTTGCGGTGTGGATATCGGTGTGAGTGTGCGTGTGGATGATGAGAGGGGGAAGGGTGGCTGTGGGCGCGCTTGGGGGGAGGAATGTGGGTGAGGGGGTGAAGGTGACGAGGGGTTTTTGGGTGGGGTCTTGGATGATGCGGAGGACCGGCATCGTGGGATGAGGTATAGTATCTTTTGTATGATGTAGATGATGCTCTGGTTTCGATCTTGTGTTGAGGTTGATGATACTTTAGTTTCGATCTTGTGTGGATACTGTTGTATGTATACGATGCTTGGTGCTAACGTGGATAAGTGTAGCTATAAGCGATGAAAAGATATCGTATTGTCAACCAATTCGTGGTAAAAGTGTGTATATCGATGGAAGATGGTATCCAGAACGATTGTTGATCTGCAGAGAGATTTTGAAAGGGTAGAAACATTGTTATGCTCGTTGTGAAGGGAAAGAACGACTCGAAGGTCAGGCTGGGAGCCAAGGAAAGAACATCTCTGTCCGCCCACAACAAGAACCGATCCATCGAACCTCTTCCATCGTCGCTATCATCGCAGCCGTGAAAACCAACACCATTGAGATGGAGCAGAAATTTCAAAAATCATAAACAACGAGAGCAAGATGAGAAGGAGGTTGAAACAACTGCATCCCGCCTACACCTCACCTCAACAAAAGCAAAAGGACAGTAATCATTACGAGAGTTTCGTGTAACACTTGCTATCACCGTGCCTCATCGTCTCGAGGGATCTTCTGCTGGGATTTTTCTTAGTGACTGCAAGGTTTACTTCTTGTTGCACATCAGACGTTCTAGCCCCCACGCTGTGAAAGGGGGTTTTGATGTCTGACTCGCTTACTGCTTTTTAAACCTTAGGATGAGGGCGTGGAGCTGAGGTGATGGGACTCATGGACATAAGACATTTGTGAATCATAGGTTGATTCAGAGCTGAAAATGAGTACTTGGCCTGCGGCTGATAGAGGAAATGTTTCGCTTTGAACGTTCTCCTTAAGCTGTACTTGGGGTGAAGGGCAAGCATGGAGTGTGGAAGTGACAGCCTCCATCACATGAAAGTATATCGTAAACCCTAAACTTAGTATGGAGATGCTTGATTTTGATTGCACAAGGCTGAAAAGATGACCCGAGTCATTTGAAGGCTTCACTGTCTGCATGGTTTAAGCAGTCAAGAAATTACCTCATTCGGACGACTTCTATAGATTGTGCCATTATGGTCTTACCTACCCGCCGAATTTGTACTTTACTACGGCAGCCCAAAATCAAGCGCGTCGCGTCTTCCAATCTCATCAACGCGTCCCCCTCATATCAAATGTCCGAACGAGAATAAGAATTCGACAGTTTATACCACGACGACAAACTGAAAAGTGAACAAAATGATTCGACAAGACCCGTCAAGATTTTCGAAAAGGCAGAAGCCGGATTATAGGAAGACTCAGTTTGAAGAGAAACCAGCATATAAAGGCCTGAATTATCCTTACCGGTTGAACTTTTATGCCGTTCCTCCCACCGCAGATATAACCCTCGAACAATTTGAACAATGGGCTATCGACCGTCTCAGAGGTATGATGATCCAGGTGATTGAAACTTAAGCGCATACTGACAAGAGAAAAAGTTCTCGCCGAACTCGAAGCATGTTCATTCAGGAATAAAACCCCTGCCGAAACAGCTGAACATATGAAGCCGCTCCTCAACAAATACCTGCCTCTTTCTCCAAATTCAGCTGGGTCTGCTATCGTACAAGCCGAAAGACAAAAGGATCATTACAGCCATTTCATCCTCCGATTAGCATTTGCGTCGACTGAGGATCTGCGAAGGCGGTTCTCCCGTGTTGAATCTATGCTATTTCGTTTACGGTTTCAAGTCGATGATTTGAGGGAGCGACAGGCTTTCGTAGATGAATTGGACTTAGATTGGGAGACGGTCACTCAAGATGAGAAAATGAAATATGCTGAACAACTGAGGGCATCGGCTGGTGGGGCGATCAAGTTGATTGAGAATGAAGGCTTTTTCAAGGTTGATTGGGAAAGAGTCCCAGAATTGATTGAAAGCAGGAGAGTATTTTTAAAGGCCGGAAAAGCATATGTGCATGTTCGGGAACAATTATCTATGGTTGTTGCAGAATTCACCAGCCGGTTGGAGAAAGCTCTAGAGGTATGCAGATTTGTACTTGGTTGTGGATACTGGCTAACTTCGGCAGCTCACATCTCGCGCACTTCCTCGTCTTGATGAAGATGATCGATTAACTCCAATCCTCAACCACCTTTCCCAGAACTTCACTACGCCAGATGCGAGCTACTCCAGCTCAGCCACCTCACTCCCCGGTGCTGATATCTCCGCCCGCAACGTCGACGTCCTCTCCTCATCATTCCCACTCTGCATGCAAAACCTCCACCACAATCTGCGTCGCGATGCACATCTCAAACATTACGGTCGTCTGCAATATACGCTTTTCCTTAAGGGCATCGGATTGAACCTGGAAGAAGCTCTTGTCTTTTGGAGAACATCATTCAACAAGATTACCGACGATGTTTTCAACAAGGAATACAGATATAACGTTCGCCATGCCTACGGCGATGTAGGAGGAGACTCAAACCGAAGAGGAAACGGCTACTCTCCATTTAGTTGTCAGAAAATCCTCACAGAACACCCGCCCGGACCGGGAGAATCGCACGGTTGTCCTTACAGGCATTTCAGCTTGGATAACCTGACATCGCTATTACAAACTATTGGCATCAAAGACCAAGAAGTACTAAGAGGCGTCAAGGAAGACAAGGAGAAGCAGAAGTTTCACTTGGCGTGTAATAGGTACGTACTCTCATATCAGATCCTGCATTCTTCCAATCATACTGACTCCAAGAATCAGAGTATTCGACTACGTCCACAAACAAGAAATCAGGAAAGTGAAAGACGACGGGACATGGGGAGCGGCGCAACTAGAGACAATTGTTCATCCAAACGAGTATTTCAAACGTAGTTACCTACTTAAAAACCTGGGCAAGAATCCGGTTGCGGAAGAAGACGTTAAGATGGAAGGGTAGAGTTTATTTTATGTATTTATGTAATAATGAGTTGGAAATATGCGTATAGCAAAGGCGTTTCCTGGGTCGGGATGCATGGGATGGCTTATGAATATGAGCATGGTGGATATCATAGGGTAGGCAATCGAATATAATTTTATGAGTTTGGTATTCACTCTTTGGTATGGGGGAGGGTGAAATTGCCGTAATCTTGGAATCGGCTAATGGCGTGACATTTGGACTACAGGAGGATGAGATGAAGTGCCGTATGTTCGAGATTACAGGAGCTGGGCTCGGTGTTCGGTCTTAGAGGGAAGGGGATTTGATGGGGATTTATTTGCTTCCTCTCTTCTCAATATGACTACCTTCTCGTTAGAAAATCGTCTTCGCCATCAAAAACACACACCTGTAGAATCAGCAGTTGCGTGTCTAAACAGACCTTCCACATCAAACCTTCTGCATCACCACTCACCACACAACCACCTACCTCCACGTACTCACCTTTCAAAAACGAAAAATGATAATGCCCTCGCCCACGGGCCCGATCAAGTTCGTCCAAGCTATATTGATAGTTATAGGAGGGTTTTTGGGCTATGCTGCTTGGTATTGGTCGTATATGGTGCTGAGAGCGATGTGGAGAATGGGGGAGGAGGGAGTTGGGACTGTTGGGGATGAAGGGAGAGGCAGGGGAGAAGTGCCGGTGCTGGTGCGGAGGAGATATATGGTTACGCCAAGAGGGAGAAGTGAGCGGGAGGGAGATGTTTAGCATATATGGTTGGTAGGGAGATGAGGGCATGGGGATGCAAAGGGGAGGGTTAAGGTTGCGGGGGAGCGGAGGAAAGGCGAGAAGCGGGGGAGCAGGGGAATTGCGGGGGTGATGAGGGCAGGATGGCGAGTATGGAGTGGAGATGAGGTACAGGAGTGCGGGAGAAGTCGGATGATTTGATATGAAGGGGAAAACACAATTCAGCTGTGGGGGGCGTAATAAGGGTTGAAGGTGCTTCGCAAACATGGTATGGATGTTCGATTTAATAGTGCATATAGCTGATAATAATTACATACATAATATGAATCTCTACACTTGTAGATTTTCTCTTCAATTCATCCGTTATATATAGTGTACTATCAGCAGTCCTCGTGGAATTCTGTTCGTCGTCTACTTGTTAGGTCTAGATGATTATGTAAGCGAATCAGCAATGCACCCAGAGCCAAACTCCAACCTACTGTAAACATCTATATCAAAACTATTTGCACGCAAGCATACAGCTTCTGCAGATTGCCGTAACGGTATCTTTTTAAAAATGACAAATTGTTTTCGGCACCCTAATCACTTCAAAAATTAACCCGCAGACACACGCTACAACTACATTCGTCACAGCACATCCGAAAACAGCTAAAGCCCAACTAGCCACTTCACACCCAACTAGATCCGCGAAAACGGACAATAAAGAAACACAGTGACGTTCTAAAATTAAAAACACGCCACATTGAAATATAAGATTATTCCATTCCCACTGCAGACTTGCTTATTTGAGCGTTAAGCAGTTTTCATTTGCAACGGTGACGGCAGATTGAAAACAATGAGTCTTCATCACGTCACGGCCGCATCGATTATCTGCGGATTGTTTCTGGGGATTATGTTGGCGCTGATCGCCTTTGTTGTTACTTTTCGCGTGGCGGTGGAGTATGTGGATGGGTTGGAGGGGCCGGGGAGTGTGTGAGAGTGAGGAAAGAGGGAGGAATGAGAAGGAATTGATGGAGCGTACAAGAGGATGGAATACAAACCAGCGCACGATTGGATTGCGCTTTGAAAGTTAAAAAGAAATGAGCTTTTCAGGGAGGGGCACCAGTACGGCATATATTTCGGTCGCGAATAACGTTGTCTTTCTACTTCAGTTAGGACTACGGAAGACAGCGCAGTTCGTTTGGTGGATAGGAGATGGAGGTTAAGCGACGTCTTGACGGAGCGTCTGTGCGCGCTCCAACTACAAGCGTATCGACGTATAGATAGGTGAATGCTAGAGGACAAAATCTTACCTCAGCTTCACCAACTCAATACTGCAGAGCTGCATACGCGTCAAGATTAAATTGTGGATGGTACCACAGAAGTGTAGAAGTCATCATGGGGAATCGTCTGAAGGGGAACTGATACGTCGAATCAGACTCTCGAAGTAAGAGTCTCAGTATGCTCGGACGACTTCAATAACAGCCATCCATTCACTTCGGTAAGTTGTGAATCACTTTCATTCGTGTACACTAACGCTGACTTGAGGATTTAAAGTTCCAGAGATCTACAATGCTTCTATCATAAAATCAACCCAGCAGTCAGACTTTCCAGTTTGCTAATTTTTCAAACGTATTAGAAGCTGGATTCTTCGCAGCGACACAAACTCGTCAATCTCGCTATTGACTCTACACCAGTATCAGATCAACAAACCCTCAATAAACATTCATCTATCTAAAAGAAGCTTAGTCGCGTCAATACACCGCGGAAAATTTCCACCCCGCAAGCTCAGCACAAACCAGAAAAGATGGCAGATATTCCAATCCCTCTGACTCCTCAGTCTGGTCACCCGAACAGCGATATAAACTTCAGCCTCAGAAGTCAAAAGTTATTCTTTTTCTTCTCCGGCTCCATTCTCGGCCTACTAGTATTCAGCTTGACCTTGATCATATTCGACGCCTGGTTCCGACCTAGGTTTTTCCCTAGACTTCCGAGCTGGAGAAGCAGTTCGGACTTGGATTTGGAAGAGCGAAGAGTTGAAATAAGGTATAGGTGGGATGAATGACATTTAAAAACTTTGCTTGGGACAGGTCTCGAAAAGCTAGAACAACATGGTGGATAGAGACTGCGAGGAGAAGGGGTTTTATGTGGAAGGATTTATGAATTGTTGGAGCTAGTTTGAGTAGCAGAGTTGCGTTGAGGAATAAAGAAAACTATCATTGCGTCTCCACGGCTGTTCGTTCAGCCTTCATTCATCTTGTGTGATTTCTGTGAAATGTTCAACATGATTATTTGGGCAGGAAATTATATGCAAGATAAGAGTGTTATTAAGTCTACGTCTTATAGAATCATGTATATCACGATTCTTGCACCCGCTAGGTGTTGGTTCCGAACTCTTACTGACATAGACCACTAGAATGTAGATTTACGGCATAACCGGATGAGGTAGTATCCGTCTTGCGAAAAAGTCTTATATGCAGACCGTCGGGGTCGTTAGTCAGTACCAAATCAAGAATAGCTGGCTTCCAGTCTAGCCTGCCAAATGAATCATTCCTGTAAGATGAAGTAGGTTGGTTGGAATTAGTGGCAGGAGGTATTCCAACAAGGACAGGTAACTTAGTCTCAAATGCACAGATGTTCGCGCTTTCGCAATCTGAATTATATAGATATGGCTAAAGAATACATGGAGACGATATTGCGGGGTTCGCGAGCCCAGCGGCACAGCAACCCCGCAAGCCAAGCGGAGCAGTATCTTAGTCTTACTAAGACTGAGGAACTTCCTATAAGACTAGGGAGCATTTTTCTTCCTGCTTTCAAACCTATCACCTTCGCCGTCACTCAATTTCCATTAAAAAAGGCAAAATCGAAGGAGTACCACATCATATATTCAGCATGAACAACTCCGCAAGCGACAACAGGTTTCTTCCCAAGCAGGCTCTCACCCCAACACCCCAGCTTTATGATGAGCTCGTTGGAGACGGCATGGAAGAGCTTGCAAAAGCCAGCCTAGCCCTGGTTTCTCCTATTCCCGCTGGCGCTATTATTCGTAAGTAAAACGAGATTCAGCTTCCTGGCAGGCTATGCGATACCAAAATAAAAGATAAGATGCTAACTGGTGTAGACGATAATGGTTGCGGGACTGGAGCTGTGACCGCCGCCCTCATGGACGTCATAGCCACCACATCGGTGCAAATATCCATCAAAGGAACTGACATCAATGAAAAAGCGATCGAAGTCTATAAAAGCCGTATTGCCACCAACTCTTGACCTGCCGAAGGGTTGCAGATGGATTCCAACAAGCTTGAGTTTGCAGATAATACTTTCACCCATTCCATTGGGAATGTCTTCCTTTTTCTGCTCCCCCATTGATGCTGTGAAAGAATCTTATCGAATACTCAGGCCTGGGAGAACTTTGATTGTCAACTCCTGGGCCTATATCCCGAACATGGAGCCCATTCAAGCAGTAGCTAAGGCCACCCGACCCCGAGAAACTCCATTGCCGAGAGGCGGGTTCCAAAGATGGTCACCAGCAGAGTTTTTGCGCGATGTCGTAGAGAAGGGTGGATTCGAGAAGGAAAAGATCACCATGGCGAAGAGAGATGTCATGGTTACAACGACTGAGCTGACACAATTTGCAACCATGCTCTGGAGTTTCATTGGAGGCAAAACAGAAGTTGGCTGGCTTAAGTCAGACGAGGTGAACTGGGACAAGGCTATATATATGATCAAGGATGTTTTGAGAGGGATGGACGGCTTCAAGCCGTTAGATGGCGGAAGAGCACAGCTGAAATTCATTGCCAATGTTGCCATTGCCACAAAATAGGCTCAGTTGCTACCATACCCTTTCGCAGCCCACGCAAACGAATCCCGAGTCTTTGTTTCACAAGGCTGGTAGGAGAACTATCTAAGAGCGGGCTTTTTCTTCTTGGAGAAAAGTTTTTAGACAATACCCAATAAATCACGATAAGATGGCCAGTTAAGACGCGGTTGCTCCTGGGAGGAGACACATTATGCCCTTCCGCATCGAAATCCAGCGGAGAGTCAAGTGCAGTTAGTTGAGATCGGCTTTCAGATTACGCATAAATCGACTTGGATGATGACCCGTTGAGGAGTACCTCAAATACAGCAAAAAGTATCATCTAAGTCGTCTAGTTGAGATTTGTCTAACATTAAGTTCACGGCTGGAACTGTGTTGTGTTAAGGTCGTGGCTGAATATTTGTGCTCAATATTCAGCCGAGCAACCACTTATCTTCCTGTCGCACATACTAGGGATGACTAAACTTCGCAAGCCTCAAATCTCGGACAATCACAGCATCCTTTTCCATTATAGGTTACATACATACATATGATGAAGATACTGAGGCTTGTGACAGGATCCACATAGTAGGATTCGTACTCTGTTATATCACACAAGTGCCTATGCAACATCATACAATATTACGTAGCATGTATCACTTCACATCAGAACCCGTGATCCCACAAATAAGCAGGAACTTTCCTATCAGTCTTGACTCTTGAGCTGTCGCCGAACACGTGAGTAAAAGGCTCAACGACGTTAAAGTTGGCATCAAGAGAGCCGAAGGGATGCGGCTTGACTTGAAGTATGGCATAGACTCCGAAGTTTCCGTATTTTTTGAGAATCTTTACTACTTCGAAGCCTTCACTCATACTCGTGTAGCTTGCTATTCTTCCTCTCCCTCGGCAATTTCAACCAAGATACAAATACACTACAACTTATCTTTATGGAGGTCTATACATTCAGGCTTGACCATTTCCAGAAAACTTGTGTATCTAACTTGGCATTTACCCCCGCATCTCACACCCTGTAACACTTCAATCATGTGTATAGCTGCTTTCATCAATATTGATCGGCGACCGTGCTTTTCGTTCTTCTAGTAGAACTATCGAGAGCGGAGACTTCATCAACTGTCTGGAAATTTGCGAAACCGACTCAGATATATATAGAGGGCTTTGCTCGCCCCTCGCTTCACGGTGCTCACACATGCTCGTGGTATCGCACACCGTGATAAAGAATCCTCCAAAATATTTTCGCTTCTTTTTCTAGATTCGAAATGTTTGGACCGTTGGCTTTCGCTTCTCTTCTTGCGTTCCATGCTTTTGGAAAAGGAACTCAAGCTTCTGCTGTCATAGCAGCCACAACGACGCCAACTTACAGCAGCTTCAGCTTCACTCAATCCACAACCAACCGATATGCGACTTCAGTACAACCGGATCTATCTTTCCCTACTCCATTTGCTCCCGAATATGTCTCTCCAAACGCCCTTCTACCACCGGATGTGACATATACTACATACTCTCTAGCAACAACATCCATTGCTCCAGACGGCCAGTTTGGACAGAGTGCTTACTCTTCGCTTTGGGCTAGTGTCAACTTAACCTTCTCGGACACTCCTCCGTTCACCACCACCCGCGAGGCATCTCCGATACCCACCTCTGAGCTAGTTTATCCCCCACCACTCCCAGTCGAGCCTGTTAAAAAAGCTCGTTTCCAGCTACCATGCGACTTTATCTGGGGACTAACAGGATCGGCCTGGCAAATTGAAGGTGGCCTCACATTGGAAGGCCGAGGTCCAAGTCTGCTGGATCCGATCGGACAAACTGGACCACTCAATGATTCGAATGTCGTGAACCTCAACTACTTTCTGTACAAAGAAGATATTGCTAGATTAGCTGCAATAGGTATTCCGTACTACCATTTCTCTGTTGCCTGGACACGAATCGTTCCTTTCGGAAAAGCGAATACCCCAATCAACACTCTTGGGCTAGATCACTACGATGATGTTATTAATACATGTCTCGAATATGGAATTGTTCCGATAGTAACCTTATCGCATTTCGATTTACCCATTGACGTCTCACCTGACGATGCCGACTTTCCAATTCACTTTCTATACTATGCGAAGCAAGTCATGGCCAGATACTCGGACAGAATCCCGACCTGGATCACTTTCAACGAGCCCAACTTACTGGTCGGAGGCTTCTATAAAACCTGGAATTCTTTAACACGTATCTTAGAGGCGCACGCACTTACTTACGATTGGTACAAGAATGAGCTTAAAGGCACCGGGAGAATATCCGTAAAACTCGCAGACCAGTTTGCACTTCCTCTGAACTCGTCAGATCCCAGTCATCTTGCCGCTGCTCAGAGATACAATGATTTTAGTCTCGGAATCATGGCGAACGCACTATACCTCGGCGAACAATACGCAGCGGATGTTTTGAATACGCACAACCTCAATCTGACCGCCCTAACTGATGCTCAGCTTGCTGCTTTCCATGGAAGAGCTGACTTCTACGCCGCTGATGCGTATAACGCTATATACGTCTCTCCGGGTGATGAAGGCCTTGAAGCATGCTCTCAAAACTCCTCGAATCCGCTGTGGCCACAATGTGTCAAGACAACGTTCACCCAAGCGAATGGCTGGTTGATGGGCAGTGAATCCAATGCTTATTCGTACATAGCTCCACAATATGTGCGCGAACAAGTCGGCTATTTATGGAACACTTATAAGCCATCTGGAATTTTGATTGCCGAATACGGATTTCCCGTATTTCATGAATGGGAGAAGTCTTTCGATGCCCAGCGATACGACTTGGAGAGAACCTTGTATTTCCAAAATTATTTGAATGAAGTACTCAAGGCGATTCATATAGACAAAGTCAATATTATCGGCGCTCTTGCTTGGGCGTATGCCGACAACAACGAGTTTGGCAGCCTCAACCAGATGTACGGGCTGCAACTTGTCAATCGGACCAGTCCAGATCTCACCAGAACTTTCAAGCGGAGCATTTTTGATTATGTTGATTTCTTTCACTCGCACGTCAAGGCTGAGTGAGCGACACAAAATGCAGGATTCCATATACTCGTTGAACTGAGGTCTACAGATATATTAGGGTTGAGTTATGTTAAGGTCGGGTTGGTGGAGAAGCGTAGGAGCATCACTAGGTAGTAATAATATAGTCGCAGCCTGAAAGTAGGATTCTGATTGAATATACAATAATTACCATTGAATAAGAGTTTAAAGTACAAAGTACTTCGTGCTTGCCTACAGTAGCTCCGTACTGCCATAAGCCCTTCCTCCTGACTCACCCCACGGCTTAGCCGTACGTCCTTACCATATCTCTATTTCCCAAAGCACTTCACCTTACTCTATCCCACAACCTTTTCTCATCGCAACTTAACAATCAACTTCATCAAAATTGAAATGGCTCCAGTACTCCCCAAACTGCCACCTTTGGATCCATCTACATTCCGATGGACTACTTCATCCGAAAGTCCCAATACCCTTCATCGCCGTGCAAACGGCACCGAAGCTTGGGTCGGAATTCAGGCCGAAAATAAAAGAGGCCAGTACGATTGTTATCTTCTTTTGTCGATTTTTGTTACCGCTCCCATATCAACGGACTTTACGCTCGCAAAGCTTAGGGAGAACCTTTGCAATACTCTTCTCTCAATTCGTTTCCGACACCCTGATATCGCATGTACAGCGACGTGGGATAGCTTCGTCGCTCCTTTGATCACTTACACTGCCCCTTCGTCGCATTCAGCCGCGATTACCTGGGCGCAAGAAGTAATTGAGATTATTACGACTTCCAAGTCAGGCATTGAAGTACACGCAGTTCGCGAGAAAAAGCGACGTGAAGAAAACAAGCAAGAAAGTACCAAGTCTGTCTCGGTTTATCTTATTGCCGATGTTGAAAACGCCGATAGTGTGCTTGCGGAAAAGACGAAGATCGATATGTTGATGCATTTCAATCACATACATTGGGATGGAATCAGTGCGCGGGTGTTTGCTGGGGAATTACTTCGGGGCAGTCTCAACCTTAAGACCGAAGATTTGGAGTGGGGAAAGGAGATTAAGAATCTGGGACAGCCAATTTTGGATGCTATGAGGGAGGATGTTGATGTCAGTGCTCTCAGTGGAGACCAAGAATTTAATGAGGCCAGAGATGAGTTTTTGGGCAATCTGTTCAGATTTCAAGTACGATGAGTTTTATTCCACTTCTCTGTGCTGAAAAGGCAATTGGTCGAGACCTAAAGCTTCACAATCATAACACTGACACACTAATAGAAGTCTCACGGTCTCCCTCTTCGTACCTCGCCGGCAACTCTGGACTCTAACCCCAACACTGCTTTCTTTACTTTGACCATCGCCCAAAGTAACTCAATTATCTCGGCCATAAAATCTCGTCTGGGCCCCGGTTTCACAATCTCTCATCTTGGGCATGCTTCTACAGTCCTTGCCTTATTCGAAGCAAATCCTCTCTCACAGGTCACGAATACCTCTGGAGCGGAGCTTGTAATGCCGCTTCCCGTCGATGGCCGGCGTTTCCTCCGACCCGAGTTTAGAGACTCTCAGTACGGTGCCTGTCAAGCTGGGGCAGCCGTGGACTTCGGGGATATAACTCAGCTGGCCTTGCAATGGGACGAGGCTTGTAAGTCGCCAGAGGGCGTTATAGAGATTTTAAAGACGCTATGCAGGACGGTTCGAAAAGATTACGATAAGTGGACTAGCAAGCCCTTCCAATTGGCTCTCGGAGTATCGAAAGACAATTTCCTTTCCCAGATGCTAGGCGGGTTAGCTTCTTTCGTCCCCGAATCGAGTAAAGACTGCTGACCAATTTTCACCCAGACCTAAAGACCCATCGACTGAGTCTGAGGAGACTGAGGGTGCTCCGAAAACGTCCACACCGGTAAATCTTATTTTGATTACGTGTTCGTACGAACTGCAGCTTATTATTGTTACAGGTCTTCATATCGGACGGCTTGAATGATCGCTATATTCCACACTTCATTAGTGGAGACACAGACTCTGCTAATGAGTTACCACTAATCACCGTCACCGCCGTTTCATTCTTTATAGATACTTACCTAACTGACCTGTATGTCAAATTTCCCCAGATATTCATGTATAGGGGATTTTTCAATGCATTTACTTCTATTATCCTCGCATGATGATAATCACGAATACTGACATCAACTTCTTGCTAGATTGGTCCGGATGGAGAGCTTCAAAGGAGCCACATCGTTCACATTCTGTCACAACGAAAGATTCTTCTCCTCCGAAGATGCAGAAGCATTTGTGCAATCCGTTACTATGTACATGCTGGCCTTCACAAGAGAAATCTAGATTTTCAGTGAATGAAGTAACGGTAGTACAATCAGAGAATGTAACATGAACCTTGGTAAAAGTCTGATGCGAGATCGGGCCTGTCTTCAATGCAGAGGCAACGAGCTAGGAAATTGTGTAATATTAGTCTTGGTCACTATCAAATTACCCTGGCTAGTCTGGCAAGTGATATCCAGTTTTAAATGAGATACAATGTCGTAAGCCATAACTTCTTATGGTTTACTATCGGGATTTGTATGCAATACACGAGAGATCCAATGTGGTAACTTATGAGTTTTCGTGGTTACTAGCTTATTATCTGGATTTATATGCGAAGTATCTCATCTGGGGCTTTACCGTTGTACATGAGATACAATGCAGTAACCCATAAGTTTTCGTGGTTAATATCGGGATCTGTATGCGAAGTATCCAGATTAAGGATAATGCATCTCTTTCTAGGTCCGGCAATGCCATCTTTTGGTAACACTATATCAGATAGATGTGCAAATCGCGTTGTTAGACTAGGGGTAACACACGGATGATACAAAGGGGTTACCGTGATATCATTGATTACTGTTTTGATGAGATAGAGCATGCCCAGAAATAAAACGTGGTACAAGTCGGAATAAAACACAACTCAGCACCCAATACAAGATCTTGGATAAGCAAACTTCTACTTTGGGCACGAGGGTGGTGGAACGAGCCACATATTGAAAGGGAGAGGTTGGGCCAAATTTGTCCTACCTAGTTGTGGTGGTTCTTCAGTGTAGTATGTGGGCACGGCAGATGGACGAATGCGCCACATAACAAAAGAGCGAGGTCGGGGTAAATATGTCCTACCTAGATGTGATGGTGGCATGTGGGCACGGGCGGGCGGTGGCACGCGCCCCAGAACGAAAGGGCGAGGTCGTGCCAAATCTGTCCTACCTAGACGTGGGGGTCTTTAGTGTAGCATGCCATCGATCAATGGATATATCTGCATGCAGAATTCATCACGGCATTTGAAATACCGTGATGAAAAAAACATGCAGCGAAATATCTATCTGGAAGTCGACACCGATAAGGTGGCAGGCAGAATTATCGTGACCGGGATTTCTTGAAGAATCTGTGCAGTAAAGGGGTACTGTGTCGATTGTTGTCATGACTTGTGGAGCTGATTATCAAACAAGCAAATGCTTCTTTTCAATGCTGGCCGTTACGACGATCCTAGTGGATTGAACTGAACATCCTTGAATCTTGGCCCTTGGTCTGTTGAGGTGCGGGGTACTACATACATTTCATTGATCGACAGGAGAACTCTTCCTATCGCGCAATTGTTATGGTTCAGGCTTGATGCATGGCTCGATGCTTTGTTTAGTTGCACAAGGCAATATATCTGCATGTCTTCGTGTTTACTCTGGAAGAGCTCTGGACCTTGATGAGCCCGCATAAACGTCATTGAAGGCAACCCCAACAACTGTCCATCTCTGCGGGGCAAACCTCATAGCACCATGAGTAATGGGACAATTGAACTTTTTCGAGCCAGGGCCAATGTCGAAGCGAACATTATGGGGATTGAAACGGCGTCTCATCATATTTATGATTATAAGCAAAGTGTGTTTATATACCCGAAACATACGTAAACTAGAGTTGAATTTACCAAACAACCATGAGCTAACTACCTAGAAATCAATCTCTCCCTGGCGCCTTCTAACCGCAATTTTTGCCACTGGGTCTGCAATATAGTAAAGTCCATAAGTCAAAGGCTTTGGCGGAGGGCCTTGAGCAGGCTTCAAATCATACTTCAGTAGTATATGGCATAGTGCAATCTTGAGCTCATTTGCAGCAAAGAATCTTCCTGGACAGGCTTGTTTTCCATATCCAAACCCTAGGATGCTCTTGCCTGTAGAAACAAATTGAGCAGCGTTTTCCTTGTCGCCCTCCTCACGCATTTTGAGAAACCGGTAACCATCAAATTCTTGCGCGTTGGAGAAAACTGATGGATCCCATGATTCATGAACTGAAACCATTATCTTTGTGCCTTGAGGCATCGGAGTGCCGTCAGGGAATTCAGTTTCTTTCATCGCATATCGTCTCATTAATCCTGTTTATTACCCTAGTCAGCATTTGATCGCGCAAGAAAGTGACTGGAAGAATATACCGACTGCTGCCGGCTTCATTCTTTGACTCTCCTTCAAAACACTGTCCATGAGTTTAAGCTTGTACAAGGTCGACTTATTCCATCCATTCTTTCCGAGTACGTTGATGATTTCTCTCCGCATATCTTTCACCAACTCTTCACGTTGACTGAGATCAAAGATAACTTGACAGAGGGCATCAGAGCCAGTCATGTTTGCAGAAAATGCTAGCATGACTTGTATCACAGCAGGGTCGTACGGTTGGCCTTTTGCTGCGACCTCCATCCATTCCAAAGCGTCGAGATATTCTGCCGGAGGTTTGCCCTGCGCCTCGGTTGCGGCCTTTTCTCTGCGTCTTCTTTCTAAGACTGGAGCAATGATTTTTCGCGCATCGGCAAGCTCTGAACGGATTTTCTGGCAGCAAGGCAAAACCCAATGGACATATGAACGAAGTGCCTTCGGCCACAGTCGAAGTTCTTGTCCAGCTTCTATGGTGTGGGCCGTGTAGTCGACAGTGAAACGATGCCAGTCAGGATTTCGGCATATTTCTTCCCCGAGAAACACTCTGGAAGATAGTTGAGAGACGATATCCGTAACACATGACTGCAAAGAAATTTCATGCCATTCTATACATTAACTGTTAGTTAAGAAACCAACAATTCAACGGAATACGTCAGATCTCTCCCTACCTCGGCTGTCCGTGAAGTACTGCTTCAGCGAGAAATCTACCTCGGCGGAAAGCGGCTCGCTCAACCTCTCTAAGAAACAAGTAAGTTTAGGTATTGTTATGTGAGGACAATACGCCAGATACCAAGTGCCGCGTTCATATGAGAACTTATCCCACGATGAAAAATTCTATCAGCCAGTGTTCCCTGCTTAAATGGGTCGAATCCAGGTATATGCCCATGATAATCCTGCAAAATCATTAGTAAGGCATCGCATGATTATTCATTAGATTACCTCTTCACTTATCCGACTAAAGTTCAGATTCTCATTATCTCTGATAGCATCTGCCCATTCAGGGGAGAGGACTATTTGAATCCCATCATCTGTTAAGAGGCGAAAGGCTTTGTTGGCCTATATCAAATTTATTTAGCAGTCAGCTCGGCACCATATCTCTATGTTCATTCAATTAAACTGCTTACTTTTGTGAAGCCTTCTTCGATGAGTTCTTTAGCATGTGTGACGAAGTGAAGTTTTCTTTTCGTGTAGAAAAGTTCCCCAGGGAGTTTATCGTTGATTAAGGGATACTTTGACAAAACATCCTTGGAAAGGTACTTCGCAGCTACCAATGCTATAATAATGGCTACGATAGTCACTTGAAGTGCTTCAAAAATGTATGAAAGCTCTAGGAATGACTGAAGCATGATTGCGGCCGTTACTAGGAGTCTAGGAAGAGGTGCTTGTTGAGAATGGGGTGAAAATGTGACGAGACAACCTTTTAGGAGTCTCTGGCAATCTAGGAACATCTATATATCCGGTTCCTCAAATGTTGGGGTACCAGTAAGTAAGATACAGAGCTTTCCAGTACTTGAGGGTCGTAGGCTTAACTGCTTACACATCCAAAGTGGCGGTGGAGGAGGTGGAGGTGGGGTCTTCGTCTAAGAATTGCATTACGCGCCAACCCAATTAATGCTGTGCGTCGCCTGTCATGGCTGTTGTGGGATGTGTCGGGAGTTTGAGACGATTTGATAAGTGAGTTACTTTACAGATCCTCCGAGAGCATGCCTATAGCATTTTCCCGAAATTAATCCTTATGCTGAGCTTGTTATCAAGCATGTTTCTCCAAATCACACAGCTTGGCTTCACTGACACACGAAATGAACGTTCTACTTCGAAACGCACAATTTCCTAGATCAAAAAGGATTCCTATTTCTTAGGTTTCTACGAAATACCAAAAATTCGAGCCCATTCCCTCTCTTGCTCAATACCTCTACATACCTTTCTTTCTGGTACTCCCATCACTCGTCCAGAAAATTTTACTTGCCCTTGGTTCAAGATGGCTGAACTACTTACCCAAAATGAGATGCTCACATTCGGTGGTGTTATAATGCTACTTTTGTTTGTATCTATTGTCAAATCTATTTATAATCTCACCCTTCACCCCCTGAGCCATATTCCAGGTCCCAAGTTAGCTGCCATCAGCTCGCTGTACGAGTTCTACTGGGACGTAATACGTGATGGAAAATACATCTTCGAGATTGAAAAGATGCATGCAAAATATGGTAAGATAACACGTTCAGTGTAGACACCGTTAACGACAGAACTGACGAATCTCATGAAGGTCCAATTGTCCGTATTAATCCGAACGAATTGCACATTCATGACCCAGAATACTACTCAACCATATATTGCGGCGGCACTAGAAAAGTAGAAAAAGATCCTTCAACCGTCACAGCGTTTTCTGTTCCAACTTCAGTCGCCGCCACTGTTGATCATCACCTTCACCGGGCTCGCCGGGGTTACCTAAACCCGTATTTCTCAAAGCGAGCCATCGTTTCCCTAGAAGGATTGATTCACGAGAGAACAACTAGATTATTCGGTCGTTTCCAAGAGGCCATTGCTACTGGAGAAACGGTATCTCTAGATAAAGCCTTTTCTGCAATGACAGCTGATATCATCACTACTCGTCTATATGGATACAACTGCGATTACGTAGACGTCAAAGATTTTGTGTTTCCTGTCAGAAACGCATTTCTAGGGGTGTCTCTCATTTTTCATCTTGCCCGCTTCTTCCCTCATCCCGTCAGAATGATCAAAAAATTGCCAAATGCTATCATTAGGTTGATCCTACCAAGCGTTGCAGACTTCCTGGTGTTCCAAGACGCGGTGAAAAAGAGCATGACGGAATCGCTTGCTTCAAAATCTTTCTCCGAACAAGAAAAAAAGAGTGTTATTATTCAGGCTCTAAGTGATGATCGCATTCCACCCAATGAAAGAACACTCCCGCGTCTTCTCGATGAAGGCACTGTTATCATTTTCGCCGGCACTGAGACGTCATCCAGAGCTCTTGCCGTTGGAATGTTCTATATGTACGATAATAAATCTCTCGTCATGAAGTTGCGTGAAGAGTTGAAGCCACTATCGAAAATCCCAGATGAGGAGCTTACTTTGGTGGAGCTCGAGGCGCTCCCATATTTAGTGAGTTCCACAGGCATGAAATTTACCATTTGAAGAATTGTAACTGATCATCTACCACAGACTGGCGTTGTTAACGAGAGTCTTCGTCTTTCCTTCGGTCCGGTCAGCAGACTCCCGCGTATTGCCACGGAAGCAGCTTTGGAATATAAAGATGTTATAATTCCACCAGGGGTACATAGCCCACATATTTTCTACAAGATCTCCTACCGTTATTAATGCTTAGATAGTACCCCGTCAGCCAGTCAACATATCTAATGCACACAGACCCATCAATATACCCCAACCCACGAATCTTCAATCCTGATCGCTGGGTCAAAGCGGCCGAAGAAGGCGTTCAGCTTACTAGATATATGGTCAGCTTCACGAAGGGCAGTAGGCAATGTCTTGGTATTGGGTATGTATTTGAAAGACTCTCATAGTTCTCAGAAACACAAAATCACCTATACGAGACGAAACATATGGGTCTAGCTAACAAGCGGACTTTAGTATGGCTTATGCAGAACTTTACCTCGTGATTGCGAGATGTATTCGTAAATTTGATATGGACCTCATCGACACAACAGTAGATGATGTTGGCGTTGCCAACGTTCGTATTGTGGGATATCCAAAGAAAATCAAAGGAAAAGGGGATACCCAAGGAGAAGTGACAGTCAAAATTACGGGCATGACTGCTTCCGAAGTTTGAGTATACAACTGCCAATGGGGTGCTGGAAGACTGATTCCTTTATCCACCATGTTGCAAAGTTTGTTTCTGTTCGTTGTGGCTATTCTGGAATTTCAAGTTGTGGTTTCAGTACATTTTCTTGTTTGCATGGCTTCTCTTCACTCAGACCCTAGAATAGCCATCAACTACTCTCGAATCGAGAATTAGATACTTTCGGGATGGTGTTACCTCATATCTATTAATTTAGAAGTTCCACAAAAACGAACATGCCGTATTCAAGTTGTTGACAGCTTCATTTTCATCTTTTACTTGCCCTATTCGGATATAAAACAGATTTGCTATGCTTGCACCCAGAGTATCCTGCGTGATTTTATTTCTTAGTGCGACGAGTCATATATGGATCGAGGCGAACTGCAGTTGAGACGTAATATCACCGGAGGGAACACTGTCACGGCAGCGGTTAGATGTTACAGTGACAGCCGTTAGATCTAGATCCAGACTACCTAGGGGTAGAAAAATGCCGCCAAATCATTGGACATAAGTCTGGATCGAGTTCGTATTGCAGCTTCAGCTGTCACCAATTCATTATTACTGGTGTGCTTCAATTTCATGATTGGTTGGGCTACCTGGAATTCTCAGTTATCAAAGTCCTACTGCATACCGACTGCAGACGCGTAGCAACATAAGTCAACAATGCTATTCACCATCAGAGTTGATTCTGACGGGTAATCTTGAAGCTTGATATCGCTCGAAGAGCCACCACTCCTATCATTGCTAGGTTTCTCCGATTACACACCGATTTCGAACATACATATGTTACATATATCCACCATGAAACGGTTAGACTTGGCGAGCGTTTATGCATGGGCTACGAGTGCATATAGGGTGGACCGCAGGCTCCGCAGCGTAGTGGCGGTGAGGTCTGCAAGCACAAACATCAGTGACTCCGCGTCAGCGTACTCTGGACTCGCTGACGTTCTTCTCAGTGGTTGGCTCAGTCAACGCAGCCTGATCTGCATGACCGAATGTTAATTCACAGCGTATTTTGCATTGATAACTTGACACGTTCCGTGTTGGCAGCTTGAACTATGCTCTGCAATTAATAGTCGATTCTGCAGTGACAAATTGTAGCCTAACTTTCTGCACTGATAACGGAAACTGTGAACCAGAAACCCTTTCCTGCTTGACAGACGTCCTCAAATTGGGCATCAACTCAGAAATGACAGCATGCTCTGCAGTGATAAGTCTTCTGGTTGATTTCGTGCCCAATCTCTCTATCTTGTTGAATGTGGATATCAGTCGACTTTAAATGTTCCGTTGCTTTCCATAACTTTCTCCATGCCATGCAGTAGAAGCATTCTATCTTCGCTGAACAAAAACATCATAATTTCAACATGGGAAAGACATTCCCCACCAACTACTACGTAGAGACTATCGCGCGGTTCCTCGACACCATCAAATACGAGGATACCAACTACACCCACAAAGAGCGCATTGACCGCCTCCACTATGCCTACTCCAAAACCGCCGAGCATTTCGCTCAACCGCAGCAACAAGCCTTCCTAACTGCGAGTCCCCAGCGGCTCCAAGCTTCTCTACAAACCATCGTAGCAATGGTGGTCTATTCCTGGACCAAAATCACCCCCGAACTGTGTGCTGAGCTCAGCATTCATTACACGTACACTCTTATCCTCGACGATACCATCAACGATCCAAACTCGGAGATGCAGACATTCTATGACGATTTGCTTAGTGGAAAGCAGCAAAAGAATGGCTGGTGGAAACTGGTGAACGAGCACTTCCCTAAGCTTCTCAAACATTATGGCCCGTTCTGCGGGTTGAACCTAGTGCGCAGCACCATCGACTGTAAGTAGCATCAAACACCCAACCATCCATTAACTCCAAGTTAACCTCCATCTTTTTCTCCGCATCCCCCAGTCTTCGAAGGCTGTTGGATCGAACAGTATAACTTCCGAGGCTTTCTCGGCTCCCACGACTACCCCCTGTTTTTGCGTCGCCTAAACGGATTAGGCCATTGCGTTGGGGCATCACTTTTCCCCTCCTCCCAATTCAACGAGCAAGATCTGTTCGTCGAGATTACATCCGTTGTCGCACAGATGGAGAATTGGATGGTGTTCGTGAACGATCTCATGTCTTTCTACAAAGAATTTGACGATCCACGCGACCAAACGAGTCTGGTGAATAACTATTGCCAATGTGAAGGTATTAGTATCAATGAGGCGCTAGACAAGCTTGTATACGACGTCATTCACTCTTCTGAGCAGATATCTGCGGTGTTTGAGAAAAAAGATGGCCAGATTAGAGATACGCTGGTGTCTTTTATTCAGGGGTACACCACTTGGCATCTGGTTGATCCGAGATATCGGCTGAAGGAGGTTTACAAGGAGGTTGGCAACACCCCAGCCGAAGAAAAGTTCAGCAAGTATTGTGAGATGGCAAAGAAAGTTGGAGCGGTGGATCCAGCCGAGTGGGCATACCCTTCTGTTGTGGCGCTTGTGGAGCGGAAGGCTAATCAGCCGGGGAAAGTGACTGTGTTGCAGAAAATGAGGTCCTGGAAGCCGGCATTTGTATTGCCTGCCTTACCTGTGATATTCCTGGTACTCTTCAGTTTTAGTTTTCTCGTTTGATTGTGGCTGTGGGGCAATATTGGGGTTTCGGTTTCTTTCTCAGAATACATCACACTATCAGGGTGCCATTTTCTTTCATAAGTACAATCGTTCTGCGACAGCCATCCAGTATTCAAATTGAAGAGTTCGGATATTGAAGATCATTTGATGTGAATCTGTGATATACGGAACTTCCTCTTAGTGACTAGGAAGAGGAATCGTTGACTGTTGGGAGGGCCCAGATGTGATCCCGAAGGTAACGCCACCCCTGAGAGTGACCATTGTGGTCTATGCAGGTGATTTCTGCCTCACACCATAATACATCGAGTGATAGAAGTGAGGTTACTACTAATTATATTATTGCCTCCAAAAGACCAACAAATTAGAATATCGACTGCAGAAGAACGAACCACTTTTTTTTTGAAAGCCGACACCGCTGCAATCCGGAATGTAACACCCTTACAAGCCAGTCTGAGAGCCACCAATTTGCTTCCAAACACATTGCCTTGTTCGCAGCCTAGTCTCCCGCTCACACTTACTTGTAAGGTCTTACATTTGTTCCGAGCTCACACTTCCCCTTCCATACAGCAATAACAAAAACACCACAGCGTCCACTACCAAGGGCGTCACAACACCCTTTGCATACGCCTTTCTCTTCTTCCCCGGTCTCTTCACTCCATCTTCATCCACGCTTAACAAATCCTTTCTCTCTTGCACCGTCGGCGGAAACAGCATATACCAAACCGGGATCGAGACCTTGCCGATACTATCCACGAGTTTGGCCACCACGCCTGGAAACACGAAGATCGGGTTGTGGTGCAGCGTACTTGCAAGATGAGTCCTAAGGATTAGAATTAGAGGGGTAAGGGAATAGATGCAGTAGCAGAAGCATAGAATGATGTGGATGTTAAGTAGGCGGTAGATGAGCGGTGAGCGGCGGACACGGGAACGCTCGTTCGTAGCGGCGGAGAAGGAGCCTGCGGAGTCGAACTTGAGGGCACGAAGAGGTGCCGGGAGTAGTGAGATAAGACAGCGCCAGGCGTAGGCTAGGATGTGTTAGAGAATGGTATTTAGAGTTTGGGGGAGAACTTACGGGGCGCAAACCATAGCTCGTTGCTCTGGAAAGAATAGACTTTCCGTACCCCGATGTGATGATATTGAAGGTAGCTGTTTAGTTTTTGGGCAGTCCAATATACGGTGAAGAACGAGTAGAGCCAGCGGAGATCGGAGTGTGATGATATTGTGGCGAAGGGATCTGTGACTGTTGGATAGAGGGCTAGGGGCAGGGCAACCAGGGCGAATACGTTTGTTATTGAGGAGTATTCGCGAAGAACGTGGAGAATGGCTATGGTACGCTGTACCCAAGTCATGCCTGCCGTGCTTTTAAATCCAGGGAAGTAGAAGTTTGACTGCCTGTGGACTTCTAAAGCAGTGTCGGCCTATATTCACCGAGTTTCTTAGTCTGGGAGAATGACAAGTTAAAGCAGTGGGAGGCATAACATACCCAACGCCATTTCTGTCTGATGTATGCCTGAAAACTGTCAGGTGCAAGACCGAGTTGCAGGTATTCCCTGACAAATGTAACTTTCCATCCATGGCTGCGCAGAACACCGGAACAAGATGCATCCTCCCCAACATCTACTTGTGGCCATCCTCCAATATCCTCGAGAGCCTTTCTTCGCACTATATAACCCGATCCTGAGCACATTGCAGAACCTACGCGATCACTGAGCGGCTCGTAGATTGTAAATATGAGGTCTAATTGAACATTTTGGCCTAGAGGATCGCTTTCGGGTAGATTGTAATAGTGCTGTAGCAAAGTTAGCAAGTACTTCTTTCTTTGATGCAATAACGCTCGTCGCTCGATTACCTGAGGAGGGTTTCCAAGACCAACTTCATCGTCCAAAATCAAGTGCGGCACGATTCTTCTAAGCCAGTCGCGTTCAGGAATCATATCAGCATCGAGTGCAGCAATGAATTCCGACCCTCCCAAAGCTTTGGATTGCTTGATACCGAATTGGAGGTTTCCGGCCTTGAAGTATGATCTAGTGCCTATCGGCACGTCTCTGGAAAGATGAAATATACGAGGTCCTTTATTGGCTTTTCTATCACTAGTGATCTGTGCTACAGCCTGGCGAAGACGAAAATCGTGGCCATCATCCAGAAGGAAGACCCTGAAGTTTTCTGCTGGGTAATCTTGTCCAATGGATGCGTTCAAAGTATCTAGAACAACATCTGGAGACTCTCCACAACATGTAATGAATATATCGATAGAAGGTGTATGATCTCCAATCAAAAGGTAATGAGGACGGATTTGGTTCACCGCGGGAGAGAACAAGGTAGATATCTGATGAATCGCCAAGGCCAATTCCTGGAAATATAGAAGAAACTCGGGAATCAAAACTGCCCATATTCGCCAGTTTGAATTGGGAGAACCGCTTAAAATCGTTCGAGTGAGATGCATCTGTGTGAGAATATATGAGAGCCATGTAATCCAAGTTATGAGGCTGGCGGCACCAAATAAAGAGGGGTAACATTCGAGAAGGAGTGGTTGTGGACGCGACTTCTGGATTTTGAAGTGATTGTGTGTGATGATGGACGGCTCGAGCTGCGACATTTTGAAGAGAAATAAAATGTAAGCAGCGGAAAACAATGTTTGATTGGAATAGAAATCGAGAGGGGAAGGAATCCGAAGATATGATGTTCACCTTAATCGGGGAAGAGAAAGTGAATTAGATATCCATGGGAATCGTTGATTGATTAGGTAGGTTAGTTCTTGAGCTACACGTGACATATAATCTGCTGTGTTACTGTGATTGCTGTCCGAGTAACATGAAGCTATCAAGCTGGGAACTTGTGTTGTACGACTTGTCCGGTATTTAAATTAGGTATCGTATTCGTGGCTTAGAATACCAAGCACAAATCAGAAAGAAACAAAAGCAGAAACGAAAACACAGGCGGTTATATTCGACCATTACAGCTGTCGATATCTCAGAGTCCTGCGATAGCTACGATTTGGAAGAGACTTCGAATATGCTTGGTTACGGTTCTCACGCGTCTATCTGAGTCACCAAGCACGAATGGTTTCCTATCCTGAAGCTTGCCCTTTCAGACGATCTCTCCATCAAACTCATTCAACATGAATTCAACATGCTTGCAAAGTTAGCAGATCTCGGATTGCCGATTGTAGAATTTGATCAACAACCTATCTTGGCCAACGAGGTCATTTGCGGGCACCGAATGCAAATGCTCTCCAAACTCGCACTGCCTAGCTCCCCCCACCCATATCCTCCACCGCCCCCTCCCTATCCCAGGACTCCCTTTCCAGCTCCCTCACCCTCTCCTCCACCCACTCAATCTTTCTCTCCGCGCTCTTCGTCGACTCCAACTGCTCCTCCCACGCCGTCTCAAACGCATCCATCATAAACGGCTTGATACCCGTTTTCCGTCCCGCTTTATAATCGTACAATACGATATCTTCGACACAGCTCGCGGCTACGCGCTGCCGTAGCTCCGATACGATTAGTACGTCGAGCGTGAAGTTGTCAGAGCCTGGTTCGGGGAGAGAACGCAATTTGTGGTAGACGGATATGTGGTCGGGCCAGGTCATGGGCTGCGAGGGGGATGGTTAGGGTTTAATTGATTCGGGGTTTGTAGGGGAGGGGAAAGGGCTAGCGTACGAATCGGTAGAATGTCTTGATACTCCGGAGTATCAAGCCATCGCCTCTCGGTGTCAAAGTCTCCATCCAACTCCTCGAATTCTCTGGATCTATATGCACAGCGTAATTCTTAACCCATTGTACCCTTGCGCTCTCCGCATACCGTATATACGCGACGTTATTTACGTGACCCTATTGCAACCTCTTTATGTTAGCTCTATGCATATTCTGCTTCCTCTAACTCCAATTGAACAATTCTATATATCATCTCACCACCTCCGCCTTCTCTAACGAAAACATAAAATCCACCTACCATAGAATCCATCTCCCCCCACACAACCCGATGCCTATACAGCCCCGCGCGCCGGCGATCCACGAGAAACCCCTGCCGACCCGCAACCAGCTCGCGCCAGTCGCGCCCCAGGACTTCGAGAATGCCGGCTGCGCGCCGCGCTTGTGGGCGGGTGAGCCCGAACATGATGCATTTTCCGATGCGAGACTTGGTTGTTGCGAGCCAGCGGGAGGGGGATTCGGAGGAGGGGGGATGCGCGGGGGAGGTTTGGGATGAGGAGTGGCGTTTGGGAAGGTAAGGGAGATTGGTAGGGGAGAGGCGGAGTGAGGGTAGACGCGGAGGCATGGTGAGGGGATTGGGATCGGGCGCGGTTGAGGAGGTCGCGTCTGGGACGGACTTGGAGCTGGTTGTTGAATTAAGTTGCGCGGTGCCCCGCATTGGGTGGGGGCCGCGATGGCGTAATTTGGTGTGGGGTTGGCTTATATTGTACAAAACGGAGTAGTATAATTCTAAATATAAAAATGGCGAATGAAACTTTAATATATTATCTCTTTTTTACTAGAGTGGAAAAAAGAAGTAGTTCCTTTTATAAACTGTGCTAGCTTTACACATTGAGAATACACTTTACTACTTCTACCCCTTCTCAGGAGTTGGTCTAGGGACAGAGAAGACGGCATCTTTCAATAATATGATGGACCTATACTCCTCCGCTCTGCGGCGTGGTGCCGACCTGATGCATATTGATCTATCCAAAATTCGAGATCAAACCATAGACACGGTAGCAGCGAATTGGCACTTGGGCTTCACAGCATTCGGTGGTCCGCCAGTGCACTTCCAAATTGTACGGATAGCAGTCTAATTCCATACATGCATATGATTGCTGACTTAGTACAGCTCCATAAGAAATTTGTGGAGAAGTACAAGTGGATAGATGAGCAATTGGTATAGTGATGCTTTTGTCAAATGGCAAGATTATCAAGGCTAATTGCAGCATTGTTAGTATCAAGAAATTTTTGCTTTGAGTCAGGCACTCCCTGGCCCAGCAAGCACTAAGATGCTGTTCTGTATAAACTATCTTCGTGGTGGTCTTCTCGCTGGATTTGGCGCGTTCTTATTATGGTGGTATATGCGAACTTATTACTTCTATGTCATTTAGAGGTTTCGTTATCCTGTTCTAACTCATAGTTAGTCTTCCTGGGGCTATTGGCATGTATGGTTTATCATTGGGTGTCTCTCGTATCGGTGATACTCTACCTCCACCAGTTTACGCTCTCCTCTCCGGTCTCAACGCAGCCACTGTCGGTATCATTGCTCTCGCCGCTGTTCAACTTGCGCAGAAAGCTGTCACCGACAAGGTTACGCGCGCGTTAGTGTTTCTCGGTGGAGTTGCTGGGATACTATACACGGCGTTATGGTTCTTTCCAGTGTTGATGGCTGGGGCTGGAGTTGTAACAATTGTCTGGGATTTTCGGTGGGTTCAGCGTATTTATAGGCGGGTGTGGAAACCACGACGGAGAGTAGCACAGAGGGCTGGAGAAGGCCTCGAACCGGGACAACGCTCTCGTGAGGAGATGCCTGAGGATAGAAGAGCCACCCATGCGGAGCCCGATCTTGATGAGAGATCAATACATCTTCGACGTGTACCAGTTCCCGAGGATCTTGATCTGAGGACAGAAGTTAGAGCTCCTCTTGATAGTCATGAGACGGCCAGGCAGCCGGGAGAATCACAGTCCCCCGATCGAGTCGTACCAGCAGGTCTACAGATGAATCTTCTGACCTGGAAGACTGGGCTATACGTCATTGGCGCCTTCTTACTCTCTTTTATCACGATTATGGTCATTCGCGGTCTACTCAAAAATCCACCTAGAGGGGTCTCACTCTTTGCAAACCTCTACCTGGCAGGCACGATCATCTTCGGCGGCGGGCCTGTAGTAATTCCCCTTCTTCGCGAATACATTGTAGCCGAAGGCTGGGTCTCGCCACGCGATTTCCTCCTCGGTCTTGCACTTATCCAGTCTTTTCCCGGCCCAAACTTTAACTTCGCCGTCTACCTTGGCTCGCTTGCGACGGCTGGAACGTTGCTTCCGTCATTTGTAGGGGCACTGCTCGGATTTCTTGGCATCTTTACGCCGGGTATTATCATTGTCATAGGGGTCGTGGGACTATGGAGCGTTCTACGCTCGCATCGCTGGCTGCTATCTCTGCTGCGAGGGATTAACGCTGGGGCTGTTGGATTGGTGTTTACGGCTGTGTATAAGTTGTGGCAGATTGGTTATGTAGATGGAGATAACCAAGGCGGGAGTCCCCTCGGAAGGGACCCATGGTGGGTCACAATTACAGCTACAAGTTTTGTTGGAGGTGCGTGGTTTGGACTGAGTGCACCATTTGCTATTTTACTTGGGGGTGTAATGGGGATGCTGTGGTATGGAATTGTGAAGGCCTAAGATAGGTTGGAAGCGTTAAAGGAGTTTAAAGAGGAAGTGACTTCTGAAGTTCTGCTTGCACGGGCGTCACTCAGTCCGTGATTACGTGGTTCTCGGAGTGGTTTTCTGACCATAGGCCTAGGTTGCGGAATGGGTACCCATGGGTGTGTAGTCCAGCTATCCAACCCACCCATCCGGTGGAGTTTAGTCATGGCACACCACAATGAGGTTTCCCGCCAAGTTGCTAAAAAAATCATAACGCAGTACGAAAGGATCCTCTTTGAAAAGCTTTCAAATAAGATAAAATCAGAGGTCTGAATGTAGGAAAGGATACTTTAGCATTGCCCGACTGTCTGAAAGCTTTCATGTACTTAAAACCTCAATTTCTTAATTTTCAATAAATAGATCAGCGCGATGCAGATTGTGATATGCCATAAGTAAACTCCACCGGGCGCCACCCACTGGGTACCCCTCAGTCATTATAACCCACCCGGTGGGTAAGTCCGTAGCCTCCGTGACAAGCCATGTGAAGCAGAAGAGGAGCTGGACGAGAGAAGGTCTAAGTTGTGTTTGATCTATGTATCTACCAAACGCTTTTAGATCAGGATCAACGCTATATTCGCCGTTGGTATAGAGCCAGCCTGGAAAACATGACGGGACTGTAGTTCCCAATCGCCCTGCAAAACTCCAATCGATGAAGATGATACGGCCACGGTGGTCCGTCAAAATGTTACTAGGAGGATACCACCATAACTAAAACCTGCAGAGTGGAACCGATCCGGCGTTTGCTTGGTGTCGCTCCCTCGCGAACGTAACTCAGGATGGGGTGAGGACTGTGAATGGGAAGAGAATGATTGTTGTATAAAGGTGCTGATTTTTTCCTCTCGACTAAGTTGTAGAAGTACCAAGGAGGAAGGACGAGGTGGTTTTCGTGAAGGGCGGCCGTGGTGAAAGTGAGGATTTATGACCCTGCACAATACCACGAGACTTGTATGTTGCGCTTCAACCGGCAATCAATAACGGCGGCGTGAGTAGTATCTCTAGTCTTCGCTTTCTAGTGTTTCTAGAAATTACGCTGCAAGTATATCCTCCCTACCTCTAGCCTATAGTAATCTCTAACACCCCATTCTGCCCTGGCGCTTGAACATAAATCAGAATCACAAGGGAAACGCAGGGAAACGGCTGTATATCAAAGAAACGATCGTTGTGGAGGAATTTCAAGGAGACAAAACACAGATGTGATGGTTCTACTATCTCACTTGTGGATGTCTAAGTTTCTCAAGTCAGCTCCGCCTTCCACTTCCCCGTCCCCTCATCATTGAGCACCCTGCAATGGTCTCCAACTCCTGACCACACTCCTCTCCCCTAATCTCATTCCATCCACTCCATCACCAATGCCCAACGTAGTCATTACACAGAAACACAAGTCCAGAAAAACGAGAGTGAAAAGTGCGAAAAGAAAAATGCATTCATTCATACAACGCTACACGCCCGCCCCAGCCAAACCACCAGATTTTCCAAGCCCATGGAATAAACACAAGAAAATATAAAACTCCCAATTCTTCCCCCGGAATGATCCTAGCCCGTGGAGCAGAAAAGACTTTTTTTTTGTTGGTTGTGATCGTGGTTTCTAATCCCTTCGACGATCGTGGCTCGAAGGTCCAAAATCGGGTTCTGGATGCGTCTTCTTCGCTTTCGGTGCCTTGACCGCGAATTCAGCGAGGAGTGCTAAATGGTCGCTGGGGAAGTGGTAGTGTGGTAACCCGGGCACGTTCTTCATGTATTCTTCGTCCACTGGACCCAATAATTCGGTGTTCTCGAGAGCATTGGTTGAGTACCAGATATGGTCAATGTGACCAACGAACCCAGGGGTATAGTTGGTAAAAGTCAGTTCCATAGGAGTGTCAGCAAGATTGGTGTAAGCGGATCGAAGTGAGAACGGATGCTCAATGCCATCTCTCGTAAAGTTGCCGTATTGATGACCCTTGAGATCATCGTGGTCAGGCGCAACTCGTCCTGTATCTAATAGTTCATAAACACTCTCTCCCGCTTTGGAGTTAAGATCACCGCAGACTATCAATGGTATTTGTGTCTTGTTGGTATATTCCATAGATGGAGCGGGTTCGGGGGGTGGGGGTGCAGGCGTCTCCGCGGTTGTGTCATCCGTAATGGTGTAAGCTTTTTTATCTTTGCAGGCGGGCCATCGTTGATACTTTTCGGCCAGTTTGCTGACACTCTCCATTAGGATCGCCATTTGAATCAGCTTGACGTCAGCATATGCCGGGTCCCAGAACAAGTGAGCGTTAGCGACGATAACCCGCGAGCCGGTTAGTCGGTTTTCGAAGAACGCCACAACCGCAATGTGATCTCTCGGCATGACCCGATTGAAGATATCATGCTGATTTTTCATGTCCGGCCTGTTGATTGCAATGTTGGCAAAATCGATGAGCTGCTTGTCGAGGAGGATGTATTTGTTGTTTTTGTAGAAAGTCGCACAGCCATCTACGCCTTTCGCCGCTGATTCGGACATGGTCTTTGCTCGTGATTTCGGCCAGAAAACTCCCTTATAATCATGATATGCGAGCTTCACACTGAAAAACTCCCGGAAGTTATCAGCATCCACTTCCTGAAGACATACGAAATCTGGATCTCTAGTCTCAATCTCGCGTAGTATTTCCTCTTTTCGATGTTCCCACTCCAAAGCCTTTGAAGGTACATAGCCATATTGCGTAGGGTTCACGTAGTTGTCACAAAGAATATTGTAGGATAGTACTGTGAATCGTTCTTGATTCGTCGATGGTGCACCGTCTAGTAGGTCAACCATCTGTCTGGGAGCAGGTGGGTGCGGTTCTTCAAGTGGTTAGCTTTGCGTTGAAAGCTCAAGAAATTGGACTTACCTGGCGCTTCTTCCCGAAGCGTATGGATGAGAGCTTTAGTGCCCTTCTCCATAAGTTCACTTTTAATTGCATTATCCATATGGGCATTGCCCTCAATACCTAGCATCTCGAGTTGATAGAGAGATCCAAAAGATTGTGGTAGGGACCTCAGATTGTTATCGAATAACAGTAGGGTCTTTAGGAAAACACACATGCCCAATTCATTTGGTAGGATCTGTAATTGATTATGGGAGGCATCTAAATAGCGAAGGTGTCGCAATTGACCAATGGCAGAAGGAAGATAGGTGAGTTTATTTGATGCCACGTATAGTTCTTGTAAGAAAGTGTACTGAAACAACTCGACCGCCAATACTCGTAGACCAAGACCACTCATATCTATATTGTGCCAATCTTGACGTTTTATGGAATTGTCCGTATTCGAAGGCCTGTTACGGTTTGTCGTGTCATCAGTAGCCTCCTCTGCCGAAGCAGTGGATACCCCTCCCGCCGCTGTGTTTGATGCAGTGAGAACTACACCAAAATGTGCTTTTGTTCTCGCAAAATGATGCGGACGGTCCGTCATTTGCATGTGTGCGTTTTCAGACTCCTTGTGCATCTCCAGTTGTTTCGCCCAATGCTCATTGATTGCTTGAGCCTGCCCTCCACGAGTGGCCGAATTGTGTCCATTTTGTAAATTGCTCGTAGTAAAAGGAGGGGTGGCAGTAGGTAAAACACCCGAAGAAAAATTGGAGTGATGCCCAAGAACGTTTCCATTTGTATTGTGTGAATTTTGCTCTGGCTGTAGATTGCCATAATGTTGAGCATGCTGGGGATGCTGAGGATTGTGACGCGTGTTGAACACTAAGCCAGTTAGGCCACCACGACCTGCACCGTTAATATGGCCATGTTGCCCTTGTTGATGATTGAACATCCCGTAGAGGTTGCGAGCGGGAGACTGAGAATCGGGCGTGCGAGTGGGTGATGGAGTGTCGGGATTAAAAATGGGTCGGATGCTGTTGGGAGGGGTTGCAACACGGATCGGTTGTCTTGAGTTATGAGTAGGTTGTGGATAATAGTAATTCCCGGCGCTCTGCTGTGGATATCTGTAACTATCTGCCATCTAATACCACCGCAGACGGAAATCTAACGGCGGCCTTGGCTCAGCTAAGTGAGCGCAAGCCGTGAGAGTGTTGTAAATAGACCAATGACTTATGTCGGTTGATTTGGGGAAAGGGTTCGAAATTTTCGTCGTTGGTACATAGGTCTTTGTGTATGTTTTCTAGGCATGTACGATGATTGCAAAAATCACCTCTGGTGGGCTGCGCTCGGGTGCACGAGGCAAAATGCTGCCAGGTGATGTCGTTGCCCTCTTGCCCCAGACAGTTCTCCAACCACCGGCACCGCGCAAGGTAAACAGCTGGGTATAGGGAGTATGTTGAGTAGCCGCAGATATTGGAGGGAAGTCGATCGTGTTAAAGATTCGAGCTGTGATCACGCAACCGGATAAGTAGCTGTCTTGAAGTGAACACTGTTGAAAGAAAACAATTACCTCTTCCACAACCTGGCGAGGGAATTTCAAGCTTGTCAACAAGGTCAACAAGACTTTCAACTGTAGTGAACTGTCGATGAGTATGTTCTATCAAGGTGGATTCGTTGTGTCTAACATTATCGTCAAAGTTTAGTATTCCGATGTCGTTCAGCCAGTCAAGCTCGAGATAGAATTGGGCGGCACCTCAACATGGATGAAAGCTTAGCGCCAAAGAATGAAGAGTCACGTGGAATTCCGATAAGCTCACGGGTAGGCCGTAAGCGAGTCCGGCTGGGTCAGGGTCTCCGTGAACAGATTATGAGCCGTTTGCGGCTGGACATCGCATCCTCCTCATCTCTCATTGCAGTTAATCTTACGAAGGCGACCATTCCAGGGGGTTTTCAATATCCAGCAGGACAATGGCGGTTCCACCCGATTCGAAGTTTCTTCTGGTTGGCTGTTTTAAGAGTGTTAACAACTTTAAACTTCAAAATCCTCATATTTGTAAATTTCTTGTTCGTGCTCTCTTTATGATCCTCAGATGTTTAACATACAAGCAATTGGGTGACACAATGCGGGGTCGGTCTATCTCACGCAAATAGTAAAATGGCCATATCGAGCAGATAGGCCGGCGGACTTCTTGAAACAGTCCAAAGTTGCGAGGAGCCAGTCTACTGGAATCCGCTGGAGCGCCTCTGGAATCCTTCCGCTACAGTCGACATTGGCATTTGACACGACGTTCCGAGGTTCCCAAACGAGTGATGAGTCCTAGCTTTATTGGTTGATAGAGGATTTGCTGCAATCACAAAGGCATTGGTAAACCAATCACGGTCCGCAAGGAACTGGGGTTGCGAGTATCTGGGGTATATATCCACTCTGAGACCGAGCTTCCACCCCGACGAGCGGAGCTCCAAAGCAACTCTTTTGTAGATTCTGGGGTACAACAGGGTTTGGCAGGGTACGACGACCCGGACTCGTACCCTCAAGGTGGCTTTAAGGCCAACCAAGATGTCTGTAGGCAGCCAGACTCTTTGGAACCGAGCCAACGCCAATTTTGGGAAACGTGTAGTATGCACCAATCGGATCTTGTCGATGGTGTGAGTGGCTGCTGGAGCACATCTAACAAGCAGCAAATTTCTGCAGTGGGCGACGGGGCAGGTAAGCCGTCCTGACAAGCTACAAGGTCCAAATCTTCGGAGACTCCTTGTGTGGGCAATGGGCATTTGTCATGTAGATGAGGTACATCAGGGATATGAGGTGAGGAGAGTCTTACAGCATATTCGGTCTCTTCAATCAGTGCGAGCGGCAGATCACCTTGAAACTGCGGTATGCTAAATTCTATACGAATCCTTGGTTACCATCCTTTTGGGCTAAAGTTCAAACTTTTGTCGTCTTTCATTTGCAGGTTCAGGCAGATTTTTCTCGGAACATTGCAAAATGTGAACATGCAATATCAGGCCATATGGAACCAAGTCCATATTTATATGTACATAAGGCTGTCACTTCCCCTTCCCCTCCCCCTCTTTTTCCCCGGATTTTCATTACTTGACTTATCACACGACACACGATTGTACTTCATACATTAGATATTAATATCCACCACCCAATATCCAGATACTGTGCATGCCGCTATCGATCGCGCACCCCGAGAACCGTCTAGGATTCTCTTCGATACGGCACTCTTCCCATCGAAGTGTACTGGGGTACGCTTCCCTTGCGCTCCTCGCTTTACGTGTCGGGGGATTTTGCAAGACGTATACATACAGAGGTTCCGCATACATGGTCAAGAGACCAGTTCATTAGCACAATCTTTTATCAACTAGTTTTTGCAGCGTCGCATTCTGCCACACCGATCGACCGTCAGACCAATCTTTTGGAATCTATTGCTCGTAGATATCCCCCGGAAGCGAATTCCAGCGGAAAGGCTCAAGGTCCTCGCCATTCATAACCTTGGAATTAGGCAAAACTGCAGCGCGGACCTTGGGAGACCCTGAACCGAATGGCTGTTCGTACCTATGGACCTATGGATACGGATACTATTCACTGCTAGCTAGTATCTACTCGGGATTTCTGGGCTGCTTTGGGCCCTTGGGTACACCACGTCCCTGTTGGTTCCAACCTGGTTCACCTCTAGATCTGGTCTGATCTGGTCTGATCTTATGGTCGGGTGGTCAGTGTTGTGCGTAGTCTCCAAGCCTCCAGAGAAAGGATCGTCATCATCATGGCTGAAGCTGGATTCTTTTATAATGTGACGACCCAGAAACCAGACAGGACAAAACCACCTTCCGCTCATACAAATATTTCAGTGAATTCGCAAGCGCAACCGATAAGATCCGTCTTCAAAAAAGGTTCCTCCAGGTCACGCTCGCACTCCAAATCCAACACCAAATCTCCCATACAGATACAGCACGATCCATCCCCACCTCCACCCTCACCTGCACCTCCACTTCCACTACCATCACCCATCAATTTAGTGCCAGGACAACTTCAACCACCAGCACATCCACCACCTCTTGTGCCCACTCTTGGCCCAGGGTCCCCATATGATAGCAGCCAATTCCTGGAGTTAACTGTCTCATCGCAGTCGCAGGAAAGTTGCGAGAGATACCAATCATCGGAAAGTGGAGTGGTGGGTACCGGCATGCTTTCAACCCCTTTAGTAGATTACAAACACGCCGCAAATCAATCCAGTAAAGCCAGGGCCGTTGCGGAAGCGAAGCGCAAATCATCCTCAACTTCGGGCAATTCTTCCACCAGCAACAAAAATGCCATCGGAGTGGACTCGCGGTATGCATCCTCCTCCGCCCAACAGCAGAGAGCTGCAGATTCAGCGGGAAGATCGAGCAGTATTTCAAGCAAGACTACCAATTCCAGTGGCTTTTCAAAGATAATTTCCCAAGAAATGCCGCCGCCCATGGAGGTCTCCATGGCCCAGCAGCCATTTACCAAACGAAATGGCCGCAGATATCTTGCTGATCCTACCTTACCATATCCTTTGCCAGTCGACCTTGCGGAATTACATCGACAGACTCTGCGGACGATGCTACTGTGCCAGGTCTTTAATGGTCCTACTTGCTCTCCATCTTTTCATACCAAGCCCCCGAAACGGGTACTCGAAGTCGCCTGCGGTACTGCTTTCTGGAGCGTGATGTGTCATCGTCATTATTCACATAAGGGACACTCTTCAATACAATTTACTGGCCTAGATATCGCCCCTTTAGCTCCGCGGATGGACGCAGACGACGACATGAACTGGCGATTTGTCCAACACGACCTTCGCAAAACACCTCTTCCATTCCGTGACGAAGAATTTTCCCTCATCATGATCAAAGATACCAGCATGGTAATGTCGACCAAGAGAACTGAACAAGCGCAGGCCTTGATGGACGAATATTTACGAATACTAAAACCAGGAGGCACGTTAGAAATCTGGGATGGCGATCATTCGATACGTATGCTTTTGTCGCACGCACCACCTTCGACGAAAGACAGCGATCATGATAGCGAAAACTACAAACAAGTACATACAAATGCAATGGGTACATATACAATTACACCACAAACACCTTTGGCGACGCCACAGAATCAATTTCTCATAGACTATAATGCGTGGATTTCGAAAGCGTTGGAAACCAAGGAATTAACGTCTATGCCTTGTACGAGCATTCGACCGATGTTACTCCAAGAAGCCGAGGTCCTTGAACAGATTGAGAGTCGGAGACTGGCTATACCCCTAGGAGAGGTAAGATGGGAGCGTGAAGGCGTCGGCGGATTGGCTGCAGCTGCTCCTAGTGCAGCTTCAAATGGTATACAGGTCCTCAAGGGTAAAGGGAAGGATACAGATCGGAAAAACCTTACGGCAGGACAAGCTGCGTTGCGGAGGACGGCTCTAATGACTATCATACAAATGATTGATAGTTTGGAACCATTATTGAGAGAGGCCAGCGGGAAGAGTCCAGATGAGTTTGATCGATGGCGTGGTAATTGCATGACGGATTTATTGAAGAATAATGGGACATCTTGGGGTGAATGTCTGGAGGTTGGAGCTTGGTGGGCGAGGAAGAAGGATCCAAAGGCCGAATCAAGTGCTACATAGGATGGTCTTGCTCGTCGAATGCCGCGTGAATCATGGCCATCGACTTACAATCCTGCGACGCCACCACACCTCTGCGTTCATCTCTACTTGTTTCCGAGCCCGACACAGCAATCAACCTATCTCCAGTCGCATGCCGCCCTCTATACGCCAGCCTCTACAACTCTACATCCTCTTCCTATAATCCTCCACTGCGTACATACATCCTCTTTCGAACCCTCCAACTACCTCCCCTCTTCACGTCGTATAAACCACCTTTTCCACCTTTCAATCCCATCCAATCCATGCATCGTTGATTCCTGGATATCGATCGAGAAAAATCGAAAATTAAATACACTTCCCCTTCCCTTCATACGTTGATACGTTCATCCATCATATCTTTGGCGCAGCGCTCGATACCTTTTAAGATAGTACCTAGATATACCCCCAATAGTGTATTGGTTAGCATTTGTATACGAATGCCATTGTTTAAGTTCTGTTATATCGGAGTTTGGTGTACGATGTGATGTGATGTGTGAATTGTAAAAGTGAGGCTGTGCGGATCGTCGGGAGAGGCTGTCGGGCTTGGGATGTTGGGTAACCTGGTAACTTACAGCGCTTCGATTTCTATCATGACAATGTAGAAGATTAGCATATTATCCAAACACAAATCACAATTCTCAATCCATCACTCCTCCCCTCCCTTCCCCTACCATAACCCTCCACCTCCTACCTTTCCCTCACTCCCTATCCTATTAAATATAGAGCTCCAACTCACCCTTCTTAACCCACTCCCCCCTCTCCAAACCCTTCCGTATCTCGCCCGGGTCGTCGAGTGAAGACTGTGCCTTGAACGCGCTGTGCAGACGGGTGCGGAAATAGGTGTAGCCGAGGGGGTAGGCGCGGCCGAGGTGCAGGAGTTCTGTGTTGTGAGAAGGGGTGGATTAGAGGGATTGGGGGATGGGGAAGAGGAGTAGGAGGGAGTAGGAGAGATGGAGGGAGGGAGATGGATGGGGGAAGAGGAGGAGTTGTGGGACGGAGGGGGAGTATGGGGGAGAAGGGGGAAATTCAAGGGGGAATACCTTTATACAGCGCAATCACCTCCTGCCGGAGAGCTGAGGTAGAGGGCATTGCTTTTGCTTGCGGGTGGGCGGGAATCAAATTGGGTTGAGAAAGCGGCGAAGGAAGGGAATTGATGATAGATTGACTCTCAGCATGGAAAGCTAAGGGAACGATAGAATCTTAGCAAAGGAATGGAGAAAATCGAAAATGCGTAAAGAATCCATGATGCGACATGAAATGCGATGACGCGGGGAGAGCTCCAAAGCGGAGTAGGGTGGCAGTATTTCGGGTCTGTGATTGGCTGATGGGGGTTTACTTACATTTCCCCTCTAAGGCATTCTGTGTCTATTTTTCATCATAATGCCCCCTGGGTTCGGAATTCGGGAGAGAATCATGCGGAATACTACAAGAATGAGTATTTAGAGGGATGAGTGGGGCAGCTGGGTCTTGCGATCTTGGGCATAGATATAGAGGGAAAGGGGAGGAAAAGCTACGGCATTGAAGAACATGCTTTACGGGTGATATTGATTCCAATCGAAGTGTTTCGATACCGGAGAAAGAAGTTAACTTGGTTTCCGGAGAGCGAGCACGAGGCGTTGAGGGAAAGAAGAAGACTGACTTCCGTCTGCGAGGGAAACTGGTTGTTACTGCGCATATGAGAAGCACTTTCTTCTCATACGTACTCAACAGGGTGATAGAGGGTACGAGACCGGGAGAGAGTACGAGACCTAGAAGTTTGGATCTGTGTAAGAAGAGGAGTCATCGCCACAGCTGCAGTTGTAAAGTTACAATTGGAGTCGGTCTTTGTGGTAATTAATGTTCGTTGTATGCGCTTGACAAGTTAGCAGCGTAACATATTGATTGCGTAGTATTCCATTCCTCCACCTCTTACAGTACAGTACCTATGCCGGGTTAGGAAAACTATTCGTTGGAACTGCCGTGGTGATATATATCTCTCATATACGTCCGACGTTTAGCTTGCAGGTCGTTATAATTAATGAAAAAGCACTTGCAATTAGCCTCGGGCCTTGACCCGGGAATAGCAATCTCACTGTTCATATACAGAGGGTTTAGGCAAATGATAATTGGAATACATTGTTTTCATTTATACTTTTAATCAAGCATCGTCACTAGATGACAAAAGGAAAAATGCCATTCCATCTTCCCAGGAACTCTCCATCCAGGCCGCTCATCCGATGGCAAACTCACTCTCACATCAACCCGGCCCATCGAACCTGCAATGCGAGTAACAAATCAATGCAGACTTCCTCCCATAATCCATCACCATTAATTCCTCCACATATCTCTTAAAGAGACATTTATGCACCGTTGCCGTTGTAAGCAATCAAGTTCGGGCTTCCACTGCCAGCGCTGGTGATTTTACCGGATGTGGCAAGAGCCTTGATTCTAGCAACGACAGCAGCTGGGGTAGACAGACCCTCAAGGGCAATGAGGTAAGCAGCCAAACCAGCGACGTGGGGAGTAGCCATGGAGGTACCGCTGATGGTGTTGGTAGCGGTGGTGCTTCCGATCCAGGAGCTGAGAATGCTGACACCTGGTGCGAAAACATCGAGAACGGATCCATAGTTGGAGAAGCTTGCGCGTGCATCGTTGGCGTCAATGGCACCGACTGTGATGGCGTTTGGTGCGGAGGCTGGGGAAACATTTGCGGCGTTTTGCTAGAGATGGAAGATTAGCTAATGTGGAAGGACTGAAGAGAGTGAGTTACTTACGTTCTCGTTTCCGGCGGCGACGACAACGGTAACACCTGCGGCGACAGTGTTGGTAACAGCGGAGTTCACACTGGTCGAAAAAGTTCCACCAAGAGACATGCTGAGAACAGAGCGGGCACCGGCATTGTTGGCAACCCATTGGATACCAGAGATGACACCTGAATTGGTACCAGATCCAGAAGCGTCAAGAACCTTAACACCGACAATCTTGGCTGCCTTGGCGACTCCGTAAGTGCTGCCTGCGATGGTACCAGAGCAGTGGGTTCCGTGTCCATTCTCGTCAGTGTTCTGTTTCTTGTTAGCTCTTTTTCTCAATCACGATGATTGCATACTTACGGCAGATCCAGAAACGAAGTTAGCACCCATAGAAGCACGGCCACCGAATTGGCTGTGACCAGCGTAGACACCAGTGTCAACAACGTAGACAGTAACACCGCTACCGGCCGTGGAGTCGTAGATGTAAGTGGTAGTGTCTTGGGCACGGTGGGAGATACGACCAAGACCCCAAGTAGCTCCGGTTTGAGTGGTCAAAGCGGATGCGTAGACCTTGGCGTCCTTCTCAACGTATGCAACCTTTTGAAACCATTAGCATCTTAGAAAATAAAGGAGCTTGCTGGAAATACCTCAGGTGAGCTGGCAATTTCGTTGATGGTAGCTACATCAGCGGAAATCTGGTAACCAGCAAACTCGTGGATCTGATACTTCGCTCCAACTGAAGCGGCGTTATCACGCTTGGTAATGACGGAAGCAAGGAAGCTCTCGTGAGAAGCGGTCGATTCTGGGGTGACATCTTTGTTGTAGACAACAATGTAGCTGTCTTCGATGACATCTTTGGCAGCAGCTTGTGGTACCTTGATCTTTGGATGAAGGGCAAGGGCAGCTGGGGCACCAAAGACTGGAGCAATGGCAGCCGCGAAAGCGGTAAGAATGGTAAGATAGGCTGGCATTTTGAAGCTGGAGACAGATGATCGTTCGAGAGGTGGCCTGGGAGGATCAGAGAAGATGTTCCTTGGTGATGAGAAAGTTTTCGAGGGGCACAAAGGTCATATTTAAATCATTTTGCCCACCACCTTGATCAAGCATACGCGCTCAACGATGGCTATTGCCGGCGACCTCTCACCTCACGAGATAGATAAGAATGCAGTGAGACCATAACGCCAAGATGTATTGCATTTCGTTCTCACCAATGTAAAACCCAGACTACCAGGCCACCTTCTGTAAAGGAATGTTCGCGTCTGATGATAACATTATTGGAATACCATTATGGAAGTTGATAAGCATTCGCCTTCAGACGACTCGTCTGGCGCCGGCTTGGCTGCCGGTACTGCTCAGGGGATATTGGATGCACGGCGATGTTATTCGGCAGCCAACACATCACGGACTGCAAGAAAGGGGATGTGCCGCGATAGATCGAGCAAGCATCGTCAGTGGCGTGCTATATTGCCTGCAGTCGCATGCCAGATAGACATTGATATCAGGCTGAAGCCGAATGGTGAGTATGAATGAACGTTCCTTGAGTTATAGGTCAAATCCAATATGGAAAGTGACAAGGCTTTCTTATCGAACTAGAAAAATGAGGAGTGTGATTGGTGCCAAGACGCCGTCTTTGGTTGCACTGCCAAGCGCTTATATTAGAGAGCAGAAGCTTGAAAAGTAGTTGCAGAAGTTAAGAGATGAACGAACAAGCGCCAAGGGATGTGGGGGCAAGATTGTGAATTTCTTTCGAGAATGGCTTCATCCTGCGAATATCAACCTCCCCGTTCCAGAAAACCAACCATCGAATATCCATTAGTTGGGACCGTGCAATTGGCCATATGATTTTCGCGCCATCTTGGCGACAGACGAGATTGCGTGCTCTGCGATTTGTCTGGTCGCTCGACCAAATGAGGGGTATATCTCCTTCCATAATAAGGACGGAGTGCACAGCTCCTCGGACTCGATGTTTTTTGGTGTGTTTTGACGGACACCATCTTTTTCCTAATCATCTTGGCGGATGAGTGTATTTGGATATCAGTCGTAGCCGCAGTACCCCAAAGATTACAGTCTGCAGATAATCAATCTGGTCCATGTGTGAGGATAAGAGACCTGGGACGTTGAGGGAATTTGACGCTGTGCGACTTCGTTTATGAGTTCGGTAACAATCTCCAAAGGTTTCGATTTGTTGATGTGTTTCTTGGCGACGTTGACAATTGATTGTCATTTGCAGTTGAAGAAGATTGTTGGAAATCTTTCACACGGCGGTAGTTGGGTGTAGTTCTGCATAAGAACAATACCCGAAAGCCAAGATAGGAAGGAGTGAGGACTAGCCCCGGTAAAATTCACAGGGGGCTGTTATCACACGGATATCATGTGAAGTACCGACTCAATTAGTGCAAAAGCATGAGTAATGTTATTCCTCACGACGTTAGAACTGCTGACCGGAAATAACCACCACCAGTATTTCGCACGGAATTGAAGATGGGGTTGTGGAGACGACCATACCGTGCTGTCTATACTTTTAGTAATGTGCGCGCGTGCGCCTTCTGACGTTCTCAAACTTACTCCTCGGCGCGTTCATTAGAAGAACCTTCCTATCTCAACAACTCCGCAGCATAAGATCACACTGTATCAGCCGAGAACAACAGCCAAGTCGCCTGTCTAAGATTGGAAGTCCAAATACTCCTACCAAGAGTTCGTCATCTGAGAACTTGCACGGTTCGATATATGAGGATCTCTGTAGTGCACCGAGGCACTCAGCTTCTACTGCCTATGGTTGACTCGCTGTTGAGATTGCTAGCCGTTGCATCGTTGCATCCATTCCTATTCACGAATCGCAATGTATTCTAGATAGAGTTCTCTGATGTTGGAGACTGGCAAGTTCATGGCTGAGAGTTAGCCTAGCGGTGTCTCGTCAGTTTATCCCAGCTTCCTTCTTGTCGACTTTTGAGCACGCCTTCGACAGCTATTTCGTGTTGTAAACCTAGGTATTCGAATCAAGAAGGCAAGAAGTATCAGCAATCCACCACTCTCCCTTTCCGAGAACCTACACCTACCCATTTGTTGAACGATGTTTCCCATTGGATATCATCCTGTTCTTGTGTGGTTGAGATCAGCATTTGACTGTCGGGATCTTTCAATCACTGCAGCCCCCAATGTTTTGATTGGAAAATGAAGACAGCTCGCTCTGCCTGAGCTTCTCGGGCCTTTTCCAGATCCTATGATTCCTATCACTTCGTACAAAGTAGATATATCGACGGGCGAAGACGAAGGATCAGACGCGAAGAGCGAAGTCGGTTCTTGCCAGTGTCTGAGATGATGTGAAGCAATTATACGTCCCTTCAATTGGAAGTCATCCTGGCTAGTGGCTCTTACATTGATTTTGTCCTTCAGACTTGGGCCCGATATATGGGCATCCTCCAATGCTTGGGTTAGGTCAATCGGCGAAATAGCAGCACTTCTATCGTTGAAGGCCAAGAATGCGGTCGTCTCTTGGCGTAGGTACAAGTGGGTTCAATTGTATCAACGTCTCTGATACAATGCTCGAAGAATGCGTTCTGGTTACATCCCTAAGCGCATCCGAGTAACTACTGCAGTGCTCTTCGCTTCAGATGGAGATCCAACCGAAGAGATACAGCGGTACAACTGGATGTTGGCCCCGCTCACCCCTCTGGAATCTTGCAGTTATGCAAATCCACGAGGATGATTGTGTTTTGCCGACGACGCCAGGTGGCTCGCAAAATTGAGAACTGCCGCATCCATTATCATTATTAAGTGAAGTTGTACCCGCTACGCAAGAGATGTCACCTGTTCAAATATCTCCAGAGCGGGTATCACGGACTCAGCTCAGTTCCGAATCCCGTCGTACTGAAGCGTCGGAGTCCTGAGATATTTGCAAATTACAAAGCTTTGTCTAAAGTTAGCATACAAACGCACGAGTTTCATTGGTCCCGCATCAGATGTGCAACTAGTCTATCGGTGTTAATGCAAAACATACGTAATTCTTGGCAAACCATATGCTTGCTGTTGCAATGTTGAGTAAACAAAACATGCAGAGACATTGAAAGCTTGGCTATTCGTCGCAAAAGCGGAGCCTGAAATCTATCACTAATCAACCGCTGATGAGAGAGTCAAGCTGGTAGCAATAATTACATGAGCAAGTGCAAGATGAATCATATATTAGTATTAGTGATCAGTTGAGAAGCAGATAGAACAGGGGAGATATAGATTCACGGGCACTAGATTCTGGTATATAAGTACACTCGAAGTAAAGAAGGGAGAATTTCTTCAGTATCAACAGCAACATCAACGGTAACCTCAGCACCAACTTCAACAATACGATAAAAATTACGCTTCTTAGTTAATATGACTTCCAATGCTTCCGTACTTCTCACCGGTGCTACCGGCAGCGTTGGAGCTTCCCTCCTCGAGCAACTACTCGCGGCCAACTACAAAGTATACACCGTCTTGCGCTCAGCCAAAAAATCCCAACCGTTCCTGGAGAAAAAGTATCCGCAACACGTCAAAAACAACACTCTAGAGTTCATCGAGATCCCCGACATGACTGTGGCAGGTGCCTTCGATGACGGGGCTTCCAAGGTTACCTACATCATCCATGTAGCTACACCTCTCTCGTACTCTAATTTCCAGGAGGAAATGATCACTCCAGCATCCATTGTAGACCACAACATTCTCACCGCCGCTCACAAATCAACTACCGTGAAGCGGGTCGTGGTCACCGGGAGTGTGGTGTCAGTTATGTATATCTCAAGGGATCTGATGGCGGGAAAGACATTCACGGAAGAAGACTTCAATCCAATACCGCTGGAGGACGCGTTGCAGAGTGTCGCTGGGGCATATTCCTACTCCAAAGTCACTTCGGAGAAGTTAGCTTGGGAATTTATGAAGAAGGAAAAGCCAAATTTTGATTTAGTGGTGCTCCTGGCCCCATCGATCACTGGCAGGTGTATTCAGGAAGGGTTTGTGCCGGACAAGAAGTCACTTGGGGGAATGGGAGCGATCTACGCTCTATTTGATAATGAAGAGCTTGGGTTTATTTACCCCTGGACTATGTGAGTTTGGTATCAACTGCATATTGGCGAACCGTACTGATCATTCACAGGGATGTTGACGATGTCGCTGCTGTTCATGTGAAATCTTTGAAGGAAAGCACACCCGGCAATCAGCGCTACGTGTTTCATATTGGAGAACCACTTACCGCTGCTGCCGTGGCCCAAAAGATTCGTGAGGAGTATCCGCAATTGAAAGATCGAGTTCCAGCACCCAAGCCTGGAAGCGATGTAGTACCGGACTCACTGAGCCGCTTTGATACGTCCAAGTCAGATGCAGTGTTCGGTACTGAATGGAAAGATTGGTGGGAGAGCGTGAAGGCTACAGTCGATGATATTTTGAAGTATGAAAAGTAGAGTGGCAATCTGTCGATGGGGAACTGTGATTGAAGCGTTGGGTTATATTCCTGCTGCAACTATCAGATAGATCATAGAGGGGAAATATTGGCAGCAATCCAATATTAATAATATCAAATTATGCGGTGAACTCCAGGATCCGTGAGATTTCCATGCTACCAGGACACATTGGCTCACGCCAGTGACAAAATTTGCAATGTAGACCAGCACCATCCCATGACCGCAGCTCAATCCGTGATAGAATCAGGAAGAGAGATCTCAAGAGACCGAAGCTCCCAGTAACTGTGCTGCTTACTTAGAATCATTTTGAAACAGCGCTGAAAGCAGCGCGCGGATGGCTAGCAATAGTTCCCCGCGGACTTGGCAGGAGAGGGAGCGGAGATGATCTGAAACGATGCCACGCCAAAAATAATATCAGCAAGACCGAAAAGACGCTGAATCTGACCATACGAGTTTCATTGACCATGGCTGCGGCTTTGAGTTGATCACGAGAGAAAACTGTCTCTTTGACACAATCCCACCACTGGCAAGTCACTCCCAGAGTAACTATTTTCGCTGGAGCTAGACGTTATTAATCCTCGTCTTGTGCTGGAAGAAGGTTACATCCCGTCCTTATGATACTACAGTATCGACAAGCTGCATGATCTACAAATTGGTCAACAACCATAGACGTTCAGCCACATCTGAATTATGTGGTCTGCAAGCGGGCCCCAAATGACAACTGAGGAATTCATTGTGTACAACTCAGATTACAAAGAAGTCGGAGACGTGAGCAATGTTTGTGTGGACTCCGTGAAGACGTAGCTATGATTATATCGTCGAGTAAGTGGTAACAGGCGCCGGTGGGTGTCATGTGATTGAGGGCTCAGATCCGGTAATCTCCTAGCGCCTACTATAAAGGGCCCCTTGCAGAGCATTAGGCTCCTAGAAAATACATCCCATTAACCACCATTAAACCCGGTCCCCCAGTTGTTTAACTGTGGGATGAAGTTAGTTAGTTAATGACCGGGCATGACCGAGGTCACCTAAATATGGCAAACTTTAGAGACCCGAATTGCGTCGGGCCGAAAAACCACGTCCGAAGCCAACAATCCGGAGCACAGCACAACACGTTCAATTGTCTAATTCACCACCGACTTGGATCGGTCAACACCCAACGACGTTCGTTTTCTTACCCATTTAGGTGCCTCCAGCCAGTGCGGCAGTAACGCGGATGAAGCCGCTTCGGCCCGATGCCGACCTAGTGCGGCCGTTTCCATCCCAGGCCAGCACCGCCAGGAACAGGATGATTGTGACAAACTCCTAATTGAGTAATCTGGATTTGCGCGGGCTATTTCAGGGCAACAAGGTGTCCACGTTCCCGGGATCATGGCCGAGTCAAATCTGCCTTAAATACGGCAGCACTCGACAGAGAATCTACAGTTATCCATTCTCCAAGTTTGGTATCCTCCACCTAAGCGCATCATAATACCCTACCTGCAATTCTTTTGCATCTAGTTCAAATATCTGGCATCTTGTTCTTCGACTCTGAGAGCTTTTCCGCCTACGACTTTGCAATTCGATTTCGCATTTACGAACTGCCAAGACTCTCGAGATGCCATCTTCGCAAGCTAACTCAATCCCTAATGGGTATCACAAAGTTTTCATAGGCAATGCAAAAGTTACAGAAGACGTCCCTAACCGAGGAGGAGGATTGAACTGGAGGCGCGAAGAATCCGTCATGCTTGCATTTGACGCGAGCGTGGTTGACGGAAACGCAAAAAAGGGCGAATACTATACGATATTTCCTTCCATTGAGCGGCTAGGAGCGGCTCATGCGTCCTATTCCAACTTTGAAAGTTTGCCATGGAAAGTGGAGGATGGAGGAAAAGCATGGGAAGAATTCAACTATTTTCGTTTCGGCCTGATACTCGACGAAGCTTTGAAGGGAACGGATGATAATCGCTCAAGCGTCCTGGAAGAGAGGATGAACCGGATAATTCCGAGATTGTGTAAGGTGAGGCACTGATTGATGACTGAATGACGAGTATTAGTTGGAGCTGCCACTAATTCGCCCTTACAGGCAAGCAAAGAATATTATGAAGACTATCACACATACAAGATCAAGACATTCTACAATACTCTCCTCATCGTTCTGTATGCGGAGGCCGGGAAGAGACATTTGATTGGTCTAGGAAGCGGTGCAAGTGGGCTACTCATAAAGCAATACGGAATCAAAAACCATAACCTTAAAGCGCACGATGCAAAGCAGCAGAAGTCTACAAGCAACAGCAACGAGAGCAAAAACTCGACTAGTAGAAGAAAGCATACCACCGATAGCAATCATTCCAACCATCACAAAGATGAGGACCGCCAACGTGCGAAACGAGAACTTTTACGCCGGGATCTTATAGAGAAGCATCTATTTAAAATTAACAAAGACCTCGAACAAGAAGCCCTCGAAAAAGCAGCCTTAGCAAAACAAGCAGCACTCGAGAAACAAGCAGCCCTCGAAGAGCCGGCAGCCCTAGCAAAAAGAGACAAAAGTCCTACGCGTACCGATGAGCGTGCTGACAGTAGAAGGACGACTTCGCGAGAGCCTAAGAAAACTTCGCTTCGAAATCTCCGCTACGAATGGCCGACAAGGTAATGGCATTTAAAGGGATTGGATGATGCCGAAAAACGAATGAAGTAAGGAATTGTCACGATTGTGTCGGCGCTAGTATCATTGAGTCGAATTACGTTTGCAGGGTTTCGAATGTTGGGATGTGTACGTTTTGGGATGTATGCTTTTGCTGGTAAATTTGTACTTTATCTTCGGGGGCATTGGAGTTAGATGGTTATATATATTTACAAGATCACGAAATTCATACATTCAAATCTCTTTCTTGCTGCTTCACTACCCAAGTTAGGCTTTTCATGTATTCAAATCCCGCCCTACATACACCCAGAATTTCAAATAACTTTATTTCATATTTTGAAAACCATTATGAATCATCCACAACTCAACCAAAAAGCCGTCTTGGAGCTACTTCCACACTTGCGACACTACTTCAGAACCAGCATCTCTCCAAACAGACCCCTTCCCACCTCCCATCTGGCATCCGCTGTTGTTTATATTAACTTCAAAGCTACCTTAACTCCAATCACGACCTTCTCGATCCAGAACTTGCTTCTTTACTCCCATCACTAAGGTTACTTATTCCATTAAACACCAACAGCAAGCCTCATTATTGATACTCTATGCACAATCAACACATTTGAAAATCATGTACTCTCATTAATTCATAAAAATCTACAGAAAATATCTTCATTCCTTTATTTAGTCCTCTCCAATGACTCCAAACCCTTCACTACTCCTCCTCCCCTTACCCGGGTTCCCCTTAATCCTCCTTTCCCCATCTAAGTTCTCCTCCCCCACAGCCCCCACAACCCCTTGAACCCTAAATCCCTTACCAACCACCCCCTCACCCCTCTCATCCCCTCCCATATCCATCATAATTCATTCACACATTAAAACCCTACGCCCAAAACGACGTTCAAAAAACCAGACGCGTATTCAAATCATCCATTCCATTCCATAATTCATCTATCATATCATCTCATCCGTCTTCCTCAGCCTATCCTATCCTATCTATATACCCCATACATAGAAGGAAGAAATAAAGACAACTCGAACGATTATTCCATCCGCATCCACATCTTATCAACAAACAACAAAAGTACCACCGTGGAATTTTCCCTAATATACGCCCAACACCGAGAAAATAGACATAAAGACATTGTACATTAATACACAACATCATTTCACATAACTTCACTTCGCATCTTTAATTTCCTCCCATTCTCTACTCCAATCACCTACTGATAATCCACACTCCCCAACACCGTACCCGTCCCCTCCCCCTCCACCATCCCATCCCTCCTCATCCTCTCCATCCTCCTCCTCCTCCTCCTATCCGCCGCATGATCCGTACTATCATCCCTACTCATCGCACTCCACGTCCCATGCGTCTCCTCACTCACCAAACTCCCCGTCTTCGCCCCATCAAACGTACTTCCCGCCGCAGCAGGTCTCGCCCCCACAATCGTGCTCGGAGCCAAGGACTCCGGTTTCCCCGAGTAATACGCTGAATCCTTTGGTTTCCTCCCCTCCGCAAACGCCGGATTTGGCGGCGTCAGTGGCCCCATCGGCGGCGGAGGCAAACCCGCCTCATCTCTCTTTTCGCTACGCGCGAGTGATTCCGCGCGACGTTCGGATGCAGCGCGACGATACCGTTGGGAGGATTCGGGTTCGCTGAAACTGCTTGCGGAGTCGGCGCGAGAGCGGCCTTGACGACGGCGGGAGGCGCGCTCGGCGGCGGCTTCTTGTTCGGTGAGGCGCCGGAGCGTGACGTTGCGATCTTTGTCGCCGTGCATTTTGACTTTGACGCTGATGGGAGGACTGGCGACTGCGGAGCGGGAGTGCGAGCGTTGGCGACGGCGCTCTTCTTCGGCTGCGAGGGCGGCGGCACCGGCTGCGGCTGCGGCGGCGGCGTCTTCGCCTTCTTGGCGGCGGATAGATGAGCGACGGCGGGAGCGGCCTGGTGTTGGGGTTAGTTCGCTGTCGGTTTCATGCAGAATTCCGTGTGGATCGGGTGGTGCGGCGGGCATTGCGATTGGAGCGTTAATGTCTTGGTGAGATCGCGGTGGAGGGATACCCGCTGCTAGTGGAGGAGGAATCCCTGCTGCTACAGGAGGGACTGATGCTCGTGGCCCGGGAAGTGGTTCGACAATAGAGGAAAGATCGGATGATTCTGCGCGTGAGTTTCTGCGTACTTGGGTTCTTGATGGATATCCATCGCCTGTATATCTTGACCCTGTATCAGCCCTCCTGGCAGCTCTCTCCCGTTCGTATCTTTCGTCTTCTTCGCGATCCAGACGTTCTTGCTCCTTTTTCTCTCTCCTATCTCTCATCCTCTTAGTGAACCAACCTATTCCAAGTCCAGCAAGAAGTCCGTTTCGTAGACCATGGCTTTCTTCCTGAGGTCTCCGTGATGGGCTCATTCTTCTGGATGGACTCATAGTACCGGAATCGTAAGAATAATAATCAGAATCCCAACTGTGCGAGCGGTGACTTCGTGTAGTTCTCGTTACTCGTGATGCCGAAGGCCGTGGAGTTGTTGGACGTGGTTCGGCAGCACTTATCGCAGCTGCAGCAGCCGCCGCGGCTGGAGCTCCAGGACCAGGAAGAATCGGGCCGCCCGTTCTACGTTCAGTTCGGTGCATATCAATTGTTGTGTCACTAATCGAGCTAGAGTTACGTCTGTGACCTCGTCGACCAGGAGTATCGTGGGCAACCGAGGAGTATTCATCGTCGTTGTTTTTCCGTTTGCGTCCATCATACCAGCTCTTTGCAAGAGCACCAGCCCCTAAGATGGCTGCACCCTTGAAAAGTTTGTCCATAAGTCCGCCACCTTCCTTCTTCCTGGTTTCATATTTCTCTTCATCGATGTAGCTCTCCGAACCTCTCCTAGAGCCACGCCTAGAGCCACGCCTTGAAGATACGACTTCTTCGGTGCGGACCCTACTTCGGCTTCTGCTCCGACTTCGATTGCGGTTTCGTCCAAGTAATGCAGCTGCTCCTGCACCAGCTGCCAATGGTCCAAGTATCCCTCCCCATGAAGTCTTTCTTCTTTCTGGAACCACAGACCCATGTCCTCCAGCTTCACGTAGTACCTGTGGAAGAACTTGCAGTGCTCTATAGGAAAGAACGAAGTAGAGGAAGACCAAAAATGCCATCCAAACAGCGTAGAGAATGAACAAATATTCCGGGGATCCATAGAGAGTCAAACCAAGAGGTACTTGCGCAATCGCAAGGAGCGCAGTTGCGCGCCCAATCCATTGATGCAGCACCAACTTGAGAGGGATCCGCTTGATAACTCGACTTTTCTCCCGACTATGTGTCCACCACCCAGATAGAAATTGAAACCAAATCAAAACATAGATTGCCAATCCAATTCCATGGTGAGGATTCGTCAAGCTCCGCGAGCGACCAACTGCCATCCATCCAAGAGTAAATATAGCAGTCGACATGAGAAGAGTGAAGATTTGTAGATAGATGTGATATCGTAAGGCATTTCGTACATTTCGACCGTAAAACCTCGCTATCATTACAGCTGCCGGGACCACGATGAGGAATGTGATAGCAGCCAATATACCGTGAGCTGCGATTAGTCCCTTATAGCCGGGCATAGTCGCAAATCTATTTCCCATTCCTTATTGCTGTTAGCATTTTTCTCAATTCATGCCACCAGCGACAATCATGGACCGCGTCATCACAAAACACTCACCATTATATCTCATAGTAGCAAAGTTCAACCCCATTAAATTAGGTAGCAAGAAATCATTTTTCGTAGAATCCCAAGTTCCATCCCCTACATACATTGTGTCCGATGAGTATGTACTGCTCCCAGCCGGAGACAAATTATCAGTCGCCATGACGGCGAGTCTGCCGTCTAAGGGCCGATGACCTCAATGTTGTCCAAGTGTATCTTGATAACGGATGTCTTCAATTGCTCGGGACGGGTATCGATTAGGAGGTAATGTGGATAGATGAGACGTCCCTCGTGGTAAATTGTGGTTCTGGAATGAACAGATGGATTATGATGTGCCCGATATGGAATTTGTTGTGAAAGTTCTCGTGGCGGTGAAAATGGACGCTCGGAGTGCTTATCGAGGTAAACAGTGGCGGATGGATATCGTTCGCTAGGTAACCGACGTCGATGTCAAAGGATTTTGGCTGGATGCTGCGCGCCAGAAATCCCATCAATCAATCAATTCCTTCAATGATGAAGCTGTTGATAATTTCATCATCGCACGAAAACAATGAATTCGAGGATATATTTTGCGTTCGCGACGGACCTTGACAAGTCGGAAAGAGAAGGCTGGGGAAGGATCCACGCACCGTGAAATTCTTGGTTCGCGGGGCGATAGATGTTCCAATTTGTGGAGCTGGACAGCTACAGGCATTAGCTTTGCAGCAACAGCTCACCATACGACCAATCAGAAGGCTCACCGATATGTTCTAGTGGGCATAGAATCAACGCGGTGACTTACTACACCACGATGATGGCTGCGTGTGGCTCGGTTTCACGCATAGCAGCTGGTACTTGGAGACCCTTTTGTTTCCGGATAGCATAAACTTTTCACCTGCAGCAGGAGAATGGCATTGTGGTAGCACGGTGCTGCCATTGTTGTCCCACCAAGTGGTAGTAAGACAGGAACACTCAGACCATTCACGTACTGTACCTGCATGTCGCCCATGCTTCGCGCTCGAGTCGTTATTGTGGATGGCTGTCGGTCCGTGTAGTGTAGTGTAGTGTTGGGATGTCTCCGTCCGATTAACGTGATCAGCATCTATCAGCGCAATCATGTCGAGACATCAGCGCAAACATGAGAATATCTTCATCTAAAACCCAATAAAGTGGGCCGAATAGTTCATTCCGGTATCTTTCGTAACCCGCGAAATTATTGCTTCCTTGCAACTGGAATACGTCTTAAGAGGGCTGTTTTTCAGTCCTATGCGACCTAAATAACGTGTTTCCCGTTGTTGCCTTTATTTAACTCTTCATTCGCCGACAATGCCAATCAAGATGTACTCAGTAGACCATCTTTCGGTGATATTTACCATATCGTGCTTTCCAAAGAATTAAATCTTCAAAATCCTACCATGTCGAAGCCCTGTTGTATCGAACCCCTATCATACCTTCGTAGCGAAGTCGCAACTTACATACGCCGTCCCCCGCCAAATCTTGGAGATAGCCGTTTAAATCCGGGGATGCAACCTGCCTTGTCAGATATTCACCGTGGTGGGTTGTCAGCAGTAGGAAAGTATTTATTCTCTTGTACCACTCAGAAATGCCCAGATATGTTTTTTCCTTTCTCCTATTATATTTTGCTATTTAGATTTTAATCTTTTTTTGCGCTTTTTGTAAGTCAGGAATCTGGAATGAATCATGGACAAGGATCGAGATGAGTCTCAAGCGAATCATTCCAATCAGGAGAACGGCAATGCAATAGACTCGAAGGCCAAACAGCCTGATCTTTCTGAACCACGCGAACCAGAAGTCATCAAGGATGAGCCTCACGTCGACCTAGAAACAGGGAATAATACCGGTGATCATACAAATGTATCACTTGTACCCGTTTCTGAGACTGTCAGCCAAAAGCACGAAGCGGCAACAGACATTCCTTACAGCGTCTTCACTGTCTCCCAGAAAAAGATGATAATCGTCACCGGATCTCTTGCCAGTCTTTTCTCTCCCATGTCGTCCAGTATCTACTATCCATCTCTCAGTCAAATTGCCAAAGACCTCGATATTTCAGAAGCTAAAGTCAGTTTGACCATCACTATCTTTCTGGTATACATATCATCCATCCATTACCATTACCAATTCCAAACTGACACTTCCATAGGTCATCCAAGGAGTCGCACCAATGATGACTGCCGGATTCTCAGACAAAGCCGGCCGACGTCCCGCATATATAATCTGCTTCATCATCTACGCCTTCACAACCCTTGGTCTCGCCCTCCAAAACTCCTACCCAGCCCTCATGGTCCTGCGATGTCTACAGAGCGCAGGAAGCAGTGGGACAGTCGCTCTTGCAAATGGAATGGTAGGCGACATCATAACCTCCTCCGAGCGCGGCACCTACGTAGCATTCGCCTCGCTAGGTAGTATCCTCGGTCCGATGGTCGCACCCGTCATCGGCGGCGTCCTCGGACAATACGCCGGCTGGCACTGGATCTTCTGGTTCCTACTCATATTCGCCTGCGCCGTATTCATCCCACTCATCCTCTTCCTCCCCGAAACCTGCCGCAACGTCGTCGACGATGGATCGATCCCGCCTCCGTTCCTGAGCATGAACATCAGCGACCACATCCGGCACTCCCGTCTCCGCAAAGCCGGCATCCCTATAAACGAAGAAAAACTCCTCACCCTGCGCAAAAACTATAAAATCCAAGTCCCCAACCCTCTCACCACACTCAAAGTCGCCACCGACAAAGAAGCCGGCATCCTCCTCTTCGCCGTCGGTCTATCCCTAGCCTGCTTCTACGCCATCTCCACCGGCGCCTCTTCTCAATTCGGCTCCCTCTACCACTTCTCCCAACTAAAAGTCGCCCTCATGTTCATGCCCGTCGGCGCGGGGTCCGTTCTCTCCGCCTTCACAACCGGCAAACTAATCGACTATAACTACCGACGACACGCCCTTATGCACAACCTTCCCGTAACCAAAAACCGACAGCAAGACCTCACGCACTTCCCCATCGAGAGAGCTCGTCTCGAAATCGCACTTCCGCTATTCTATCTGGGGGCTGCGGCGATTATCGCCTATGGATGGGTTATGGGGCACAGAGTTAGTGTTGCGGGTCCGGCGGTGCTGCTTTTTGTTATAGGATACGCGCTTGTGGCTAGTTTTCAGATTTTGAATATTTTGATGGTGGATATTTATCCGGGGAGGCCGGCGACGGCGACGGCGGCGAACAATTTGGTGAGGTGTGAGATTGGGGCGGTGGCGACGGCGGTGATTGTCCCGATGGTTGATGCTATGGGAACGGGGGTAAGTGCTTTTTTCTAGCCGTGTGTAGCTTTCGGAGTCTTGCAGTTTCGTTGTTCTTTGGTGCATTGGCTAACATTTTCAAGTGGTCTTACACCATTCTCGCGCTGCTTTTCGTGGTATACAGTCCGGCGTTGCTCGTTATTATGAGATATGGGATGCGGTGGAGGAAAGTAAGAAAAGATAAAGAAGCTGCAGCTGCCCTGAGGAAGGAAGAAAAGAACGCGAAAGATACCGAGTCTTAATCAACTGGCCATAGAGGTTGAAAAAGCGTCGGAGTCATTTGGGAGGAGTTGCCATTTAGTTGAGCGAGTGCTGTGATAGATCGTCATGTTTCCGTTTCTGATGTTGCTCATTATATATAAACGTTATCTTCAATACATAGAAATTTTGAGTACTTAGACCTCTGTCACCCTCGTGCATTCTCCTCGTCCGGGCCTTTTCATCACATCTCAACTTCCTCCAATACCCTCGCCTCCACTCCCTTCCTTCCTCCCTTTACTATCCACCAGCCACTCATCAATACCTACACAAGCACCAATATAACCCTTTCTCAATCCCAAGCCTAGCCAAGCTATCCATATCCAGTAGTTGAAACCTAGGCTGCCAACAAGTCAGAGAACCCCCTCCTAATTGTGGCGTAGCGAAGAAGTTGAAATTGAGTGCATAATTAGTTCAAATATCTGCCCTAAAGCCTTCCTGCAACTCAATGTTCTAATGATCAGAGGTTGATATGAATATTCGGCATTTCCTTAGTCTCCCTACTCTAGGGGTTGTGAATAAATTGGTTTTTGGTGGTATGGCCCATGCGAGTTTTTTCTGACCCGAAAAGAGTGGTCAAGCCTAGACTGCGAACTGAACTCACCAGCAGATGATTACCCGCCGGGTCGTGGTACCTATGGCTGGGTTTTGGTGACTGATGGGAACCCGTTGGGTAGGCTGAAGGATATTGACAACTATTACCCGTGCCAGTGCTACCCCTACTTAGGTTGTTAGATAGGTCCTTGGTGCGCTGAAGGTACCTGTCGCGCAGCCTAGTCAGGCCCCTTTCCACTCTCTCTTTTCTCCCCTCTTCCTTTCTCTCCTCTACCCCGCCCGATATCCAAATGTGTACATATTGTATCATCTAAACCTAGCTCTCGTGTACCGGCCCCCTAGCTAGAAAGGGCGACGGAAGTGTTTACCTAGTGAAAGGCATTACTACTCTGATACTGTGATCTTATACATAATTGAAGCCTACCACAACATAGTAAACAGTCTAAGCTGCTTGACTATGCATGTGCTCTCTCAGTAAGTCAGCAACAGCGAAGTGACCGTATTTCTCCGCCGCTTTCACTGCCTTCTCGAATCCCGTGTCAGGATCACCCACAGCCCCAGCTTCAAGCAGAAGCTTAACCATGTCGAGACGTCCGTGTTCCGCTGCCCCATCAACAGCAGTTTGCCCATATTTGATTGCGGGAGGGTCATTTACCCTAGCATGTGCTTTCAGAAGAGCCAGCGCAACATTAACATGCCCTTGAATTGCTGCCCCTTGTATAGCCGTGAGCCCACCTTCCATCGCAGGCTCAGCGTTGACATCTGCCCCTTCTTCGAGAAGGATTTGGATAATATCAAGCGCTGGAGACTCACAGCAAGCAGCTGCTTGAAGTGCTGTTTTGCCAAATCTGGGAGCAGGCGGAGCGTTGACTTGTGCTCCGTGTTTAAGGAGCAATTTCACGATTTCGAGACGTCCTTTCTCTGCTGCAAGCTGTATGGGTGTTTTACCTCCCCTACCGCTTGTCATATAGTTAACATCTACTCCTTCAGAAATTGCAAGACAACATAACTCGTATTCGCCGGTAGAAGCAAGACCATGCAATGCTGTTGAGATTGTTGTTGACCCGATGTCTTCTGACCGTCGATTAAAAGCCGCACCTCTGCTGAGAAGAAGTTTGATAATGCGAGTCTTTTCTTCTCCGCCAAATCTATTTGTAGCGGCTACTAGTGGAGTCATTCCACCAAACTTTCTGGGCGCTGGATTAACATCTGCACCCATATCAAGTAAGTATTCCACGAGGTCGTAGCTTCCAAATCCAGCCGCCGATTCCAGGGCTGTACACTCGTAGTTTATTCCACGAGTAATGTTCACTATCGCGCCGTGTTGAACTAGCATTTGTGCAATTTCTATAGAATTGCGCTCAGCTGCCGTCTCGAGTGGTGTTCTCCCCTCATACCTGGAGTTTACATTCACTCCCAAACGAAGAAGCAGAGCAACACACTTCAGACGATTATATTTTACAGCTTCATACAGTGCCGCACTTCCAGAAGTGTCGATATCTGCACCCGAATCAATGAGAATTTTCAGGAGCTTGAAGTTCCTTGAGGCAGCACACAAAACACCAGGTGCGTTGACACTTGCTCCAGCACACAAGAGCAATTTAACCTTTCCTATGCTTCTGGCCATAGTAGCGACTTTCAAAGGATGTGCTGGACTCTGTGTTGGAGTATTAGGGTTCACTCCAAATTGTAGTAGAGTCTCGGTAATTTTGTAGCCACAGTTCTCGTCAGTGCCATCACGATACCGAACTGCCTGCATAAGCGCAGACTCCATATACTTTCGGATGTTGTAGCTCAAAAAGCCGTCAGACTGTTTTATATAGCTGGAGAGGGTTGACTGCTTTGCTGCATGAAGAACCCCGGCAACATGGACGACCTCTTCTGATAATGAACTTCTTTTTAATAGCATTTCGTAAATCGAGGAGCTTTGCATGGCTGCCCATTCCAAGGTAGAGACTTTTCCCACGTGAGATTTATCTACGTCTGCGCCTAGATCAAGGAGCATGTTTATCGAAGTGATGTCTTCCCTTTCAACAGCACAAGCCAATGCGGTGTTTGGAACGTTTGCTCCGAACTTTGAGAAAAGTTCCACGATCCTGAAATATCTATTGCGAGCAGCGTACCAAATCGCGCTGGTCCCATCATAGTAGGTCACTGATAAGTCGGGATGAGCGCAAATGAGGAGGATAATCTGGACAAGGTCGAAAAACGTTTCAGACTCTGTGTCTTTCTTATAAAGACGTTGACACCAATATTCAGCGAGACGTTCGTAGAGCAACATAGCGCCTCGAGGTCCACGACAAACGCTGGAGTCTATTGAGGATTCTAGAAGTTGGCTCAGAACAGCAGGTTTGGCTATTCTGACAGCACTTTCAAGTATTCTAGCTGCGAAAGCAACAATAGTTGGCAACTTCTGCTCAAGAAGAGATATCAGTGGCCCAATTAGTCTCTCTTCGATTATCCAGACTAAAAGGTTGTCTGTTTTATCTTCGGACAATAGGTTGTTGGATGAGAGGTACAGCGCCCATTCGAAGATCTGAAAAGCTGGGAACTTATTCATGCGACTGAACGTCTGCTCGACCTTCATTTTGATTTCTCCACAATTTCTTTCGGGAATAAGTTGCAACAGCTGGTTGGTGAGCTTATCGACGGAAATTTGAATGGTGTTGTTAAGCCGCGCATTAACCAATCCTGACACAATGTTGCATCTCATTTCAAGAGCTCGACACATCTCTTCCCGCCCAAAAGCATCTGATAGCCTAGACGGCCTAGTCGACGATACCTCCATAGAATGGAGGGCAGTGGCAAATGCAATATTCCCCTTGTTGAGATCTTCAAGTAAAGTTAGTACTTTAAAACTAAGTTTTTATAATAACTTTTGAGTAATGCAGAACCGACCGTATCTATCAACGAGGTCATGGAACTGAAACCAAGGCAAGTGTCGAACCAATGTATTCATTAACTTCGCATGTGGGAACGGTTCCTTCCCAAAAGAATCCGATGAAGCAACAGAGAGCTCTCTTCTGGTCTCACTGTTGCGTTGGAGTGAAGGCTCTGCATAAGCAGCGTCTAGTGTCCAACTGAACATTTCATGGTAGTACTCCGAGTCAAAATCCTTGTCGAAAAGAGAGCCGCAATCAGAGGCAGGCATTTGCGGAGTGGATAGAGATACATAGTTGAGAGAAGGCGATAATGCAAAGAGAAACGACGCTTCAGGACCAAAAACAATCGGCGAGCCTGTACCTACAGTGGTGCCTAAAAATTTGTGTTAGCCTTCCATGCCGGACCCAACAGAGGTTGTAATATTCACTCAAGCCGTTTAGACCGTCACTTGGAGGTGTCCATCCCCGAGTATCGATGTCAGCTAGATATTCGGTGCCACAATATTGAGGCGCTGGACCAGGCTCCTGATCTACACCATCGCCCATAACAGAAACGCGGGCGCTCTCATCTGGAATGTCGTTAGATTGGACATCACTGGCGCCGATGAAACTGTGAGCAAGTGCTTCGTCCTGTTCAAGGATTGGCAAGTGTGAAAAGAGTTCAGCGGTTAAAGATGACTGGTGAGCATCTGTCGATCCTGAGCTCTTTGGTACTGAAGCTTCATCAAATACCGTTGTTTGATTGTAGTCTCTTGCTATTCTGCGATCGTCGGGAACGTCGATTTCTAAATCGGGTTGGAGATCTGGGTTTTCCTCTGAGACATTTTCTGGTGTATGGTATGTAATGGCATGTGGTGTCCCTGTTCTGGCTGTTAGTGTCTTACCATAGGAAAAGAAAGGTCTGATTACCAGCATCGGAAGGTACGGTGACTGATTCTTCCGAGATTCTCTGTCGTTTCAAGCGTTCTATCTTGTTTGTGTCAAGAAGAACGCCATTGTGATAGAAAGCGATTTCCCTATCCTCCCAATGACGCTTCTGGGCTTTCGATAGAACGAATGCTTTCTCTTCTTGTGTCAATTTCTTGTTGAAATGCCATTCATCTAGGTGATATTTCCATGTTCGTTCCCTGTGGCTCAGTTAAAGATAAGCAACTGACCATAAGAGTACACCTACGATGCACTGAAATTGTAGATATCCTTGATTTCATTCCTTGTCTCCGAAAGTGTCTTGTGTTCGGTCAAGTATATCCTTCTAATATCTTCTTTCATAGCCTCCCATTTCGAGTTTTTGTGTGTCGAGGGAGTTGGCTTTTTGATCTTGGTAGACATTGTAGTGTGTAGTGTAAAAGTAAATCACAATGACAGCTCGATAAATGTAAGGTCAACTCATGATTATATGTAGTTAGGAGCTCTCAAATTTAATTGTTGGGAGCCAGAGCCTTGTATCACGAAAGTGCAATGTAGAAAGTGCAATGTAGAAAATGTAAAGTTCCAGAATAATAATACACTGCACTGTGCCGCCTCCAAGCTGCTGACAGAAGTGCAAAAATTGTCATTTTTGTGTAACTATACATCAAAAGTGCACTTTTCAAGGCTGAGTCTACGACTTACCTGAGCCTTTTGGATGCTGAAGATTCCAGACTAACACGCTCGCAACCGCTGGTGACGAAGAAGTAGCGGAGGGAAAGCGGGAAGCCATTACCAGATGTCGTTGCCAGCATTTGGATTTTCCATGACCAGAAATAAGGTGAATCCACCAAAGCAACTGTTGAAAGTGAAGCTAAAGCTTACATAATCACCCCAGTTTTCTTCCCGACTCCACTAAAAAGTTCCAAACCACGGCGCGTCATCCCGCCAATCTGCGCGACAAACTCTCCAACGCAAACACCAAAGTAAACAATCGCAACCAGCAAACCACCACCCAACAACCACGCAAACAATTCCCACCTCCCATATCCACGCCCACCAACATGGCCGCCCCACAAACCCATTCCCCCTCCCCCTCCCCTCCTCCCCACCCCCCCATCCCCCTCACCCCCGGCCCCCGCGCCCGCCGCCTCACCAAAATCTACCAAGACTCAATCTCCAGCTCCCTGCGCTCAATCTCCTACCCGGCCTTCTCATCCTGCTTCCCCACCATCGCCGCCAACGCGCCGGAGGCGTTGAAAGCCGTGCACGCGCAAATGGTGCAGCGGCTAGAGCGCTTCGCACTCGATGAATTTGATCAGATATTGGAGGAGCGGAAAGTGGTGTTAAGACTGAATGAGTGGGAAGGTGTGCTGGAGGGGGCGAGGAGGAGGAGGGCGAGGGGAGTGGATGAGGAAGGGGGAGGAGGGGGGGAAGTTGCGTGAGTTTTTTTTTTTTGTTTTGTTTGAGAAGAGAAGAGAAGGGGATGAAGGGCTAATTGAGATATGAACAAAAACAGACCTCATACCCTCCCCGCCCCAGCAATTATATCCGCGCATCTCGCGCCCATCTACGCAACGCAGCAATCGCAGCTCAACGCCAAACTGCAGACCACACAATCGCAAAACGCAATCCTAGCAGAAGAAATCAAGAAGCAGAGGGAAGAAATCGAGAGACTGTTGAGGAGTGTGGAAGGGGTAGTTGAGGATCTGGATCGGGCGAATGAGAGTTTTGGAATGGAGGTTAATGGGCTGAGTAGGGAGGCTTTGGGGGCGGAGGGGATTTTGAGGGATGTGTAGAATGGGGGAGGATATGATGAGGATTTGTGGGTATTAGACGCGGCTTTCTGGATGGAGGTTTGCGATGGTGTTTAATTCGGGGCCAATTTTGCGGCGTTTATAGTGATACACTTGGAGCAAGGGAATGGGATACAGGATGAATATATCTGGTCAGGAAGGTATCAATTATGATAATTCTAATGAAATGTCTAAGTTGATATGGTATTCCAGGCAGCACATAAAAGTACAAGCAGTTAGTTGTCCGGAAGCAAAAATCAAGCCAACAAAAGGCTCCAAAACACCCTGTAACCCATACTATGGTACTAGTTCTTTCCCATTTTCCGTTCTTCAGACGCCGGTAATTTTGATATCCTGTAAACAAAAAACTCCAAGTCCATGATATCATTTACGCCTTTGTCAAAGTTCCGTAAGGCCCAATTTTCCACGTCCCCCAGTAATCATCCCCATAGTCCGGTGGTTCACATGTGGTTAATGTGCCTGTTTCCCAATCTACCTTCCATTGCTTGCCTTTCAGAATCATGTAGTTCGATTTTCGTGGTGCACGGCTTGTCAGAAGTGCCATGCATTTTCTGGCATATAACATGTCGTACGAAGAACACCATTGGTGTTCGGGTTGCCATTTCCCGGTCTCCGAGGATATTGATGAGGTCGGGCTTCCGGTGTTTGAGGTTCGACGTCGGAGGGCGCGACGTCTTCGTGGTGGATCAACGAGACCTAAATCACAAAGTGCTTCTTGGATTGCGGCTTGAGTTGTGCAAGTGTTGTTACTAGCTCTGGATATTGAAGCGGTAGACGGCCGGGTTTGTCTACTGTTAGGCTCTTCAGCAGCAGCTGAAGTAGCTAGTTGCGGGTAGTGTCGTCGAATTATTTCCTCTTGTTCTCGTACAAGTCCAGCACTTAATTCTACATTTGCCCGTCTTCGGCGTCGAGAGCGTGGAATGCTCTGATCGCGGGGAATTTGTCGTTCGTCCAGTGGAAGAGCGAGGTCGATAGCCGTGAATAATGATTGGAGCCAGTGGACAAAAGTCTCAATCTCGATGCAAGATAACAAGAACTGATCTGCCTCTGCTCGAACTCGAATTACGTAACGTTTCCTACAAAAATTAGCACATCATCGCAGAAGAAGCGCATTCGTAAAACTTACTTCACATAATCCGCAGCAATGCCGACATCAGCATGCTGTAGGTTGTAACTGCTAATCAAACTCCCACGCTTGGTTCCAGAAGGATAATCCGGTGTACCTTTACGCCCATCCGATCTTCCAAACACACTCGAGGCTTTTATTTTATGAAAGCTCAAAGCTGTTCCTTGCAATGTCGCTATGACTCGGTACCAATTCCTGTCACCGGCTCTATGAACTGCGCCTTGTAACTCCATCTTCCGTAGAAACACACTTTCCAAGCTGATAGCAGTAGAATATTCGGGAAGCGCTTCGCGACCCTCGTCCTCTCGGGGCTGAATATTAAATCGGCTTTGCAATTTATGCGAACGTATTGAAGCGTTGTAGGATGGAGGTGAGTCGAGTAATGGGTCGTCTATGTATTCCTTGCCTGCAGGTTTGTCCTCGACTTCCTCTTCCTGATCTGGTCCATCTTCACCCTCGCCCTCGCCCTCGCCCTCGACCTCTCCGTCAACATCGGCCTCTTGATCCGACATATCATTTTGGGCTTTCCTATCCTCCTCCATGGAAGCTACACTCGAACTCGAATTGATGGGACTGAGAGGCGCGAAAGTGATTTCATCCATCGCTACATGGTTGCTGAAAACTCCGGCTGTAGTTGTACTCATTGCTTATATGGTGATCCAACGTGTCCCCTTCAAGAATGCTGATTGCCGTCGTACGAGTAACCAAGACGCTCCACCATGATTCACTGCAGCTCGCTATTGTGCGGTACTTGTGACGCTCGTTTGTATTGTTGTGGTTTCAATTGGTTCCTAGGATTAACTGAAAAGAGAGAAGATAAGAAAGACTGAAATACTTAGGGAAGAGAGAATATGGAATGGAACATTCGAACACGGGAAAAAGGTAACCTTATTCATATAAATCTCACTCATCTGTTCCTTCCCAAAAGGGGATGCGCAATCTGAAAAGCAACTTTTGGCGCAGCGCAGCGCAGTTTTGTCGCCAGCCCGTCTGAGCCCGTCCACGCGCACAGGCTCACTCCAGCAACGTGCTCTGAAAACCAGCATTCTTGGGTAAGGAAATCCCCGAAACATTCCCAAAGAAGGAAATATTGGTGTCGCCTTACGGTGATTCCTTCTGCTGCTTGATTACTGATTACTGCGTAGTACTCTAGTGCTGTGCGTAACTTACATCAACTTACGAGATGCATGCGACAAGGGGAGATATCACATCGTATGCGAGAAAATGATAGATGTTATTGGTGCACCAGGTGCTTGCTGTGGGCTTACGGCACGAAATAGAAAGGAAGGATGCCGACTTGCACCAGCTTGGTTCAGGCTAAAGTTGATATTTTTGGGTGAGCAGCCGTGGTAGCTCCACTCACGTGTGTGCCTGGCACATGTTCGGGCGCTTCCATGTCCATCTTTGCTGCGAACTCCAGGATCTTCAATTCCTTCCGCCTTGCTGCCCCTGACTCAAATCTTTTTGAAACACTGAAACCCAAACATCGACGATGCGACGACGAACACGACTCGAACTTCTTGTTCGTGTCAATCCATTTCTGGCACGCTGTCGGATGCAGACGTGAGAACACGTCAATTGTGTCGGAGTTATGCTTGCTGTTGCTTACTCTGTCTGTATGGTCTTGCGGCTTACCCGTGCTGTATATGTCGTTGGATTGAAAGAATACGATTTGACTTTCTTGTATCTCGCGATTCCTTGTCTACAGCATGGCCTTACCACGATGGTTCCTTGTCGACAACGTGGCTCCGTGGTTTTACGCTGTTGGGTTTTATCGAACATTTTGTTGCATATCTTTAGTTACCATCCGAGGACCTCGGTGATGGATGGGAACGATTACAAAATGTAGCCGCCACCAGCACTTTATTTGAATATCCCCACTATTTCGCTGCACATTCCCCTCACTTCGTCCACCATTGTCCCAGTGGGCAATGCGAGTTTGCTCTGAACCTCGGGAAGAGATACGAATCAAGGGAGACAATGGGGAGAGCAGAGTTGGTGGCTGAGCTGGGCAGTATCACTGGAGGGGAGGATACACGGCTCCCTTACGAGACATGACCTCACTCAGGACTTACTGAAGATGGCTGTATACTACACTCATACTGCGTCACCGTACGCGCAGCAGCTGCTCTCGAATAGCAGTCGCAGCTATGTCTACGTGTGACCGACTGTCTCATTTCTCAGTTATCCCACTTCGAGAGTTGCTATTTCTTACCAAGTGTGGAACTTGCAAGCACATCACAACGAGGCTCACCATCATCTACGAATGTATCAGATACGAGCCTTGCGTAAATGTCTGGGACATCAAAACAATGCCTTGCCCGTATATTTGCAATGAAGACGCCGTTAAGCCACTTCCACTTACTGTCTTTGATTCCAAAGGGACGCTTACTGACACTTCCTGTCTGTGATTCCAAACCAACCTTCAGGAGATTGCTCCACGCAGTCCGTAATGCTGATTGAGCTCTTCGCCACCACATCTTACACTGCCAATCTTCAAACATCAGCCTTCACAAATGATTAGATGGGCACATGCTTATCTCAGCGTAGGCTACCTACCAGTACACCGTAGAGAACCACGAATGATAGAGCAGCAATTAATTCCTCAACACTCATTACCCTTCACATAGTATCAGGCTCACACAATACTCGTACTTCGTTAAAATGACCCAAGCAACCACTGCGAGTCCTTCATGACAGATTTGATAACGTGTATGTACATCGCGGGGCTCGCTTCTCGCAACGAACGGTTCTCACCATACCCGCATCCCACCCTACTTAACTATGTTTCCAAGCACTAACTTAACTTACTCCACGAGATCGCCAAAGTACCCAGAATTTCAAGGATTAAATCTATAATTAACATCCGCGCAGTCAGTCATCCGAGCGCTTAACGTACAGGACTAGATAAAGACGTTGAGTTGACTCGGCTCCGATCTGTCATGACGGTGATTGCGACAGGCATTGCACACGCCTTGTATGTTGTCCAATCGCGTACTAGTCGGATTATTTCTACGAGTACGGGCGTGTTGTTCGGAAATATCTGTGTAACGGCGGGAGAATTTGGAGTTATGGATTTTGAATATGTTCTTTTAGCTGTGGGTTTGGATCTTGATGGGCGTATGCACATCATTTCAAGCTCTCTAACGTTAGATTACTGGGGACTCTGACCAAATCCATGCCGGGAATTTGTCAAAGTGTAGTAAGCTTTCATCATCTGCTATGTCAGTGTCAGTGTCAGTGTCAGTGATCAGAATAACCATAAACTCCGCGCACTTCTTCCGTTCTCGGACCACGGGGTTCATTTGCTGGTATGAGGAGGAGTAGTTGAAGTACTGGTCGCAGCAATGATCATGCGTGTCGAGTGATGCAGATAATGGTTCGTGCGCTTCGGGAAAGGGAGTGCCGGTTTATGGTTCAGAACGGTGGGGTGTGGTGGGAAGTATTGGGGATGGTGTTGGATTTGGGAAGGTCGAGTAGGATAGAGATAGTTTTTGTGAGGGGGGGAGGGATGTGGGTCGAGGTGGAGGCGGGGACGGTTTGGTGGGATATATATCCTGTGACTGACCAATGCAGTTAAATCAGTGGTCGCGCTTCGGGGATTTGGGTTGGGGGTTGATACTAGGTGGTGGGATATTATTCTTCGCTGGTAGTTATCATATTGGACGTTCACTATCCGCACCAATGCGGCGACGATGAACCACCCCGTCAAAATCTTCGAAGAAGAACATCCGCACATCAAGAGCGCGGTGGGAGTGCTTCCAGGACTCATGTTCCGAGGAGATTATTTTTACATTTGGGAAACGTGGAGGCAATGACTGAAGAAGACGGTTCTTTCATTTCATGACATCTAGGAGTTTTGTCTATCGTTTATTCCATTACTCAATGTACCTCCAATCCTACGATATTCTTATCTAAGGTTTCTCATCATACCTACCATCCAGCCTTTTCTGCAAATCATGACATCCCTTCGGAGCCCTTGCCCTCTCCCTCAAATTACACGTCTTCCAAATAACATCCCTCAACTCCGTCCCTACTTTTTCAATAACATCACAACTCCAAACCACATCAAGATGTTCATAATCCTCCAGAACATTCACATGCACCACCCTCGCATGCGGTTCCCTCCCCCTCCAAAAGCGATTCACTAGCTTCTTCCCATCCACCAAACAATCCTTCCCCGCGACCCAAAAAGCCATCGGCGGGCTCTGGCTATCGTACCATGGATTCGGCAGAGTAGGATTATTCTCATGCTTCAATAACAACTCGTTTGCTTCGTTTGGAGATAATCTCGACTCTGGCGTCTGATTGTAGTAATCCTCCAGCGCATCCTCTTCGTCTTCCCGTCTCCATTGCTCTTCGGTCGAAAGAATACATCCATGCTGTGCGAATCCCTCGGATGATAACCACCATTTCATCACCTCCGCACTGATATACGTAGGCGCGAACATGAAATTCCGATCTCTTACTCCACGGTCCCATTTCTCGTCGCCCCAGCCAAAGAGATAGTTATACACCACATAACTTGGAGCACCGATCCAGTTTTGCGGGATGAGACTCTGGATCGCGTTGAAGGAACCTATGATGGGCATGAAGCCTTTGATGCCGAAGAATTTTCGGAATAGAGAAGAAGAGATGTCGCGGCAGAATTTAAAGTGCTTGGAATTCAGGAGAGGTCCACCGTAGGCTGCTGGTGCGAGTGCACAAAATACGGAGATTTTGGCTCCCATGGATGGTCGCTGGTCTTTAGATAATGCTATCAGAGCCTGTGTTGTTCCTTGAGAGTGGCCTATGAGGGCAAGTTGGGGGAAGCCGGTCTCGGAAAGAACGCGGGCGATTAATGCGGGGAGATCCAATTCACCCATATGTCTAACTGTGTGCTGGTTAGCAGTCTTATTCTAAGAATATGGCACGTCTGCATGGAATTATCATAGAACTTACTATTCCAAGCCCACATCGACGGATCATTCGGTTTCAGGCTGACATGTTCCGGTTTTAATCCCGAACGATTATTCCCCAACCAAACATCATACCCCAATTTACACAGCCAAAACGCGAGCGAATGCTCATCATTAGTTACATATACACCCGCGCTCTGCAAAAGTCCATGGATCATCAAAACTGGGTATTTCTGCTTCCCAAATCTCGCTGACTTCCTCGCTCGAGTAGGTGGTCTAATGTTATCAATACACTCCGGTCCACGCACTGCCCGCTGCTCCGGTGTCATGGGAGTGTATTCTCGTGGATCGTAGATATGCCAGAGAACTATGATATGACCGTCTTCGGTCTGGACTTTGACTTCCTCGGAATCGAGGCCGACTCTTTTGGCGTAGTAGGCGGTGTCGACGATGAATTTATCGGGCCCGCCTTCTGTGGGTACGAATCCGTCGTTGATTTCGGCGTCTCTTTCAATATCAGGTGAGCCGGTGGAACTCTGCACTTTTCTCTGTTTCCATGCCTTCTCATCTTGCTTCCTGCCTTGCGCTCGACGGTTTTCCTCTTCTTGGAATGGTCGTTCTTGTTTGCGGCTTTTGGACTTGATGAGAGATTTTAATATTGCACCAAGCAGTACTAAGATACCGCCCATGTAGAGGAACGTGGACATTATTTGAATGGCTTTCCATTTCATTCTCCTCCTGGTGGTAGGTAGTCCATAGGTTGGGATAGCAACGAATAATGGGTTGTTCGATGGCGGCGGATAGACCAGCTTCTCGGCCATTGAAGGTTCCATTGCTTATTGAATAGAACGAAAACACACACGACTTACAGAAGCAGCCCATACATATCATTATCCAAGATACATATTTGAGAGTACCAACCGCACCACTTGATGAAGAACAGACATTCCCATTCCAGTCGTATCCCAGGTCGAAACATCGCATGGCATGTGCCATTGTTGCGAGTGTAAATGTGCTTGGACCTCGGGCTAAAACGTTGGTGATGTTGATGATGGAACTTGCTTGGCCATTGGAGGTTGTTTTAACTCCAGTCTTGACTCGATTATCATTTGAAACCTTGATTTTGAAGATTTTCACCAGGAATTGTACGTCTCTCGAACGATCTTGGTCTCTCCGTTGAAAAGCTAGACAAGCCTCCGCAATGCCCTAGCCACACCCTCTACGCCAAACACGTGGCTGAATGGTTCCATGCTGGCATTGAGTTCGCCTGTGCGTTCGTGCCAGAAGACTGGTACGGATTGATGGAAGTCTCTTATTTCGAACGTACTCGTATTTTCCGGCAGAAGCTGATGTTTGCGATGCGGGGCACTCGCTTCTTTGGATATGCAAATGACAGAAATGGATCGGATTAAACACCCACCCACAGAAGGAAGAACTCGTCAGTGACCCGCTTGATAAACCCCGAGATGCGGCCGGCCCAGGATTTATCGGATCAGATAAGATTGGTCTCTCGATCACCAACTCGGTGCAACGTCCTGTCTAGACTTAGTATTTCTCGGACCCGAGAAAACTGCTCGATCCACTGTTCGTGGGCGGATACTTCGTCGGCGGTAGATCATATAAGAGGAGGAAACTTTGGCAAGGTACGATGACAGTTCTGGACGGCGAGTCTTGGGTCCTGACCGCGAACAGAAAGCCACAACCCTGCGGCTTCGGACGTTTGCGAGCTTATGTGGACGAAGGGACAACATCTCGAAGATGTTTACCTAAGATGAACTCATCCAGCTGGTCGCAGTCAATTTGAGCATGTTCTTGACATTGTTTGCGGGATATCGAACTGCATCAATGGCAAAGGGGCATCTCCGGGTCATGAACGCCAAGACTTCTTATCAGATCATTCCCTTGCAATCTGATAAAATCTCTGCTCCGCCAAGAAACTCTACGTTGGAACTTTCTCCACAACTGACAGCTTCGGTCGTACGCAGATGGGGACTTTCTTGTTGAATAGTGGGGTGTTCTTGGTCATAGAATGGCTTGCTCCGATGTCGTGGGAAATACATAACACCATCAAGTCAACCGCGGTAGAGATGCTTCGGTGTCTCCTTTTTATCGCATCCTACCACCAGGCTCATTCCTCAACTGCTTGCTTAGCGCAAGTCCGTGAATTCAGAAGTCATGGCAGGCACTACGAGCAGTCAGGTCGAGATTTCAAACCCGAAAAATGTGGTATTGTCAGAAACCATGGAGAAAGATGAAGCCACGGTCTCTGCCGAGTCAGCCAGCACAAGTGATCAAGAGGCGGCGCAGGCCAATGACAGTCCCCCAGGCCAAATCCCAGTCCCTCTGAAATGGAAGTTGGCTTCGATCCTCATGGTTTCTGCTATCGGGTTCGGTTCAAATTGGAGCAGTGGGATCACCAGTGCGATGAAGTCAACCATCAAAAAGGAGATGAACATCAACAACACCGAATATGCTTTACTGGATGCGAGTCAGGACTTTATGGTCACAGCTTTGATGCTAGTGAGCGGTGTGGTGACAGACAGAATTGGCGGCGCAGGTAAGATCCTCTGTTCAAGGTTGTCTTGCGGTGTTGTGATGATTCTTGCTGATATGATATGGTCTAGGTGCAATATTCTACGGCAACATCATCTTCACGATAGGCTCCATCCTTATCGCTGCAGCTACTCATACGAGAAACTATCAATTTATGGTTGGTGGAACAGTGATCAAGGCTTTCGGAGATATAGCCACACAAATCGCACAGTATGATGATTGATCCCTCCGGCTAAACATCGCTCACATACCCAATAGGTACAAGATCTTCTCATCATGGTTCCCACCAAACCACGGATTTGCATCAACCCTCGGTCTTGAACTAGGCATTGGAAAAATCGGCGCATTTGTCGGAAAATCCTCCGCCAACATCATCGCGAAGAACACGGGAGACTTCTCGAACGTGTATTGGGTATCTGTGGCCATGAATCTTTTCACAAATCTTATGACTGCTGGCTTCTACTTCTTCACTCGCTATGCAAATAAGAAGTTTAAGTCAACCGCGGATCCAGCTACCGGCGAAAAGCTCACGGAAAGCAACAAGAAGCTTGAATGGCGAAAGATTATTGAGATGCCCTGGGTTTTCTGGTGTATTATGGCATTTTCTTTGTTTGAAACCTCGACGGCTGTGGTATTTACCAGTAATGCCACGGAAATGGCGGAGATGAGGTTGGGTGTTGATTCGGTGTCGGCTGGGTGGTACACTTCAGCTCTCCAATATGGAGGTATGTATTGAAACATCAACTTTGGTCAATATGTACGTGGCACTAACCTATCAGGATTCTTCTTGGTCCCATTGCTAGGCATATTCATCGATCTCTTCGGCAACCGAATTTCTCTGAGTATGTGTACAATGCACCCTTAACATGATGCACACATCACTTACAGATTCCAGTGGCGTTCTGCGGTTGCGGTGTTTTCGTAGCTATGTGCATCGTCAACTGGGCACCCTCCATTAAAGCTACAGGTGCAGCATTCGGCATCTACGCTTTCGCATACTGTTTCGGTCCAACCACTATTATCGACAGCATTCGCACATCAATGTGGGATCAATCAGTATTCGGTTCTGCCTACGCAATCAAGATCACCATGAACAACGCGTAAGTCTTCCAGCTCACCCCTTTATATTTACCATACTTACCATAACCCAGCATGAACATCATCGTACGCATCCTCGCAGGTGCAATCCAAGACGCAGACAACAACTCCTACGGTAAAGTCACAATTCTCTACGTCGTAGACTCAGCCTGTTCAGCGGTTGTATCATTCGTCTTAATCGCACTTTCGCTCAAATCGGTCGACTTACGTCGTCTGCAATGGACACGTAAGCAGAGAATTGCGAATGGTCAGTTGATTAATGATCGTAATGAGAAATTCCATAACGAGAATGGTGAGAAGAACAAGAGAATTTCGAAGATTTGTTTTGGAGCGTTGATGCTGTTGGTGTTGGGTTCTTGGGGGGCTTTCTTTTGGGGTGTGGCGACTGGTCATAATGATTGAAGGGAAGGTTTAGGAAATATTAATCGAGTTGGAAATAGGGAGAAAGGAACATATTTAATTTCGAGAATCGCGAATTACTGGAGCTTCACGATATCCTTGGTGCAGAACTTTAATGATAGGTTACAAGTGTACCAACTGTTCTAGGTGGGATTGGGTATGAAATAGCCTTGATAATATCATTCTTAGCCAGTTCTGAATTCTCCAGACCCCTCCATATCCTCTACTGAAGCCAAAATTTACTTTTATATCGCACCTACTGTACCTTATACGCTTCCAAAAAGTTTCAACCCATGTCCGGAGAGTAGGCTGGGCTGTTCTTAGGGCAGAACCGCTCAATTCCACAAAGTCATATGGTGATAAAAATTCTCACTGGATCTATTGGTTGATCTTTGGTGTCTGCCCCTAATTTTCCAAGCGAGAAACTGCACGAAACACTTACGAGCAGTCGAAATGAAATGTAAGCAGATATCATAGTATTGAATTATCTGATACAGCCACTCTTTCATTAAGCATTCCCGGTGTGTATTGGACTTTATACACGTCCACCAGAGGACTTATTTGTACCACTGATGCACTTGTTCCAAAATGAGCATTCTAGTTATCGCCTTCATCTCGTCCTATCTAGTCAAGAACTAGCAATACTTCCGTTCAACAGCCAACCCACCCAAAAAAACCAAATCATTATTTTTCCTGGTACCGAAAAGCACCTCCGAATAGTCTCGCGATTCAAACTTCATTTATCATGATCCGCATTCTTCTAACCAAGAAATCTCTCCTCCGAAAAACGCACTTAAATTGACTAATAATTTTATCCTATATCGTTTCTCACATACCCTTGAATATTTTGAGGAATTTCCCTCTCTGAGGAATTCTTTCAGATTCACTTTCTTTTGTCGTCACTCGTTACACGTTCACAAAATATTTCAATATGAAGCTCACCAAGATTGTTGTTGTCGCTGTCGTTGCACTCGCCAGCAGCGTTGAGGGCGTAAAGGTTTGGCATAGACCGAGTGGGTGTCATATTAGAAGTATGTTCTTGTGTTTTTCTATTGAATTGTTTCTTCCCAGATTCGCGGGTTACTTCCTTCAGTACCTCCACCATTTCCTCTATTCTTCTCTCATCCCCTCCTCTCACTTCCATCCGGGCTATCACCCACAATCCCCTTCCCTCAAACCCACTTTCCGCACTCCATGCTCGCACTAAAAGACTTCCACAGGAGACAAAGTCGGCAAAGCCTGCGTTCTTCACGGCAGCAGCTTCAAAGATGCGGCCTCCGACTTCTGCCGCACCTTCTTCAGCTACAAAAAGGAAGAAGGAATGTTCATCACCACGGGCCAGTCCATCGGCGCCAAGATGCCGCACGTGCCGGATGGAAAGGGAGACGAGCAGGTTTTCTGGGGTGAGTTTCTTCATTTCCTTTCTCATCCATTGGGGCCTTGGCTTTATAAGTTTGAGAACTGTATTATGATAATTCTCTGGATTGAAGAAGGTGGAGAGGATCTTGGAGAAGATGGATTTTTGCTCAGAGAAAATTTAAAAGCAAAGGGATAAAAGCAATCCGTGCTGAGATTCTAAAACAGGCAATATCGAAGTCGAGCGCGGCACCACCCGAGTCACGATCCCAAAGTGTGAGGAGTGGATGGATAAGGTCTTTAAGACCTGCGGAGGATATGGTGGTTGGATTGAGACTTCATTCGGGACTGTAAGTTGGATGTTCTTCCCTTTTTAAAATCTATTTGGTGGGAGGGTGACTGACTGATTGTTTTGATAGGTTTATGGAGAATGTATTGCGACTGCTTAGATGGTTTAGGAAGGTGAGATGGGATGCAGATTGGGAAACTAGGGAGGTTCTTGCTCGATTGGATGCATAGAATTTACTTATACACCAATTGTTTTCTTTCTCCTCTTCATCGTTCTTTCCTTGTGCGGAACAAGTGGACAAGTCTTTCATAATGTTTACTTCTGAATCACTTCCCTTCATTCAATCCATCTTCACACACTCCATATCAAACATTCATCTTGAATATATTCCATATCGCCCATCGCTCACTTTTCATCACTTGCTCAACTATCTTCAACATTCATTACTCAGACTCGCAAAATCAAATATCCTTTACCTTCATTACCTCACTATTCTAAGTCACTTCCGACGGTCATCTTTCTCCAAACTCGCACCATGTCTTCGCCTCCCATGAATATCCCCGTTACCCCCCTCCGAACTTTTCATTTCAATCGCAATACCAATCCCGCCGACAGCAATTCCGCCAATGCTGGTCCCGCCAATACTGGTCCCGCTAACTCCAACCCTCTCACCGATCCCAGCAACACTAATGCAGCCAACACCAATCCCGCCAACTCCAACACTCCCGCCAACTCCGACCCTCCCAGAAACGCCAGCAACCCCCATACCGCCAATCCCCCCAGCACCTCCACCGTCCCATCCGCCTACGAAGAAGCCCTCCTAAGCAACACCCCCCCAGACAGCACTCCCATCCCCACCTCGTCCTCCACCCCACCCGACTCCTCCTCCCGCAACAACTCCGACACCATATCTATCCATACCGCGCTCCGAATCCCACCATCCGACCAAGCATCACCCTCCCAAGAACCACCCGCCCAGGCACCACCCTCTCAAGCACCACCCTCCCAAGCACTACCCTCCCAAACAACACCCTCCCAAGCAACACCCGCTCCCGCCGCCTCCGCCGACTCCGATGTTCCGCCTGTCCCTATCCTCAGAGATGTAAGCAAGGAAGAACAACAAGCAATCCTTGAACTCCATGAGCAGGAGAGTACTCGATTAGGTCTCCAAATGAAGGATATCGACGTGGAAGGAAAGAAGCAGCGTCATCTACAGGAGCTTGAAAAGTTGAAGGCGCAGCAAGGCAATCCCTCTTCACAATCTCAAGAAAATCAAGCTCCACCCCAAAACAAAACTCCACAACAACAAAAAAACACTCAAGCTCCGAAACCGAGACGTCAATTCCGAGGTTTATTTCCCAGCATGCAAAACAATCGAGCCTCAAACTCTCACACTCAAACCCAAAATCCAGTTCCCTCGCAGCAAAAACCTATCCTCAAATCGTCCAACCCTTCTTCCACTCGCCCCGCACCGCAAACTTCCAATTCAAATATCAGCGAACAACTGCGTCTTGCGAATGAAAACAAACAGAAAAATGCCGGGGCGGCGAATTCTCAGCAGAGAGCGCAGACCACGGGTTCTTTGGCTGAGAGCGACAGGGTAGAGCGGGGAAGGCAAGGGTTACTGAATGGTGCTTATGACGAGTTAGTGAATGGTGGTGGTGGTGGTGGTGGTGATGATAATGAGGTCTTCGCGGAGGAGGACGGAAATGGAAATGGAAATGGATATGAAAACAGGTGTATATGTAAAAGAGCTAAAGACGCAGTAAAGAGAGGGATGCGTAAGATGGGCAAGAAAGCAAAGAAGTGTTGGAAGCATAAGATTTTAGGGAAGCCAAGAGCCGACGGGGAGGTTGTGTGGTATGAAGGGGGGCAGGAAGTAGATGGGGAACGGCCTTGTTGGAAGAGGTGCTGGAATAGGATGAGAGGAAGGAATGGGAATGGGAATAGGAATGGAAATGTGGTGGAGAATGGGGAGGAGAGTGGAACACGGAGAAGAAGTGCGGTGTCGGGACCGGCGGGGAAGGATGAGGCGTTCGAGATGTCGGAACGGCCACCCCGACCATCACAACAATCTCAACAGCAAGATAAAGTATCGAATCTACCAGCTACTCAACCACAACGAGGACAAGCACAAGCACAGCAGCAACAAGGACCAAGCAGCAAAAAAAGTAGCATCCGGACCCCAGCGATGGAAGTAGCGGAGTCTAAGAATGGACCCTTGTTGGAGCGCAAACAGAATGTGATTCCGGATGGATGTTAGAGTTGGGAGTGTAGGAGGGGAGAAGGAAAAGGAGGAAGGGGTTGGATTTGTGGGTGGGGAGAGAGTTTGGGGTTTTATGTGAGGAGAACTGGGAGGGTTAGGAGAGGAGGAGAGAGGAGGGAGCTCAGGAGAGGAGGGTATGAAATGACATTAAAGAGCTAACTTGGATGATAACTGGAAGTATACTTACTGTAGAAAGCAAGCAAGCAAGCGTAGCGAGTAAAATTAACCAGCGTATATAAATACAGAGTGTTTTCACACCACTTTATCAGTGACCATCTCAGATCCCCCCAATTGATCCAATACTGGCATACAATCCTTATCACCACCTCACTAACTCAACCAATATCCACCGCATAAAAGGCACTACCAGCAAATAGACCACAAGAATCAACCAACTGTACCGCATGAGGGCATTCAGAGAATTACTGTAGGTAGATCTGGGAGAGCTGGTTTATTTAAGCAACCACCATTTTATACAATCGGACATTTATCAAGCTACCATCATAGGATATTTATGCCACGGTTGAGAAGTGAGTAGTCAACTCATAGCTACCAATATAAACAAACTATCAAAATCTTCCCATCCTCACAATCCAGTTTACTAACCATCTCACCTTTATCCTACCTCCCTCTGCCCCTCTCAAACCACCATATCAACTCCAAACTCCAACTCTTCATCACCCATCCCCCATTCACACTCATCCCTATTCATCCCATTCAAATCCTCTACTCTACAAAATGAGTGTATTCGGAAGTATTCCAATTCCAACAATACTACTCCTTCGTCAGATACCCCGACCCCTTTTTACAGACCATTATTTCCTATTATTGCCATATTGTCAAGGATATAAACCCCCTTTTTCTCTGTATCGTAATTCTGCAGACTCATTTGCCACCTCAGAATCTCACACACTCCCCTCGAAACCCAACCCTCACCTACCCCAAATTCTAACACCCCTCAGCAGTACACCGTAGACTTTAAAACCTTACCTATCTATACCAGCCCAATCTCACCACCAGCAAATACCTTCTACGAGTCCACTCTGGTCCTTAATCTCAGTATTTTGTAGCCGGCACAACAGACTCTGACTCCCTATCTCTATCCCCATCTCCCATCCTCATCCATCCACCCCCTTCAAAACCCACACCCCATCCACTCATTCGTCCTCCTCACTTCAAAGCCACCCCTTACCTACCCCAGTTCCAACATCCTCACTAGCTAGTACTACAGACCTTAGAAACTTCACCCCCCCCCCCACTCCCACCCCCAGCAAACAGCCTCCACGACTCCGTCCTCAATCTCAATATCCATACCGAGCATCACAGCACCGAAATGTTTTTCTTTCCCACAAGCAAGCAAGCAAGCAAGTATCCATCTCGACCTCGTTCTCGGTGGGGGATAATTACCCATGTTCATTACGAAGGAGGGGTATACCGTCTTGGGATGGTATGTTTGTGGAGGGAGTTATTACTGTTGTCTAGGGATATTCTTAGACAGACTGAAATTTCTATTTGCCTCCCTTTGAGTCTGACCTATCCTATTCCCGCCTGGTTTCCATCATCTCACGCCTTTTTCTCCTCCTCTTATCATCACATTCAAAACCCCATCCTTCAACCCCATCCTCCCCATCTTCCCCCTCGAACCCCCCATTTCTTTTCCCCCCACCAAACACACACAACCATAATTATTTCCTCAACTCTTCATTCAACTCTTCATTCAACTCTACATTCAATTCTTCATCTATTCATTCATTCATTTCATTCATATTCTTTCCATATCCTCTCTCTCCATTCTTGTTCTTATTCGCACACACATATATATACATACAACTTACACCCACAATCCTCCACCGAGTTAAGTCACCACCCCGTCCATCCACCTATTCAATCAATCGCCAAATAAATCGCCCGCTAGTTGCTAGAATACCTTTCTCCAATTATCGCTGTTTCCTATAAATATCCTTCTCACTTGCCCATGCACTTCGTGACCACCATATGCCTATACCATATGTCTGTGCCCCAACCAGCCAGCCAGCCGCGCATTTCAAAGTTCAAGTTCAAGTTCAACCAACCAAACCCCTCATCAACTTCTTCCATCCATCCATCCATCCATCATGCAAAGCATGTATCTATCCCTACCAAATAAAGTGTATCTCTCAATAAAAAAAGTGCGATAAAGGCGCAGTAAAAAACCCCAAGCACCTGCCCGCCCCCCCCATAGAAGCAAACCAAAATCCATCTCTTCCCCCCCTCCCCCAAACTCCAACTCCTGTCCTAAAAATCCTCAAATCCCACCATCCCACCATCCTCCCACCTGCCTATTTCATACTCTTCAAAAACTCCTCCAAATCAAAACTTTCCTCATACTCCTTCCCATCCCACAACTCGCCCAAATCATCCAGCCAGCCTTTCTTTCCCTTCTCCCTCACCTCACCCGTCGCATCAACCATATCCTCTTCTCTCTCTGCTGTGCCTCCCGAATCAGCTGCTAGCGGAACCTCTGACGTGTCGCCTAGGTTAAACAAATCTAGGATTTGGTCTGTTTCCATGGTGCCGAGACCGGCGTTTTGTTGATTTACGACGGTGGATGCTACGTCGATTTTGAAGCGTTGGAGACTGTGGGATGGTGTTAGTAATTATAACTTGTGAAGTGGAGGGAAGTGATGTAGTGTGATGTTATGTGAAAGATCAACCAGAGGGGTGGAGAAAGGTAGGGGCGGGGCAAAGATTAGAAAACGCAAGAAATGGATAAAAAAACTAACCTCAAAATCTTCTCCTCCAAAGTCCCCCTCGTAATCAACCGATAAACATTAACCACCTTCTTCTGACCGATTCTGTGCGCGCGATCCATAGCTTGCAAATCCTTCTGAGGATTCCAATCATGTTCGACGAAAATAACAGTATCGGCACCAGTCAAATTCAGGCCTAAACCACCAACACTCGTTGTCAATAGAAGGACATCGTACGAAGGATCCGAGTTGAATTTGTTGACGATATCTTGACGTTTTGATGCATCAACCGAACCATCCATACGGAGATACTGTACTGAAGGCAGCATTTTCTTTAGCACATCGTTTTGCACCATATCAAGCATTTCTTTCATTTGACAGAACACAAGAGCGCGATGGGGAGAGACGTAGGAGGTTTCGGTAGTGATTTCGTTTTCGGATGAGGGTTCGGTTCCGATACCACAATCGACTAGCAGATCGCGTAGAGCGGTTAACTTGGGTGCATGGACGGGATCACGGAGACTGGTTCCTTGTTTGGCGAGGAGTCGTTGGGTGTCTTCGTATTGTTTATGACCTTCCTTCATGACGAGAGCAGGGGAGTTGCAAAGTTTGCGCATGTATTGAAGAGCTTGGAAGATATGTTGCTTGGCTTCCTTATCACCGGATGATGCCTTTTCTGCGAGCGTCTTGCCTTCTTTCTTGGTGAAATCCTCGAACAGTTTCTTCTGAAGATCACTGAGATCGCAGTAGTAGTTTTGCAAGATCTTGGGGGGCAAATCGTCGAGCACCTCTTCTTTCAGACGACGGAGAAGGAATGGTAGGACTTGTTTGTGAAGAGCCTCAATCGCGAGAGCACCAGCCTCTTGTTCTTTTGAAGATGATTTACTGAATCGACTCTGAGCAATGGGTTTGGCGAATCGATCAAGGAAGACCTTTTCGGCTCCGAGGAAACCTGGCATGAGGAAGTCAAAGAGGGACCAGAGTTCCAACACGTTATTTTGAATGGGAGTTCCGGATAGAATTAAGCGATGATTACTGAGAAGACGCTTCACTGCAATGGTGACCTTCGCTCGCGGATTCTTGATCAAATGACCTTCGTCTAGAACGCAGTAATTCCAATTCAACGGGGCCAGAACGTCGATATCGTTACGGCAAATATCATAGGATGTGATGACGATATCAGTTTGTCCAAGTTGATCTCTGAACCTTGATCGATCGGCAGGTGGACCAACATAAGCTGTGCAGGTTAAGAATGGTGCGTAGGTTTTGATTTCTTGTTGCCAATGGCCAGACAGAGTAGGTGGGCAAATGATCAGAGAAGGCATCTTTCTGACATCAGGGGCACCAGTCTTCTTGTATTCTTCTGCTCTCAAATGGTGATCACTAGCAACAATACATAATGTTTGTAATGTCTTGCCGAGACCCATATCGTCACAGAGAATCCCATGAAGATGGTACTTGTTGAGGAAATTGAGCCAGTTGACACCTTCTTGTTGGTATGATCGAAGTTCTGCCTTGATTGCCACAGGAATTGTGAACGGCTCGACTTTGTGGGGATCTAGAAGTTGACCAATGAACTTTCGCTCACGATCTCTACCTTGCAGCAATTCTTCCGACAGACCCGGTGGATCTGGAATACCTGCTTCAAGTGGAACAAGTTTGACAAGAGTAGCAAAGGCAGTTGTAGCAATCAATCGAACGTCGGTATCGGAATCGCTCATACGACCAAGGACGGGTACAATAAGGAAGATGACGTACGGGAGGATGTTGTCTCCCATGACGTGAATTAAGTGATAGACAGATTCGATGACTCCCTGGCGGTAGTTGAGGTCTAGTGGGTTGCTGATTGAAGGCAAGACCTTTTCGACAAGCATGGTCATGCCTTCTACAGTAATTACACTGCAGACTGTAGCCAGACATTTTGCAGCCATGTAGCGGAATACTGAAAGCTCGGAATGTAGTGCTTTGACAACAAGAGGAAGTAGTTCCATGACCAGGGGGTATAATGCTTTGTCCAAAGTGGGTGTCAAGGCACGGATCACAGACATGGCATCGATAGCTGCTTGTCCAGACTCGTTGGCAGGATCTCTGCAGTCTGCCGGAAGCGGGCCGGCGAATGCATAGCGTAATGGTTGTTCCATCAACGACTTCAAAGTTGGAACCCTGTCGAGTAGAGTAGCGCCAAAGATACCAGAAAGTTGCTCTAGAGCCTCCTTGGCACCTCTCCTGGTTATCCGAGCCTCCTTTGCTTCTCGCGCAAATTTTGCTGCATCAGGATGATCTCTGCGATCTTCTTCCTTGCGCAGCGAAAGAATATTGGCAGTGAATTGTGCATTCGGCGAAAACTCTGGAGTCTCCGAAGTTTCCATACACATGTACTTGACCAAGTTGGACACAACCTTCTGTGCTGGCCCAGAGCGACCACCTTCAGCAAACAGCTCAATAAGTCGAGCAATAGCGGCAGCCGATCGCTGTTGCAATTCGATATTCTCTTCCTTCTTGACACTGTCCATCATTGCCTTGATGATATGAGTCGGCTTCTTGGGTGAAACTTTCATAGCAACCAGAGCACTGGCAGCAGCAGCCTTGATTCGAGTATCTCGCTGTTCCTTGATGCTCTTTGCATTGTTAATGACTTCTATGGCATGGTCCCGCGCTTCGGACAAAGCTTGAGTAGCAATCATTCGCTGACCAGGAGCAAGTGCTTTCTTCAGCCTATCGAAATCTTCGTTGACACACTTGTCGGCGGTAACGATGGAGAAAGCATCAGGGCCAGCTTCAGCTTCCCCAGCTACCACGACAGCAAGCGTTGGTAAGCGACCCTGAGATACTTTCCCAATATCACGGAAAGTGGTCAATAATTGTGAGCACTGTGTACGAACCAGTTGGGTGAAAATGACCAAGTCGCGATAATGTAGTGGTCGATCAGTCTCCAAGATCTTCTGCAGAGGGTCGACGAAACGTAGAGCATGGGTCTTGGAAATACAATTCTTAGCATATTCGTCGATGATGATGGAGGCTGTGAGCTGCGTAGACGAGAAGGCTGAAACCATTCCGGGAATAATACTAGCATCATACGCTTCCAATGCTGGCGCTGGCACGAGAGACATGATCAGACCCATCGCTTTTGCGGCAGAAACCCGCGATCGAATCAATATGTCCATACCCACCAAATCCACATCACCTTGCATCATTGGACCATCGACGTCATGGGATGATGAGGTAGGAGTGGGCTCAACAACCTTGGTAGACTTGCGGCGCTTCTTCGTGGGCGGCTCAGGCCCCGAAGGAGTGGTTGGTCGCACGTTGCTAGAACCGATGCTGGGTAAAGAGTAAGAATTGCCGGATGGCCGTTGGAAGAGTGTAGCATTCATTGGTAGAGGGTGCCGTGAGACGCCAATAGGGTGTAATGTGAGTTGCATGAGAGGATCGATATGAGCAGAGAACTCCGCAGATAGATGATCTGGATTCTGTGCGAGGAAGGTTACCAGCGCCTTCCATACCTGGAGCGACAAGTTTAAGGTGTCCTGATTTCTCTCCACTAAGATATTTTGGTAGATTAAGCGAAGAATTTTACCGTCCATCCAATCTCGGGTTCCTTCGCCCTCGATACCGACAAAGGTCAGTAGCGCACGCAGAACCGCTGATCGCACAGACGTAATGGTATGTCGAAGGAATGGATATAGACGGGGTACTAGAAGTCCAAACGATTGCTCCGCATCGCGAGAGGCATTCTTCTTCATAGCTTCTAGCACTTCGGGGAAACTGCACAGCTTTGCCAGTAAATCCATGATCTGGCCCGTACTCGCGCTCAAGTCGTCACCCAGATTCGAAAGACACTCCCAGACAATATTGATCAAACCATCCAATGCCTCGGGCCGGAGATTGACGAATTCTTTAGCTATTGGAATGAGCGTCGCAGCACTGACCGATCGAACATCATCATCCCAGTCGCCTAATCCCTTCATGACAGCGCGGATGACACCATCAATCAAGTCATTGTCTTTCAGTAACAAATCGTTTCTTACTGCTACCAGATATCGGAGACCGATCATACCACCATGGCATACGGCCCACCCTGGCTTTTCGAGTTGGAGGTCATTTTGCATGACGAGGCGATATAATATGCGGTGGACGGAGTATACAGCCGGAGGAGGAAGATGGATCAGTAAAGCACCAAGAGTCTGACCAACGGTCTCTCGAATTGGCGCAACTACGGTGTCTGATACGTAGTCTCCAAAACGATCTAACATGAAAACACAACACAATCGGCAAGCAAGGTCATCCAACCATCTTTGATTGAGCATGTCGTTTTCTGCGCGAGTTTTCCCCCGCTGTCGTCCTGCGCCGCCTCCATGAACACGTATTATCTCCCGCAGACCCATAGCGGCACCATGACGAGTTTCCCACTGGGGATCGAAGAGATCAACAATGAGAAATTCACATAGACGCTCAAATGGCCATTCACGACCTTCTTCCTCTCCTTCTGCCTCGAGCTCCGATTTTATAGGCATGATGGGACCTTTAAATTCAGAGACAACTTTCGAGTCCTCGTCAACCTCGGACGATCTTTCTAGTGAGAAATAGTCGGCCATGCCATTTTTGCTGTCCTCTCCTGCGTCTGTCATCGCAACGTCACTGCCGCTCTCATTCGTGGTATTCGACCGTCGAACCGACAAATCTACAAGTCTGTTCTTATTTCCTGCATGTTGAGCTTCTCGTTTTCGCTTGCGTTTCAACTGATTAAGTTGCCTCGCACTCAAACCACTCTCCTCATTGGGCATTGATGGGGGGTTGAGACTGTCTTGGCGGGCCAAGCCGTTAGAATTCTCTCGTGCTAGTGGCGTGCCTGACCCATTCGGTTTTGTGCTGACTGGAAGCTCATATTCGATCTCCTCTTCGAAATATTCACCCTGTAGACCTAACCGTCCTGCCAGGGTCTTCTTTTGGTGGGCAAGGCGTTGAGCTGGGTCTAGAGCAGCCAGCGCATAATCATGACCCTTTTCGCCGCCACGAACGAGCTCCTTTCCGTATTTCAGAATCGATACAATGTCCAGTGTATGCAGACTCAGCTGTCCTTCAGCAAGAGGAACAGGTTCAACAGGCTCCTCTTTTTTCACACCAATCTCCTCCTTCTTTGATTCATCCTTCACCAATTCTTCGCCGGCGTTGGGATCATACTTCTCAGCATTATCAACAATGCCAGCTAAGGCCTTGGAAGCAGCTGTTCTTGTATCCCAGGTCTTGTGACGAAGATACGGGACTACTCTTGTTAATAAATTGAAAAGCTCTTCCGGATGTGCTTTTTGTACATCAGCTAATTGTTGAGCTGCTGTATTTCGAATTAAAGGTGTACTGCCTGTTTCCAGGAGCCTAGATAAGAAGTGGTTAGCATGAGCACTCGTGGAAGGGGAAGCCATGATTTTCGATCTAGAGGCTGATACTCACGTGACAAGCCGGTCTAATCTATATGCACGATAAAGTCAGTTAATTGTGTTCCGAGAAGCCGATGCGGCCGCACAGATAATTTTGGTAAGTGCGGCAAAGCGAGCTGTAAAAGTGAAACATACCTCGAAGCCATTTTGGACACGCGTGTTCATTATCTGGGTAAAATGGGAGATGTTTAGAAGAAAAACGCCATGAAGACGACGAGAACGTTTGTGAACGGTTAAAGAGCAGAAACCATCCGTTGTGGAGATGACAAGAAAAGGCTAATTAAAGTAAAGTGATGGCAAAAGCGTCGCAAAGCAGGAATAAAGAAGAGAACGATTAGGCGCTGGCAGAAAATGAGGGCAAAGCAATTTTTATATCTTCAGCCTTGGCCGTTAATGCGAGGTGAGCAACAGAGGCGGCGAGGTTGAGGATATAATAAAGGTTGCAATGCAGCACCGGCAATAGTAGTGCTTAGTACGCGTTATTTCGTGAGGTCGTGGTTCGTGGTTCGTGGTTCGTGGTTGTGTTCGTGATGTCGTTGATTGGCTGGTTGAATTGAGTACCGGATTTCCTTTGTGGATTCCTCTTGCCTTCACTTTTTCGCTCGTTTTGCTTTTTGGGAGTGGTACCGCCTTGGATGTGTGGTGGTTGGTGGTTGGTGGTTGGGTGGTGCGTGGTGGTGTGCGTGTAGTGGTGCGGTGCGGTGCGGTACGGTGCGCTGGGTGCGGTGAAGCAAGCAAGGTTGGGCGAGACTCTGGACTCTGGATCGGAGACTTTGGTGGGCATACGGCCGTCCTTTAAGGTCCTTTAAGTATTCCACGCAAACTCACTTGAGCAATGAATTTTCGACTTCGCTTAGCCCTTAGCGCCTAAACATCCCTGCAAGTCCCTGCTCATCCCTGCAGTTTGTTGCTTCACTAACTGAAAATTGGGAGATCAAGATCGACTTTTGCCCTTTTGTACCAGAGATGGATAATATGAGGCTATGAGCTCGAGGCTATGGAATCTATGGAATCATACTGTATCTTCCCCATACTTCGTTCTTCAACTCGTTGGTCTCAATGAATACGAATTTATATCATCATCGTCATCGTCATCTACGCCTTCAGCTGCATCGCTTATTCTCCATTCTTCGTCTCTATACCTATACCTTCCTATCTCTTCGTGCTCGTGATACGCCTCCGCGTCGCTATAACACCCAGGCAGAACCAGCACCAGATAACCATTGCAATCCATCTCTGCTCTTCCCTGCAGCCGGACATTAATCTCCATCCTTGGGCCTGCTTACCACATCGACATCGTAGCATCATAGCAAACAAAGTACCATACTTGGCATGGCCTTGCTGGTTATTGTTACAAAATGGTAAAGAGGCATTTGCTGAAGGGAAAGAACAGATATCGCTCGCGCAATATCTACCTGCCAGGCGCCAGCCACAACTTTGGACCAAGGGAGACGCGCATTGCACAAGAATTAGGAATCATACAGAAATAGAAGTCGGACATCCGGCACTTCATTAACGAGAACACCATTCATAACCTGTCATCTATAGATAGAGTATATAAAGTACCGTCGACATTCATGCGACCTCAAATTCGACCTCGACTCGACTCCCACCTCGCTGGTTTGGATATTCGCATTCGCGTTCACATTCAAGTTTGCTACCTCAGTCTGCAAGGCACCAAATGCTACCTACAAACCAACCCCCGACATGCATATCGTACTGCCGTCTACCGTACCGGTCTACACAAATCCTAGCATCACGCAGTATGTACCATATATGTATGCCTGATCCGGTGAGATCTGTGACAACAACCATTTCACCTCTAGTACCAAGAGATGGACAAGACTACCCTACTTGCCTACCCTATGAATCCTGCTTACCCGGATCGCCCTACTATGATTCACAGACAAGGCTGTAAAACACCACCATAATACACTCCATACTGGTGTGCGACGCGACTTGGAATCGTTGAAGGGTAATGACAAATGACGAGTCAGTCTTGACGCAATCCAGTGCCTATCTTCTGCTCGGAATAGACATAACCTCTCACTTCTATTCTCCTAGTCACATTGAGATGCTATGTACTGGTCCGACGTGTAAAAGACGTGCTCATATTTTGGCGATAGAATAATCCTCGCTCTTACCAATTTATATCTTCAAACATATCCAAACTTTCGGACCCCAGTCCCAATCAACTCACCCATTTCTTACCGCACTGTTGAAATCAGTCAAATGATATCCACTTGCCAGGTGATCGACCTTCACTAATTCAGAGACACGTTCCACCTCGCTTCTCATTGGTCGGATTACTGGGTGACATGGGCAGAATCACTCCCACCGCCCGTACCTATCTGCGCTAAACCATCGAGTATCAATTGCCAGCCTGGATATGCCCCGTTCAACATTCGACAAAGTCTATGCAGCCGGATAGTTCAAATAGACGTTGAACACTGACCGTTTACCGTTGCGTTTGTCACTTCACTATCAAACCTTTTATTCCAAGGCTTCTGGGAAGCTTCATTTTGTCTTTTCGATCCCATCTCCACGATCCGACGCAAAGCCCCTCCCCCCTTACATTACTCTCGATGCGGTGACAACTCGCAATTCTAGTCCTACAAACCTCCAGATTTCCTGTCCAAGTCCGCCACATACATTATGGCTTCTTACAACATGCCTGCGGCCGTTCCCCGACCTGCGGTTTACGGCAGTCCAGTACCTATTGCTGACCCTAATGCACCACCTGGAACTTTTGCACCGGGAACGAAGATCCAAGTCGGCAGTCATAAGGTCGTCATACAAAAGTATTTCTCCGAGGGAGGCTTTGCCCATGTCTACCTGGTCAAAATGCAGAAGCCCATCGATGGCACAGATATCGCAATCTTGAAGAGGGTCGCTGTGCCCGATAAAGAGCACTTGGCAAATATGAGGACCGAGGTAGAAACGATGAAGAAGCTGAAGGGACACCGCCCGATTGTTACATATTACGATTCACATGCGTCTCAGCTAAAGGGGGGTGGATATGAGGTGTTCTTGCTCATGGAATTTTGTAATGGCGGTGGTTTGATTGATTTCATGAACACTCGATTGCAGAACCGATTGACAGAACCAGAAATCCTCAAGATCTTCTCCGACGTGGCGGAAGGGGTAGCATGCATGCACTACCTCAAACCTCCTCTTCTACACCGAGATCTGAAAGTCGAAAACGTCCTCATAACCTCCACCACTGCCTCTCGAAGATTCAAACTCTGCGACTTTGGATCCACGGCACCTCCTCGACCGGCTGCAACAACAGCTGCGGAATGCAGACTGATCGAAGACGATGTGCAGAAACATACGACATTACAATACAGAAGTCCGGAGATGATTGATGTATACAGGAAACAACCGATTGATGAGAAGTCGGACATTTGGGCGCTGGGTGTACTGTTATATAAGCTATGCTATTATACGACTCCATTTGAAGCTCAGGGGCAACTTGCTATATTGAACGCAAGCTTCAAGTTTCCAAGCTACCCCATCTTTTCCGATCCCCTTAAGAACTTAATAGGTAAAATCTATCTTCTTTTGTTAGATGCGACGGCACTAATCAAATCACAGCATCGATGTTGAAGGAGAAACCAACGTCCCGTCCCAACATATATCAGGTCTTACGAGAAGCATGTCTCATGCAGGGAATCGAGGTACCAATCAAAGACGTATGTTCCTATATACCTCCCGCCAAACAAAAGCTCACCGTATCAGATTTATGCTGGCAGGACGCAGTCAGAATCACGTCGACACCAACAATTGCCAGCTACGGAAAGTCCCGTCTCACCACCAGTCGTAGGTGCTGTCTTTGCGCCGCCCACGCAGCATCAAACAATTATTCCAGATGTTGTTCCAATGCGAAGAGGGAGGCCTACGGCCAATTCACAGCCACAGCCCGCTAAACCCAACCCTTCGCCAATGCGGGGTACGATTAGTGATCCTTTTGCCGCTTTAGACTCAAAGAGTCCTGTTCCAGTAGTCGATGAAATCTCAAACCGATTTCCCAGTTTAGATCAATTCTCCCTGTTACATGACGGGGGCAAATTCGATTTCGGCTCGTCATCTCCTCCGAAGACAACAGCACCCATAAGCCAACGTGTCACGGAAAGGTTAGCCGATGATGCTTTTGCGTTACCATCTCGCCCGGGAACAGCTACTAAATCTTCTGCTCCCATGTCACGTGCTCAACAGATACTGGCCAGTAATCCTTTGGAACTTCAGACATCAGATGTTCCAGCAAGTATCGTGTATCAACCTACGCCAACGCACCCCACTGCGAATGCCTCTTCATACGTCTCACAAGGCACAATGACATCACCCACCCCTCCCCCTGTCATCAACCAGGCTCCTATATATTCTGCTTCCCCTCGCCTCATGCCTACGGATCACCATCGCTCAGCTAGTCTCCCGCGGAACCAAATTCCCACCCCCTCTAGAACGCCCACACTACAATCACAAGACTTCCAGCCGGTACATCCTGGGCTGCCTCCTCGAAATGCGTCATACAATGCGCAGTCGAGCCACGCAAGGCATCCATCATCTTCTAGGCCATCGTTAGAGATGAGTCGACCAAGTAATGAGGCTCTCGAAAGTACGATACATAGAACAAAGTCAAGTTTAGGCCGACCACGCCCATCCAGTCAATACTTGGAATCAAACATGGACTTCCTTCGGGAGAAAGAGGGGCGACCATCACTTGATCAACGGAATCCATCCTATTCTAAAGAAACCGCAGTCGCCGACACCAGCTCTGACGATGACAACAACATACAGTCGAATGTCGATTTCCTAAAATCAATGGAAGAAACAGACAACACCAAAAAGGATCGACGCCGTAGCAGTGCATCCAAGCAATCCAAGCGATCGAGCATGCCCACCATGTCCTTATCCGGCACCAAAAATCTCCTAGCAGGAAAATTCGGCGACGCATTTAAACGCTTCGAACACAACGCCAGCGCCCCACCCGGCCCCCGCACCCCCAGTCCACTGCAAGATCTCGAGCGCCGCGATCTCACACCAATCGCAGGATCCGAAGCCACAGACGGCAGAAGCGACGACGGGAACGTACCCGATGATAATAACCTGACACCGGAACAGCGCCGCGAACAGGAACGCCGCAGGCTGTCCTTGGAGGAAAAACGCGTCGCTGATGCAGCGGCTGAGTATCGGAAACGTATCGCGGATCGCGCCCCGAGAAGTATTGGGGGGGTTACGAGAGCGGCGAGTATTCAGCATAAGGTTAAGAGTTTGTTGGATGAGAATAGGGATCAGCAGGGATTGAAGAAGACGGCGGAGGGGTATGGGAGGTATACGGATGCTGTGCCGCAGGCGCAGCAGAGTCAGGGTGCACCTGGGAATCCGTATGCGCTGAGGAAGGCCCCGGCGGTGGGGAATAATGATCTCGCGTATGCGAAACCGAGGATGCAACAAGTTACGCCGTCGCTGCCGGCCACGAAGACGGGGCCGAGACCGAGTGCTCCGCCTAAGCCGACGCATTTGAATAGTTCGAATACGGGGGCGGGAGCGGGGTTTGCGTATTCGCCGCCGAAGGGGGGGTTTTTGACGGGGAGGCAGGCGGGGTTGGGGGTAGGAGGGAATGGGGGGCAGGGAGGGCAGGGGTTGGGATTGAGGCAGGATATGACGCAAAAAGAAAAGGAGGAGTATTTGGAGGATTTTAGTAGGAGGTTTCCGAGTTTGAGTAGTATTGAGATGGTGGAGAGGGAGATTGGTGGGGGGGAGGGGGAAAGTGGGATTGGGGGTGGTGGGGGCAGGGATGCAGGAGGGAGGGTGGTGAAGGAGTTGTGATGAGGGGGTTTACTAGAGTTGTGAATTTTTGGGGGGGGGGACATGCGGCGGAGATTAGATGAGCTAGATTTGAGCGATCATTGCATTGCATGGCATTTTGTTCTAGGAGTAGGTGTAAAAGATGTTACTTTTAATTAAGGGATACGTATGTGTATGTATGTATGGAAGGGTGGACCGGATAAAGGAGGGGTATAAATAAATAGAAAGGAAGAGAAATGTGATTGAGAAAGAAAGAAAGAAAGAAAGAAAGAAAGAAAATGTGAGAATGTGAGAGAATATATGGATGTGTATGTATGTGTATGTGTATGTGTATGTGGTGTGGGTAGATTGATGGGTAGTTAGAGATGCTAGGGATGGTGTGTGATGGGATATGTGATCAGGTGTGGATGTGTGATGTGTGTGATGTAGGCGGTGTAATGGGATGTGGATATGTTATGGATGCTTGATGGGTAATAAAATATATAAATCACCCACCCAAGCCCTCTATACACACTACAATTGCCACTCCTCAAGAGCAGCATCTCTTCCACTAGTAGATTTACGGTTTTGAGTCCTCGCGCTTATTCCTCGCTCATACCTCACTACACCTTACTCCCGGGCCATCACCAAACCAAGATATTTACTGGCCCGGGAGAGTATTTACTAGACAGCCCAGCTGTTCATTAGCTCCCATAAACATAAAAATATCAGCTCCTCGGCAATATACGAATCGATGGCCAAGTGCCGAGTGAGCTGGACGCAGACCTGGAGCAGGACAAAACCTACCACTTCGTTAACTTGTCTATAATGCTAAAATCGTTATGGTTCGGTCAATTTACAACTGGCCATGTTTAGAACATTATTTCTCAACGCAGTTAAATGTAAGATTATATTGGAGATAATCGAGGTGGGTAGATATGTTTTGTATTGCTCCTGCCAGGGTCTGCTCTGCTAGACTACTCCTGAACTTCTAGACTACTTCCGGATGCAGGAATTTATAAGGATAATGTGTTATGTTATGGTTGTGTGATGGATGGGTCATGTGTGATGGAGGGGCAATATGTGATGGTAGTTGGTTATGTATAGATTATTGTAAGACTACGCGAGGCATTCATTTCTGTAAATGCCCTCATTTCCCCTCACTTCCCCTCATTTCCACACGTTTCATAAACGTCCTGAATGACTTTAACGTATGTGCTGCGCCTACTAGACGGGCCGATTCATGGGGTATATATTATGCTGCTGGGTACGGGATAGGAATCATTACTTTCTACTTTTTATTTCTTACTTCTTACAGTTCTGCTACGGGGGTGTTGGATGAGATGGGTTGTGGAATGAGAAACGGAGAGGTAGGGGGGTATGCTAGTGAGTGGGAACTGGGGAGAGGGATGGGATGAGATGGGTTGGGGTAAGGAGTGGTGGGGGGATTTTTGATGTGTAGTTAAGTTGTTGCTAGTGGTGTGTAGAGGGGATAGTGGAGGGGTGTGGGGAGGAAGTGCAGAGAAAGAGATGGGTGGATGTGGATTACGTGTTGATTTGGGTTGATTGGTCATTTACAGAACAGAGGAAGGCTGAGAAGGGTACATAACATGTCATCGAGATATCACGTGAATGGTTTGGTGAGTAAGTGAGTATATTTCATTTAATTCATCGACCAACACAAAAACATGTGATACATGGACTTTAAATCTCTAAACCGCCTAAGACCCATCCACCTGAGCACCGGGTTGAGCATCTCACTTCTAATTACATAACAGTATTCCCATTCTTATCAACGTAATTCTTCTGGACCAACACCCATCCACCGTCGCAACCGGCGAGGCGAAGGCCGGATCTTTCGGTGCGACGCTTGTGGCGGGTGGGAGAGGGGGTGATGGGGTTGGCTGGGCGGAGCGGGCTGGGTGGATGGGAGGGGAGGTCTTGCCAGGAGAAGGCGAGGGGATTGGTTGTAAGGGGGTTGGATGGGGTGGGGGTGGGAGGGTCGCCAGGGTTGGATGAGGGTGAGGTCGAAGGGAGCTTGGGCGGCGAGGCAGGAGCAGGGTCGCCGGTTAGAGCGGAGAGACCTGAGAGAGGGGGTTAGCTTGGTGATAGGGAGGTTGTGGACAGGAAGGGGAAAGGGAGGGGAGGGGAGGTGATGAGTTGGGTTGTGTAGGGTGGGATGAAGGGACACTGGGATGGTGAGAGAGGATGGAATGGGATAGAGCGGAAAGTGTAAAGGTATGAATGGTTGTGACACTTACGAGTTTGCAATTCATCCATTCTGGTTTGATATTCTGCGACGATGTCTCGATCAGGGGCCTGGGCGATCATACGGGCGGCGAATTCTTTGGCTGTGAACATGGAGTTAGTTTAGTTATTTGTTCTTGTATGTATGGGTTGAGTGTAGGGGAGGGGACGGAAGGGAGGGGGCTGGGGGAGAAGGGGGGAGAGAGGAGAGTGGATTGATCAGTATGAAGGCATGTGAAGGGACAAGCTTGGTGCTAGGGTGAAAATGTCGCAGGAAGGTAAGATATGACTCGGTTTGAGTAGGGTGGGGAGGTAATACCAATGAAATAGGCGTGAAGAACATACCGTATTTCTCCATCTTCCACTGAATGAACTCAATATCATCCCGGATAGAAAGAGAGGGCGATTTGTAGTTAAGAGGCTTGTGGACTTTGGGTGGAGAGGAGTCATCGTAGGGGTTGCGTCGCTTGGCGGAGGGGACTCGGGAGGGTGTTGGAGTTACAGTTGGGGTTTGGATGAGGGTTGGGGTGGATTTGGATAGTGGTGTTACAGGCGGCTTGGTAGAGGACATCTTGCCAGTGAGTGGTTGGTTTGGGTGGTTTGGGCTTCCCATTTTGGCTTAAAGGTAATGGTTGAGGAAAAAAGAGTTGTGGATGTGAAAGGTTTACAAATTTGGAGGAAGAACCATGGTCTATTTATGTTTGAAAATAGGTGGCTAAAGCGCACTACTAGCCGTTTCAAGTGATGCGGGCGTGACATGCAGAGATTGAAGAAGGGATGTTGTACGGAGCTGTTCAGATTGGATGTCTCAGATTGAATTAACTGGACTGCCTGTTAAAATAATACGGCAGTGATACGTGTCCGCTAGGACGGACTCTTGTAGCTTGTAATTTGCAAACTATAAAATGAGCTAGCTTGGCTTTGGATGACAACTTTTAGTGAATTTAGGATGCGTCGTCGTGTACGGGGGTTGTATTGACATGCGTCTCGGCTAGCGTGGGGTATATGTCACGGTAGTTGAAAGTAACGCGAGGACTACTGACTAGTAGACTACTTGCATTTTTGGATGAAGATGGTAAACGTCGTACGGTTAATTAAATATATCTGAAGAAACAACCATGGGAAAATTTAGAACAACCAAATTATCAAGCATAACAATGCAATAATGAAAGTGATAGCTAAAATGTCACACTGGCAGCTATGTGCACCCGTTGGCAGCTCTCCAGAACCAGTTAATTTTGAAGCTTCTCCTAGACCCTTCACCGATAATTTGAGATAATATACAACATTCAACAATCTTCAAAGCTTGGGCATATTCAATGATATATTTCTTTAACTTATGCTAATTAACAACAAACAGGCTCCAAAAGTCTAAGCTCGCAAAATACGAATCTCCACCAAATGAAAAAGTATCATTCAACACAGTTTCGGTATAGACAGACTAATCCCCACCGATTAGCCATTATACAGGACCGGTTTCCGTTTTGCCATCACGTAACCGCCTCACCTGAATAGTTAACGTCTCTGCTAATCATAATCTGGCGTTACTATCTCCTCCTGTCTTTGCTTTTCGGAAAGCATGGTCCAATCCTGCTCAACATTATCCTCCACGGTAATGCATTTCTTCCGAACGCTCAGATCAGCCTCATGCACAATTTCCCCCTTGGGAGTCTCTCTCCATTCATGGATGATGGGTGGACCTTCAGATGAAGGTTGATCATCGGTCCCAAGAGTAATAATAGACCAAGGCTCTTTACCGCACTCTTCGTTTGGGAGTTGATTGACAATTTGTCCAGGGCTGATGTCCGAAGAATGGACTTATTCCCGGACTCCGTCTGGAATAACCAAAGTAGGGCAGTTATGGGGTATTGGTACTACAGGAGGGGTTGGAGGAACTATTTTTCGATTAGTAACTCGTTCCTTGAGGTCAAGGAATGAGAGATAGAAAGAGTTTATCGTACCATAACGCTTCTTGACACTTCCCTTCTCGCCTTTTTGGACACCTCCTTTCTCAGACAACCACCTCTCAATCATCAGACAAAGAAGAAACGCGTCCCAGTTCCAATCCAGACTCGGCACCTCGGCACCGACGAGGATGAAATTGAGAAAGGTCTCACGGTGGAGAACTTTGAGTATACAAAGAAGGCAGACAAATGTTCGTCTCATAAAGAGCTCAATTTTATGCTCTAGATAGTTCATTTTGTGACGGACTTCGGATTGAACCAGTGCGTGGGGATTATCTTCAGGCCGGGTAGGTTGAACCAGAGGGGGGGGATTAGATCCAGGCCGGTATGAGACATTGAATCTGTCCGGTACCCATAGAAAGAAATAGCCATCGGGGGCAGGAGCGCCTCCAATACGGATCCAAGGAGTGACCTTCTTTAAGTACGGTGATGGATTGTCTTTCATGCGACGGACTCTGAGATGCAAGTCAGAGTCTCTATGTTCCATCTCAGTGTTGAAATTACCCTTTGGATGGTTTTCGTTCTGGCAGACTCTGTTTAGGAGCTCGGCGTGGAGCTTTCGTCTTAGCTGGTAACTACCACGTCGCTCCAGCCATGCTTCAGTGAAGGCGTCAGAGTCTGTATAGAAAACACGTCCAGGCGGGCGCCAAGGGGTGTTCGTTGAGAATTTAGTTGGATCCTGGATTATGACCTTGGTTGCAACCGGAGTTGCGACCTGAGTTGAGAACCACAGCGAAGGTAGGTAGTGGGCAATGGAACCAGCGAATTTAGACTCAGCTTTTGAGCCTGTGGGTTCAGAGACAGGTGTTAAGCTTGGTGGAGACATTTGTGTTTGTTGATTTTAATCTCGAGGTCTGTAATTGTGAAATATGTCCGAGATTTATGTCAAGTTTTTTCTCTCTGATGCGGAAATTCATGTCTGTAGTAGAGAAGAAGAAAAGTACAAGTTTGATGGGATGAGAGACCTTTTTATAGGAGGAATATGAAGTGAGTGTTATGGGTTGTCTTCTTCATTGTACGGGAACTGAACAATTCCTGTATTGTAACAGACTGCGGCTATTCACTAAATTCTGTTGTATGCGCGAATTATCATCTAATTTTGCAAGTGCGCCAAAGTGACGTGCGAATGACCTCTCGCCGCTCTACTAGTCCTCAATTCACCTCACCTCACCCATCCTTATATGTTCTCCCCGTTTTCATCAACCTTATCGTGCTCACTTAATTGCCTTCTTTCCGCTCGATCGTCTTGCTTATATGTGCTGAAATCCAGTTGTGCGGCTCGCTGCTGGCGAACAATAATTAGGGGAGTGGAAGCGAGCTCTTTTATCATGTGACTGGACTCAGCGTGTGATTGGTCTCTGGGTCACTGACTAGCGTCAACCCCCTGACTGCGGCTGAGCCACAGCCCCCAATTGCCCCCAACTACGGGCCGTTGCGCTGGGATCCAGAATGTAAGCATTACAGTATCAGTGCAATTTAGCATAAAACGCTTATCACAGAACCTGGCACAGCATTCCTATAAAGCCATCGATGTTCCCCAGCTTTGGTTAAGAGAGTGGACGAACTTCAAGGCGGCGATGTACGTAAACACAATGTCCGAGCTTTCATATCAACCCCTGTCTACGCGACAATTCCGCCTCCTCACACTGCTCCCCGGTGCAGAAGCAACATCGATACAAATGACTTTACGACATGTCAACCTCGAGGAAAAGCCGACATTCGACGCGCTTTCATATGAATGGGGCCCTGAGTCAACCAATAACTGCGAAGTTTTCGTCGACAAAAAGCGGTTCATCATCCGTGAAAATCTCTGGCTGTTTCTGAAGAGGCTCCGGGCATTTAGCGAGAGTGCTAGGGTCATCTATGCAGATGCCATATGCATCAACCAGCGAGATAACGAGGAGAAGGGGCGCCAAGTCGCCTTGATGAGCGAGATCTATATGCGCGCCAAGAAAGTTCTCATCTGGCTCGGCGAGCATGACCAATACAGCGAGCTAGTATTCGGCACCCATTTTGAGGATGCCGTCGCAAAGGTTCCGAAGGGTGTAATGATGATCCCTTTCGCACCTTTGCTGGCCGTGCCAGTTATTATCGCGGGACGTATAAGGCGCGCGGCCCAAGCGTCGCGTGCCGAGCGGATCGCGGCGTGGACAGCCCTGCTCTCGCGGTCGTACTGGAACCGGACTTGGATCATACAGGAGTTCCTGCTCGCGCGGTCGGTGGTCTTTTTCTGTGGTTCGGACCACATGGATCGAGACATAATCTTCACCAAGCCATTAGAAGATCACTTCATGTCTATGATGCGAAAGAACAAGGGGAAATTGGACGGCATTCCAAGGTCCCTTCTGCTGTATTTCTGGAAGCAAAAACAAAAGCGTCATGGGCTGTTTAGCAAGGGAACACCGTATTTCGCCAACACGGACATCTTCGACCTCGCCTTCAACTTCCAATACACTGAGTGCCAGGTGACATTGGACCACGTCTATGGGTTACTGGCTCTCGAAGACCTGAGAAAGAGTGTTCCAATAACACCAAGTTATGGCATCTCTGAGAAGATGCTCTTCATCAACATTTGCATGTTGAAACTTCTATCAGCTAAAGGGAGCAGCAGTAAGGTCGAAGACGAGGGTGTATGGCGTGTGCCTAAGCTCTTCCGCGGCTTGAGATTGACGTTTGATCAAGCCGAAGAGATCCTGGACACTTTGTTCGATGACAACCAGTACAGAACACAAAACAGCATTGTGATTGCAACCATTGCCAAAGCCTTTGATCTATTTGGCCTTATAAAACCAGAACGGAGGCAATGGATATTGCCGCAGACAAAAGCCCTCAAAATGGCGGAGGAAATCATCTATGTTACAATACAATGGCGCGCGACACAGAAGAACAGCAGGAACTGGTATAACCTTCGCAATACTGCGCAAGTCCATCAACCACCGGGATTGGAGTTCCTCCAACTTGAAGAGCCTCTCTGGAGCCACTATACCACCCTCCGGGACAATGCAGGACGCGCCCAGGGCGCCAGTGCAGCGCAGAACGCCCACCGAACGCACATGAACCATATCAACCATGTCAACCAGAACAACGTCAATATTCAGAACATGAATAATCTGAACACTATGAACAATTTGAACATCATGAACAATATGAACAATATGAACATGATGAATAATATGGGGATGATGGGGGGTGGAGCGGGAGGTATGGGGGGAGGTGGTTGTTAGGGACCTGTTTGCTCTCTCTGCACCACGGGGCCCTGATTCGAGATTCGAGTGCTTTAAACTGATATGGCTTGATCCAAATATATCCAAGTAACATTTTGGAAAGTGATCAGGATTGCATATATTCTTGGTTTCTATATAAGACAAGAGCAGCCCCAAGTAATAATGGTATAATCTATCGGGGCTTGAACTCAATGTTCAGAATTGGTTTATAGAGGGTATATTGTCAGGTACTTATATTGTCACAACAGTTTAGGACTATTCCATAAATCTAAATCTTCATATCTATCTGCTCGACTACGTTGAATGGAGATATCAGAAGTCGGTCTACGATTATTCTATTTAGTTTTAGAAGACAACAAAGCACACTCAAGTTTTTTCCGTCTTCAGCCTTGAGCACAACTTATCTTGCCTGAGCCGAGCAGCGAGATCTAGCTTTTACGCACATGAGAACAATGAACCAGCCGGATTATGCTCAGGTAATAAGAAAAATGGCCTTTTCCACTGAGCGGGTAGTAACAATAAGGAGCTAAAACAGGTTTCACTCAAGACTACGGAAGTCGTTCCGCGTTTATACTCACCTTCAACTCGCACAAAATCACTGATAAAGCAGCTATGCCCACTTCCCTGCCCCTGCCCCGTGAGAAGAGCAAACTTTCTTTGTCTCCGACTTAGTGCGTAATAATGATCTCTTGTTCAGAGTGAATATAGCACTTCTCTTTTGACTTATGTTCAAACTCAACCGAAGTACAGCACGCTAAAAAGGGGGGACGGGGAGATAATGTTTATGGTTGAATTATTACTGGCTACACAAATAATGTGAGGCCATGGATAAGTGAATTAAGTGAGAAAACAAGACAGACCGTAACTACGTGGCAGGAGCTTGGATGTTGAAATTAGTTTCACCCGGAGGAGGCCTCAAATTCTAGGTGAGTAGTTATGATATGGAAAGTACGATGTCACGTTGTGCGTTGAACAATGTTGTGGTTGTTTACTTACTGAATAATAATCTGTAAATGAAACATGTGGAAAGATCAGGAGTATAGTATTAAGAATCTTAATTACTGCAGTTTGTGGGAAAAGTTTGTTGGCAGCGTTACGATTCTTTTATTCCAATCTACCTACGATGTGACCCATCCCGCGACAGTAACCCGCAGGACCTAAGATCGTGACTTAAAACCTACCCCAAATCACCATACCAGTATTTGAATCCTCCAGCTAGAAGCTTCGACTCAGAGACAGCATCAGTAGCGAGGAATTTTAACCCAGCCCAGAGCGAACAGCGTCGGCTTTGGTGCCTTAGGAACTTCGTCTTGTCCCTGGAAGAAGGCTTTTTCAGGATCAATCTCCTCATCTTCTTCAGCTTTTGCCTCGTCTCCCCTGACAAAGTCCCAATCGTCGTCTACATCGCTGATTTGGTCCCACTCAAGGTCACGAAGGGCGTGGATGATGGAGTCAGCAGAGACGTTGTCAGATGGTACACTCTTCTTGGCGGTTGCGGCATCGGAAGAGGTGTCTGAGGGCAGAGGCTTCTTGGCGGCTGCGGCATCAGCAGAGGTGTTGTCTGATGTTACGGGCATCTCGACGGCTGCGGTATCGGCAGAGGTCTCTGAAGGTACATCCTTCTTGGCAGTTGCGGCTTGAGCGTAAGACTTCTTATGTTTCTTGGGTGTGGCATTGTTTGCTGAAGCTGGGAAGGATCAATAATTGTGTTGTTTCGTGCGATTTGAGTATAGTTCGAATTACCTTTTTCAGCCCCCTCCAGGTCTCTTTTCCTGGATTTGATGGCAGTGACTAGAAGAGATCAGTAATTGTATTCTTCAGTGAAACTTGGGCATAGTGCGACTTACGTTTTTCTTTCTTCGAATGCTTCTTCTTAACATCTTCGACAGGCACGACTGCAGCGGCTGGTGCTTCTTTGTCCGCGTCAGATTTGCCGGCGAATTTGTTTGCGTCAACCCCTAGCACTATTATTGTGTCATTAGTTATTTGTTCCATCAATATTTAATGGTCTTGGAGCAGATCTTACGTTTATCGACCAGCCATTGCTTTGTCTCTTCCCCTGTGCGACACTTGCTGAACTTGTCCAGTTCTTCGGCCATCATTTCATCTGTGATTTGGTTAGTTTCAGACCTTAAGTATGCAGAACTATAATGGAAGAGAGATAGTACGTACCAACTGGCGACATCTTGTGCTTGCGATTGGGAATTTGAAATTGTAGGTTGCAGGCAGTAGGGTGTGTGTTGTGGAATGGAGTAAGAGATTTCCAGGTTGTGTTTGAATTTGCAAGCTGCAGCTGAATGCACTTGAAGGTCAGATTTATACATGCAAACAGCTCAAGGATACAGGAGACAAACCATCTTAAAAATTCAGACTTTAGTGAAGTAGATCGAGCCTGGACAAATGAAAGTATGGTTCATGGTGGAGTCACGGTAGATCACTAGGCTATTGGCATAGCTCTTGTGCAGGACCAGGGCCATAGAATTAAGAAACAATCTTAATTGAATTGGAATACTGTTCACTTGATCTCCCGTATAGTTTTTATTCCGGTTGCTAGATTGAAATCAACACAGATGCGAGGTATTTACATACAATACAGTAAGGTCTAGCCGAATTTTCCCGCATTATTCTCACGAAACCGGATCAATGCACTCTCTAGCGCATAGTCTACTGGAGTTGCTGCCTAGTAGTAGCATTCACTCTCTGCAAGTATAGTGACGTTGCTCTTTCTTCTTACCAACACAGCCGTAGTAACGAGTATCTCCTGACTCTTAACAACTACTCCGGATATATTCAACGCCTGTTAAGAAAAATTGCTACGCTGGCCTACTTAGCACCCTCCGTACACGTCCAGCATCACTCCAACTGCCAGGCATGTCAAATTGTCCTTCGTTGTTTCATGAGATCGTTATCCAACTTCTGAAAGGTCTCCGTAATACGACTGCAGATAGTATGGTGACTTATTTTTTAGCCTGTGTGTAGGAAGCTCTCATGGTTTCACCATGTGACCACCCTGAGGTCGGCGGAGTAGAGTAATTTCAACTTCAACATGAAGCAGCATCTAGGGCGCAATTATTACAATTAGAAAAATGAAAACAGTCTTGTCGCCTTCTTAGCACTAGCTAGCACCGCTTTCAGTACTTTCGTTGAGAGATTCAGACTTAAATTCCTGATTAACTACTCGCAGGCCTAGTTCTCAAAAAAAAGAACCCCCCTGACCAGAATAAAGTCAAACCTTTCAGCTACCTAGGCCCCCATCAATGAATCTTGGGCGGGGTGGTAACAAATTTTCCATTCTCCGGGGCCCAAGCCTCATACAAGAATTTCCAGCCCATCTGTCCGAAGATAGAGCGAACTTCCCTCTTCAGCTTACGTGCGTCTATTTCCTGCCAGTCTTCGTCAAGACAAGCCTCCTCAACCACATGCCAGGCTTCGTCGTCTTCATCTGCGGTTGCATCCATATCTGCTTGACCCAAGTCATTGACTCCGGTTTTTGGGCTTTTATATGACGTCGAAGGCATATTATTGGCCCCGTTTTCTGCGCTTTTACGTGCTGTGGAAGGGACGAAGAAGTTAGTCAGTCGTTGCATTTGTTGTAGATGTTTGGCTCGGGAGGCCCAGGAAACTCTCTTACCACGTTTATCTGCCATTTGAATCTCAATGAATGTGCAAGACGTATAGTCTTTCAATACGGACATTTGCTCTTCTGTTGATTGTTCGTTTGAAGTTAGCATGCCAAGATCAACAACGTAGCTCAATAAGGATTCACGCAGAAAGGAACAGACGTACCACGAATTTCTGTGTGCTTCTTGCTGGAGGCAACATCGTGCTTCTTGCTGGTCGTCTTGCTGTTTTTGTGCTCTAGATTTTCTTTTTGAGCAGCGTCTTGTCCTTGAAAAGGACCGTGCAATTCTGTGAGATCTAACCTTCTAGATCTGAGGGCATTCGCACAGGTGCGCCGATTACGGAGGATCGACTAATGCTAGATTCTATTTGGACCCCTTCTTGCTGATCTTTTTGCCACTGAAATGAGGATATAAACCAGCTGTTTTTCATATATTTCACTTCTTTAGATAGATCAATATCAATGTATTTTCAGCTCAGAATCTTATAGTTATGAGCTCTCGTTAACTATATTCTGTATAATTCAAGTACTTCTATCTCCGTTCGTACCTATCGCAAATCCAGCCCGAATCAACCTTACTATCGCTATATATTCTTCAAAAATGGCCTGGGAGAGTTCCACCAATATCGCAAAAACGTTCTTAAACACCCTAGGAGACTGGATACTATAGATCACGAATATAAAATCACTTATATAATATCAATTTGACATCTGGCCATATGTTACGAATGCTTGTCTTCTGAGTCACGTGGAAGTGGTCAGGATCTCGAATACTATCGGTCGCGACGACAGGTAGTATTATCGTAGGGTTTATTGTTGATAACAGTCACACAGGGAATCGATCGTAATTGCAAAGGTAGGTAAACAAGTAGTAATTGTTGTTGAGCACGAAGCTCCATATACTATAGGAAAACTATCTACTTATATAGACCTTCGTATTCTGTGGGAGAGACGGCGAGACGTTCTACCCGTCTATCTCTGGAGAGACGGCGAGACGTTCTACCCGTCTCTCTTGCTGTCTTCCTGCCTGAGGTTCTACTAAGGGTGCTGGCTAGCTACCCTTTGAGCCTAAGGTCCTCAGGCTCTCATGACTTCGTCGTAACACTATCCCCTTTCTAGCCTAGCGTCGTCCCGACGCTTACTATAATAGCGCAAGGTGCCCACTTGGGTTTCTGCGATAAATATTTCTCTTCTTCCTT
>NJPR01000099.1:0-169035 GCA_002946385.1 Rutstroemia sp. NJR-2017a WRK4
GTTTTGGTGTGTGGTGGGTGGTGGGGGGGGGGGGGGTTTTTGTGTGGGGGGGGGGGGGGTGTGTGGGGGGGGTGGGGTGGGTGGGGGTGGGGGTGGGGGGGGGGGGGGGGGGGGGGGGGGGGGGGGGGGGGCTGTGAGTGAGAGGAAGAGAGAGATGGTTTGGGGGTGGTAAGGTTGTATTTGTGTTTGTGTAACCGCTGACGGGAGTGATGCTGTGCATATGAGGCTGAGAAGGTGAGTTTTGGGTTGAGTGGAGTGGAGTGGAGTGGAGTGCGAGTGCGAGTAGGAGTGGAAGACCAAGATGTGGTTAGTTCGCTGTCGTGCGATGGCGCTGACTGTGTAGAGATACCGTAGGGGAGGAAGGGAGAGAGCTCTGTCTGCTGGTCCTTGTATTTACATCCCCATCACGACATATATCATCCAGATAACTAGCAACGTGCTCATCTAGTCATACAACGGCATTCCTACCCACCTCCTCGTTCACCCACAACGCACCCATTCGTACACCGTACGTCAAAATCTCACACCCCGCCCTCATCCCATCCCGTCCCATCACCTCATCGCCCATCCCATCCCTTCCCTCCCTCACCATCCCCAATCCAGCAACCAGCACGCCGACCTCCCCACCGCAGCGCACAGCATATCCAAGAAGATCCAGAAGCCCCCAAGTACCAAGAGCCTCGCTCGCCCTAAAAGTATCACTCACCCACCCTAAAAGTGGGGTGGATGCGAACCCAGTACTAGTGCTTCCACGCGTCGGGATCCTCTTCTCCACTCTGTTTCCGAGAGATTGCTGTTTGGCGCAGTATATGGTAGCTGCGCCTTCGATTGTTTCTCTCCTTCTTTTCGATCGAATTGGGTAATTAGCTGACTTGCGGTCTTGAGAAGGGAGGTAATGAGGGGAGAGGGAGGAAAGCAGGGGAGGATATACTTCGACAGTGAGATCAATCAACCTTATCTACCATCTCTGCGGCGAACTTAAATGTGGTCATGAGATCGACGAAATTCAACTTTTAAAACCTATTACAAAACCATAAGTAACCTACCTGCGTGTAGAGGAAGCCCAGATCCCCTTCATTTAAGATAAGGCTGAGTGGAAGGAAGCGCTTCCTTCCTGAGTTTCCTTCTATCGCATAAAGGTGTGGGGGCTGTAGGGAGAGCAGAGCCGCCAATTGAAACTTTTTGTGGATGGTGGAGTTGTGAACTCTTATGTATATACATATACGGTGGGTTCTGCCTCGGGACCGATCAACAAATGTACTTGAATCACTAGTTTAGGAGGGTTACGAATTGTGAGTGAGGTGATGTGTATGTAAAGTTACGTAGTCGAGTTGTCGGTCTGACAGTGCTTTTTCTTACCGGAACTTCGGAATTTACGATAAATTTTTGAGTCCGTATGTACGATGTCGATGCTGGCTGCGTGCTGGATTGCCGATGCTAGGACTTACTCGATCTGTATATGTGCGTAGGTGTGCATATTGGAGATGACTTCAACGCGAGCATCCTTTGCTGTACAAGGCCGTCTGTTAACAGCAGCGCCGATTTGTAATATTACGATGCGAAGGAGCCAGATTTGTGGCTTTCTTGATAATATTTGTGTTTACGTGTGCTGAAGTCTGAGATTTGTTGAAAGCCAGGTACGGTGAGTGAGAGGTGAGACGAGAGTACTGGAAGCACGATCTCTGTACGTATGTATGTACGCACAGCACCATAAGCTGATATACACAGCATGCTCGCTCCTAGGAAGCTGCTGGCACAGAAAGAAGCTCATCAACACTAGAAAATGGTAGTAATAATATCCGTCATGATATCTAACTTGTGCTCATAATACTATACCATCCATCATCATCATCGTTACAAACATACCATCTCAATCATAGACCCCATCCAATCATCCATTAACACCGTGAAAATTCCAACCCACATTACTGCATCATCTATCATACATCGTTCTTTTTCTTTTCCTTTTCCTTTTACTCCAAGAAGCCTTTTTTGTATTCCCAACGCCGGTAAGAATGAAGGAAAGGACATGGCCAACACATTTTTGTTTTCTGAGGATAAGAAATAGAGGGGTTGTATCATAACCTGAAGATGCCTATATGGTACTCGTACTCCGATCCAACCCAACCCAATCATAGTCATCAATCATTTCCAATAGACGGTCATTCTAGTAAATGACCATGTCCTATCACCTATGCCCTCGACTTCTTTCCGCCAAACACTCCCTTCAAAGCTTCACTCGCGCTTCTTCTGAATCCACCTCTCGCTCTCCTTGGTTTCTCCTTCTCTTCCGTGCTCCGTAATCGAAACTTCTCGAACATCTCTTCGATGGCCTTGGCCATCTTACTGGGGTGATTCTCGTCTGCTTCATCATCCGAGTCGGTTTCGAACTCAGATTTTAGAATCAGCGGAGTGAAGGAGTCGGAGTGGGAGAGAGGGTGATCAGAAGATGGTGTGCGCATGCCTGGGAAGGGATATGTGCCGAGATTACACGTGGAAGGGTTTGGTCGCGATGGAATCGTCTGGGCGCGCGGGCGGCGGTCGGGTCGCGAATCGAAGCGTTCGGGCCAGGGCTGTTGAGGCCATGATTTGTGAGTGGGATGATGAGAGAACTCTGTTGATTGGGATGGGGTGTGTGATGGGCGTGGGAAGAACGTGTATACGTGTTGTGGAAGAGATGTGTGAGGTGGTGGAGGAGGAGCGCGTTCTGGCGCGTGGAAATATCGATTCCAAACGTCTTCTTCTTGGGACTTTGCTTGATAGCTTGATGTTGATGATGATGCATCGTAAGCGAAGGGATCATCATCGGACGACATCTCAGAGTCTGATGCGCTGAATAGATCCTCCATCAGGCCTGGGTCAGTCTCCGGGAGAGAAGGCCGTCTCCATGGATGAATCTGTGCGCTACATGGTAGCTCCTGTTTGTTGCCTTTGAGAGTTTCTGAGCCACTGTCCTGCGGATTTAGAGGTTGTAAGAGATCTCTGTTCAGTTCTAACTTTGACAAAACCATTGTTGACGATGATAACAACCAGCCGTCACAAACGGTGTGTGGAGGGATAGTTATCATATCACTATCGATAGGAAGTTCCGGACTGAACAGTCCGTTATGGAAATCTCTCATTGCTATTGTGGAATGCAAGGTGAGGTAGATTCCTGACGGTCTCCCCGGAGATGTTGAAAACGGTACGGCCGTCCCTTCTCAATATCGAGTAAGGTATCAGCAAAATGGGACTAATATAGCAAGAGGGTGAAAGATAGGCAATAGATCGCGTCCTGTAGGGAGATGATTTACAAAACAAGGAGAGCTATATATCCCTGGAAAGCATCCCAGTGTGCCCAGGTTTGATCGCGCAACAAAAAAAGCTGGCTGGATTCTTTTGCATAGCTTATACGGGTGATAGATCGATCAATCAGATTCAGACTGGTGAAGTTGATTGGATCGATGGCCCTCATACTACGCCCACAGGTTAGGCTTTTCACTATACCCGCCACATCGGTATCCCTTGTTGCCGGCCGAGAATTCCTACCGTTCGGAGATGCGAAGGATAAACAAAATAAACAAACAGTGGTGGTGGTGACAATAGCAGCAATAAGAACATTCGAATGCAAATTCTGATCATAACATATATCAAACGCAGTTTTGATTACCATTGTACCAGCGTCGAGTCCGAAGAGTTATACAATGACATTGTTCCTCGAGTTTTGGCTACAAGAACTCTCATTGTAGAATTATTTGTCCTGCATCTTCCCATCCACTCGGAAGGGGAAAACAATACGGGACCTGCGTAGATCCGGGTAGATGTGCGTAAGGAGTGCAGTTTTTGGACGCAGGGAAATGGAGAATTAGATGTATCGCATCGCTCACGCATCAGCCCATCCCGCACCATGTAAGCTGGCGACGGGTACGTTCCCCGTTGATCGAGGGCGCGCATAATTGGAGAGATCTCAAGCCTCTCATAAAAAAATATCGGATCTAGCCTGTTTCTCGCATAGACCGCAATGGTTCGCATGACGAAAGGGATGGATGGTTCTATGAAGGGAGATATCATAACAGAGAACAAAAGTGGATTAAAGTTGTGAATTGAGACAATAAACAATTATGTTTATGATGAAGGAGGTGCGCAATTGTTTGGGATGTTTTTGAGGTATTTTCCAGATCTAGGTCGATTAGTCAGCCACTTTCCCGTCTCCTCACGGGTTTCCCTCTTCCTTTCCCTTCTTTTTCCCTTTGTCACCCAAATCCATCGCAAGCATCAGATGCAGATTCATTTTCCCCCTGCGAGATCTGAGTAGTAAGGCACACATACTGCAGTTCGCAGCATGCTCTGCATTTCAATCATATCCGGGAATCGTACTTCTTTGAAGCTTGCAGGAACTGATGCAATGGCGGAGAAAAGTCTTCATATACTGCGCTGCATCTTCCTTTTGTTTGCTGTGCGTTTCTTTTAATATTGCATTCGTTCGCATCACCTCCTTGTTCTTGCACCACTTTTCGCATCTCGCTCGCATCTTGCATTTCCCAACTCCACTAGCTTCACCAGAATGACATCCAGCCAAGCGGACGCCTTTGTGCGACAAGAGGTTTCCTTACTCCGTTTTCTCTCTTTCCCATTCTGATGTTCTCAATACTCTCCTCATCAACTTTTCAAAGCAGAGAAAGTGGGTCTCGACCTGCAACCATTATTACATTTTTGTACTACATCTCAATGTTCATCAAAGCACTTTTCCTAACAGAAATGATCACAACACATCCGTCTACGGACCGCTTCCCGAGAAATCTTCTTATTCCGAACCTTCCCTTTTATCCAGCTCTCAAAAGAACATTTATGTTTCATCAAAAAAGTCATTTGTTGTCGCGTGTGTAGCACAGCAACCCTGTCACGGACTTAACGAGACAGCGTGGCATTCCTGCCCTTGGACCCTTACGGGCCTTACCCCATGCTACCCCTCGATCACAGGCTAAATGACCCCTAAATCATCCGGTCCACCGGCCAGCGCTCGCATTTCACCTGATGTTACACTGTCAATCCACGAATCTCAGCTGTCCAAGTGGGTAAAAAATCAGCTGGTAATACTTCTGCGCTGTCGTGTCCTGAAGGAAACATAGCATTACTCTACAAATTCAATCCCGGCTCGAACACCCGTCACACAATGAGTCAACCGAACCTGCATCACGTCGTTGATTCGACAGCGGGCACATGAATAATTCTTTTCGTTAGGCTATGCGGCGACCTGACACGCCTTAGAAATGAGTCGTGAAACGATCACCAAGTAAATGATTATCAGCCCCAGCCTGGGCGCGCACCGACTCGTGATAAGTTCCAGATCGTGTTCTATTGTGGATATCGATTGTACAACCAATTGAAAAGATTCCTTGCAATCATCATATTATAAAGTGTGCCTCCTGTGCCGTGTTGAACGTTTGATAAATCGTTTTCCACATACGTCGACGTCTCTCATTACTGCTTTTGTCAAAAAGAGGATTTTCAGGGTCCAACACTCTGACGTCAGACTTTTGCGGCACAGCTCAAGTTTTATTTTTATACAAACGAAACCTCCTTTTTATGAAGGATCGAGCAATCTGTCATCGACGTGAAAGTTATCAATTATATACCGGAAATCTAGATTTTAATCCAAATCTCCATCTCAATCTCAATCTCAGTCTTACCCGACAACAAAAATCACAATGGCGAAAACCATCACGAGGTACGTATATCCACTCCACTCCCTCCACTCCACTTCACTCCCCACCACTCCACAACCTCCACAACCTCACAAACCCATTCTCCACCATCTCCCCACCTTCCCCTCCCCATCCCTCACCGCAAACCCCTGAACTTCACTAACACACTCTCTCAGCACCAACGCCAACAACATCCTTCCCCGCCTCCCCCGCACCCCCTCCTCCACCACTACCCGCCCCAGCAAACCCCTCCGCACTTCCTCCTCCTCCTCCACGCGCCACACCAACCCAAACGAGCACCTCCTTGCCAAACTCTTCTTCTCCGCTCCCAGCAGCGCATTCGTGGGCCGCGGTACACCCGCACGAGCGGACCCGTTTCTGTCAGCTGGGGATCTGAGGAAGGAGTGTAGACATCGGCCTAAGATTGATCAGGTGTGGGAGAGGGATTTGAAGATTTTAGGGGGGTTTTAGATGAGGGGTGACACTATCGAAGGGAAGGAAAATACTCCATCACCAGGAAGACGCGCAACCAGGTCGAACGCCAGATATACTAGACGTCTCGGACCAGAACAGAGTCAACACAAACACGCTTCATATTCCACCGCTAACGACCATACTGCCCCTCCAGAAACCAAGCTCTCACTGACCTCTTCCCGGAGGTGACATTTCATACGAACCAACACCAAACAAGAAAACCTCTCTACCCAACCACTACACGAAACCTACTTTGGTTCTTCAGTCCTCAACATCACAACTGCGAAATCTCCGTCCCTGTACCACTTCTCTCTCATCCGGAACTCGTCTCTATTCTTTTCCTATGGTTATCTCTTCCTTACATATTTTTCTCTATCTTCATTCGTCCATCTTCTATTTCTGTTTCAATACATTCTATGGATGAAAGTACAGCACAAAATAGCATAGCGTTAGTATAGCAGGGGACAGCACGGGACAGCATAGCGTTAGCACATCATCATCGGCTTATTTTCATAGCACGGAACTATATCTTGGCGTTTTCTCTTCTCTTCTTTCTGGCATTTTTCGGAATATGGGATCGGAACATATGGATGGTGTATAATAGGAGCATATTGTTGGGTACGAGGGAAAAATTAGAAATCGGGAAAAAAGGGCTTGGATAGGTATAAGCCAAAGAAAAAGAATGCTTGGATAGGCGGCGGAAAAAGAACACGAACAAGTAAGAAGAAGAAGAAGAAGAAGAAGAAGAAGAAGAAGAAGAAGAAGAAGAAGAAGAAGAAGAAGAAGAAGAAGAAGAAGAAGAAGAAGAAGAAGAAGAAGAAGAAGGAGAATTTTTCACGCAATTACGTGCGATGGGACCTGGGTTTTGTTAATCTTCTCCCTCTGGAAAGAGAGGGTTTGAAAACGAGGCTGAGGAGGAGGAGGAAAGAAGAGGAGTAGTTGGGGGAAAAAGAAAAAGATGAAATTTACTTTATTTGTATGAATATGGACGGACGAGTGAGACGAGATGTATTAGTATCGTGTGTATTGTATTGTATGACCAGAACTGTATTATATAAATAGAGTACACGAAGAACGAAAAAGGTCACTGCGAGAATGTATTACTAGAATAAAATAAAAGAGACCAACCCATCAAGATTAAGACGATCTAATTATTTGCCTATACCCAACCTTAAACTACACAGCAAACGAAACCGAACTTAATCAAACAATCCAACCGATCGGATTTCGAAATACATTCCATATTCCCTTTCTCGGTATATACTTACTTGACTTTCCCATCCCGCCTCACCCCCGCCTACCTCTCGCTATCTATCTTCATTACCATGCTTGCAAGCAATCTTACAGTGTCAGTACTTCGGTTTGCAGTACTTGCTCTGGTCTGCTCTGGTCTGCTCCCACCTACCTGGTCATCAATAGAAAGAAGTCTGATCTGATAAGGTATTGATCGATTTATGGATTATTGTGCTTTGCTCATACTTTTTTCACTCCATACATGCATACATTCATACGTACTGTACATATCCCTCGCCACTGCAGTGCCTCCATCTCAACGCCGAATAGCGAATCCAATTATATGCGATGGAGCTTCTATCAGCCAGCCGGACGAAAGACTCGGTGCGCGGCGCTTTCTATATACTTCTCTGCTATGCTTTGCATCGTCTGGGAGATGATCTTAACTGATATGATAGATTATGGTAAATACCCCTTATCCTTTACGCCAATCATCTAACCCAACCAACCAATCACCTAGCCAATTCAAGCAGCTTTCCTGTTCCTTCCTACCCGTATCCGAAATCTAGACCTAGTCCTTATACTCCGTTTTTTAGTATACAATTCACCCATCCACCCAATTATTTCCCCCCACACCTCACTTCAAAAGCTTCCCCACATCCATCAACTGTATACTCTCTATCCTCTGCGTCGTCGCCCTCCCCTCCCCCCTCTGCACCGCCCACCCCGCGCCCCACCCCGGCAACGGACTCCCTCCCACTCTATACGCATCCCCATCCGCATCACCAAACTCCCTCTGTCCCTGCCCCGCAAACCCCACCTCACTCTCCCCACTCCCCCCCCTCCTCTCCCCCTTCCCCTTCCCCATCGCCACCAACTCCGGACTTGTCATAATCCCCACCCTAACCTTATTCTTCTTCTTCCCCAACCCCAACCCCCGTCCTCCCTCCTCGACCAAAAACCCCAACCCCGGGCTCTTCCTCGCCTTCCTTGAAAACCCCGCCGGTCGGCCCCCACCCATCACCCCCCAGCACCTCCTTTTCGACCCCTCCTCCCCCCCATCCAAACTACTCCTCCCCTCCCCCGCCAACTCCTCCAACGTCCTCCCCCTCGTCTCCGGCACCAAGAATGAAACCAAAGTCCCACACAACATAAACAGCGCAAAAATCAGCATCAAATGATTCAACCACGGCGCACATCCCTGTCCCGTACACCCCGGCTTTTCCCCCTTACTCAAAAGCGGCTGCGAAATAACCTGCGCAATAATCGCTCCTATCTTCCCACTCGCAGCGCTAAGCCCATGACCCGTAGATCTATATCTTGTTGGAAAACATTCTCCGGGAATAATGAAAGTCGTAGTATTAGGACCAAAATTGAAGAAGATCTGAGCAAGGATGTATAGGATGAGTAGAGAAGCTTTGGAAAGGGAATGGTAGAGGAAGCCGATGATGCAGAAGAGTATGGTTAGGATGGCGAAACCGAAGATTTGGATGGGTTTGCGTCCGAGAGTGTCGATAGCGAAGACGCTGAGCCAGTACCCTGGAATACTGCCCGCGCAGACGAGGATCAGGTTTCCGGTGGCGTTGTTGAATAGGATGTCGTAGATGGTAGAGCCGGAACCGTATCCGATCGCTGAGAGCACGGTGCTGCTGTTGAGGCCCAGGCCGTAGAAGGCAAGGTCGAGGAAGAACCAGGAGAGAGTGGTGCCGAGGAGGGTTTTGAGATTGGGCCATTGTTTGAAGTAGTGGTAAACATCGGACCAGGAGGCGGAGGGCTGAGAGAGATGGTGGCCAATATTTTGTTTGGTTTTCTGCTGGGTGATGGGGTCAACTAGGCCTTCTTTTTGTCGGTTCATGTACGCTTTGATGTCGGCGTCGGCTTTTTCAATGTCGTGCGCGATGTCGAAGGTGTAGCGGGGGGTTTCGGGGATCGTGATGCGGTAGTACAGAGCGAAGCAGGCGGGGACGGCGCCGAAGCCTACGATGATGCGCCATGCGCGGTCGGCGGCTAGTTGGCAGACGGAGTCGCAGCTGGAGAAGGAGCGCGTGGTGTGGATGAAGGATTCGCGGAAGCCGACGGTGGTTACGAGAGCGACGAGGGCGGCGGCGAATTGCCCGGCGCCTTGCATGGAGAATACGGCTGCCATCATTCCGCCACGCCAACGGGTTGGAGCGAATCTATGCAAGTAAGCATTTTAATCCATTGTGATACCTCGATGTACGTATATGGTAGGGCTGAGGAAAGTGGACCATGCTCCACACTCGAGGAGGGGCACTTTAGCTGCGAGAATAATCCGAGATACCCAACATCAACCATACAACAACAAGACATCACCAAACGAAAACAACAACTCACTCTGAAGTAATAACGGCAGACAATGGATAATCCCCTCCTATCCCAATCCCCATCACCACTCTCCAAAAAACCAGCAATCCAGTAAAACTAACCGCCTGACTCGGCCCAATAAGCGAGTGCGCAAACGTCGCCAGAACAATCATCGCCAACTCCACACCATACATTTTCCGTCTCCCAATCGAATCCGCCAGCCATCCGAACCCTATCTGGCCAATCACCGCACCGCCGGAAGTAGCGGCTTTGATGGCTGTGTTGACGTTGGTGGGGATGGCGCCGTTGTTGTCGGCCTGCCAGAATACCATGCCGAGCATGGATGTGATGAGATTGACTTGGAGACGTTAGTTTGCTTGAGACGCTAGTGTATGTGGATGGTAGATACATACTAGCGAAGATGTCATAACTATCTGTGAAGAAGCCGATTCCTGCAACAATAACTGCTCGCACATGATACCATCCGAACGGGACCTAGGATGGATTTAGCTTCACTTCACTTCACTTCACTTCTTCCATCCACAACCTCCCAGCGAGCACAAGATGCCTAATGCTGTACAATGCAACACAGCCCAAGCCCAGAGTCCACAATACACACTCACCTTATCAATCTCGGACAACGCCAGCCTCCTCCTCAAGTTCGGGTCTTGAATATGCGAGTAATCATTATTAAAGTTATGGAACGCGGCATTCCCACCCGCCGTCTTCCCAATCGTAGTCGGGAGCGGGAGAGCTGGTTCGGGGAGGTAGTCCATAGCGGGGTGGGTTCGGGGGTGTGCGTTGGCGTGGTGGGACGAGCTATACTATATATATGTATATGAGCTGAGTATGCGGATAGCTCGAGTGAGTGCTTGGCGCAGTGAATCGAGGAAAGAGTTTGTATATAGATTCACTGAACGAAGCTATCTGTCTGTCTGTCTGTATATAATGGGTGCTGGGGGCGACAGTATGTATAAGGCTCCGACAACAAGCAAACAAGATGTAAATATTCGTATAACAGCGACAGCGACAGCGACAGCGACAGCGACAGCGATTGCGACGGCAAAACACACCGCAAATCAAGGCATTGTCGAAGCAGCACTCCAAGCCTATTCGCAAGCGACGTCGCGCGATCAATCGATAAACGCAGTAAGAACCATGGCGATAAGTGAATCGAAGCAGAGGAGGAAAATGGTGTAATAATTAAGTCACCAAGCTGACAGTGAGGGTAAGCCGTCCATTATTAGAGAGAGGCTCATCTTTCGTCCATTACAATACCCGCAACGCAATCCTGGTACGCTAGCAGCCCTGCACTTTTTCCACCCACTGGTTCGAGGATAGCTGGGGCCTGGGTAGTTGCAGTTTGCATAATCCGTCTGCATAGGTTCTGCGTGCGTTGAGTATGGTTTGAGCCCTGCGATTCCATATACCTCCATCGCACGTGCTCCATATATGTCGCCATTTGGCATCAATCTTTCCATCTTCCCATCACGCCGTACGATAATTGCTTTTTGCGACGTAGAGGATGACAGCACTATTGCGCTAGACTGCGAATCCCACGTCCCAGCTTTGAAGAAAACAATAGTTACTGGAAAGCTACAGTACTATGTAACGGTTCAGCCCAGACCAGGGGTCCTCGCACTGGGCGCACGTGTGCCGAAACTCAACGCTGAGTGGACCGCACGAACCCCAAGCCCCCCACCACATGGCGATGAATGCCGAGACGGTCGGTCGGTACGACACGAGGGAGATGGGGAGGGAATGGGTGGAAGGGCAAAAACACACATAATACAGCGATGCTACACATACAGGAACGAATGTATGCTGATGGATTGATGGTTGGTGCCTTGCATGATAAATGTACATAAACATAGCATAGCATAGCATAGCATACTTTCGAAACTCAATCCCATCATCCTATCCCAAGGACCAAAAAAAGAAATATCACCCAAATCCCTCCTCCTCCACCAGCTAGCTCCCAGGTTCGAAAGAATTGCAATCCATCCTCCAACGCCAGAACAACCATTGCAAAAAACGTGCCCAAAATGATTGCCCACCGTATAACCCGTTTCAGCACCCTCATTCAGCCTAGCACTCCGTATGAAAGCTTCCATGAATCCCAACCCTCGGCCGCAATACCCCGATCTAGCCCACTCCACCCACCTACCAGGTATATCCGGGGCAGATATTCGTTTGGGTACGTAGGAGCTATTATAAGCGATCACACGGTCTAGCCCAGCAGCGTAAAGTAAAGTAGATACGATCCGGCTTCGCTCGGTTGGTTGCTCGGCGCTACAAGGAGCGGCTCGGGCTGCAGTTTGGATACTCTGTTAGGCATTGCGCCGAGCAGCACAGCGTGGGCCGAGTGAGTGGTTCTGAAGCCTGCCCGCTCGAGGGAGGGAGCGGGTTCTTTTCCGGATAGGGCCTCACAGTTGGGTGGGAAGGAGTGGAGGCAGGGCGGGGATAGAGTTCTGGAGATGAGTGGGATGAGGTATGAGGTAGATCGTTCGATCGATGGAGAATAGAAGTAGAAGCATTTAGAAATGAGGGGTTTGATTTACGGGGTAAATAATCGTTTGAGCGAGACGAGAAAGTGATGCCCCGATGGCGGACATGGATTTGGACAGTTAAGTACGAAGTATGTATGCTTATTGACTTGAATAGACTGGTTAGCTAGCACCAGGCTTTGGATAGTCAAGCACTCATCGAATAGCTAGTACCGGAGGTTGAGGCTAATACAAGAATCAGTGCAGCCAACTGGTAATAGACATCTGAAGGGAGGATATTGTAACAAGCATATCACAACCAAGTAAACACACAGCTCAAACCAAAACCATTAATATATGTGCAAAACCGCTTTCATGTCTTCATTATATTGTAAATTTTTAATCCGAAAGAAAAAAGAACTTAGCGACCAAGTGAAGAAGAGATAGTGTAACGCCCAAAACTATGCATCAATATATCTCCGTAATTTTCTTTTGCTTTCCCTCCCCCCATGAAACAATTCCTGTCATCTCAACTGATTTTTTGACTATTTTGTACATAGCGAGCTTTCCTGCCGCTCCATATCTCATCATCTCCTCGGTCTTTTCTCCGGACCGCCTTCTCTCAAACCATCTCCATCACTTCTCCTCTTCCTATCTCTCATTCCCCTATCGTCGCTCCTGTCGGAACGTTCAGATCTCTGACTTCGACGTTCACTTCTATTGTCCGAGCCATTTGCCCAGTTCCCAGAGCCGCCTCCACTTTCATGACTATCGCGCTCTGCTCCACGGCCGTCTCTTCGGCTACTATCTCTATCTCTATGCTCTCTGCCACTTCCACTTCCACCCATCAGATCTCTGCCTCCACCAGAAGGCTCTCCCCTCGGATGTCTTTCTCTCTCGGTATCTCTGCTCGATCTGTCACTGCCTCGACTTCGATGATCTCCTCTGTCAGGTCTTTCATCCTCTTGCGGTCCACGTTTTTGATCTCTGTTCCTATCAGGAGAACTGCGACGGCTGCGTCCAGAGCGATCGTGTCTCGAGCTACGGTCTCGCTCTCCTCGATTACGGTCATCGCTATTGGGTGTGTTGTTTCCGATAAGATCGGCTCGCTCGGGGTTGACAAGGTCTCTCCCAGCATCTCTAGTTTGTGCTGGTGGGGGACCAGGTGGTGGTGGAGGTGGTAAGATAGGCGTCGAAGGTCCAGATACCGGGGTTTGTGCTTGCCCGTGACGTCTCCCACGTGGATTGCGTTCCTGACCTTGGGTAGGTTTGTTACTATCCTCATTCACCATGTGGCGGTTAATGTTACTGAGGATAGTGGCATTGGGATTCCGTCCACGGGAAGGACGTTCAGTCGCAGAAGCCGGTCCCGTAGGTGGCCCGTTCATTCTCTGTGAAGCCGGACTATTCTGGGACTTCGGCCCGACGGGAGGATTCTGCGTCTGTAAAGGTGGAGCAGTAGGTCTCGGACGTGCATTGTCCTGTGGGGGGGCATTATTTGTTGCTACAGAACCACCGAAGCTTCTTAGCCTGTCTGGGTGCATGCCCGCTGTAGTAGGTGCTGATGCTACCGTTGGCGGTGGTTGTGGTTGGGTGACTTGGGCACCTAGATGCTTCAAACGATCAGGATGGATAGCTGTTGTTGGACTGAGTGCGACCGGCGTAGGAGGTAAGTTGCTCGGAGCTGCGGAGGGAGCTTCGTATTGACCTGATGAATTTGATGTCGCTATCGAAGTTGATGCAGTACGGCGGGGATGTCGTCCTCCACCAGATGGCCCTGTCGGCGGCTGTTTATCAGGCGTGGGAGGTCGTGGAATATCTACAGCGCCTCCATTGGGCTGTCTTCCATCTCTTCGTGCTTGTGGCGCGTTTGCAGTTCTATTGTTACGTGTGTTTCTATCGCGTGGTCCAGAAGGAATATCAGAATTTTGATTAAGACGACCAAAGTTGGGATCCGCTTGTTGCTGTGGCCTACTTAGACGTCCGTGATCAAGATCTACAGGTCGTGGAGGCTGTTGCGTTGGCTGGAAGTTGGAAGCATCCCTTAATCTCTCAGGCGGGGGCGCTCTATCGTTGTTCCTGTCAGGCAGTCTTTCGCCTCGGGGGCCTGCAGGTGGGGGCTGACTGTCATCGGGTCGACTTCGCGAAGCAGAACCATGAATATCCATAGAAACATTACGACTCGATCTCTCATCGCGTCTTGGATCCTGAGGGTCTCTGTCAGCGCCATGTCGTCGTGGTGGTGAATTTTGTCTGGATGAACGATCCCTAGTTTCTTCCCTGCCTCTTCTAGGAGAATCAGAGCGGGAAGACTCATTTCCACCAGATATAAGAGCTGCACGTTCCGGATTAATCATTTCTTGTCGTTCTGGATTGACCAGAGGTAATCTTTCCGGATTTACTGGAGGACCACGCTCCGGTACAGTTGACTTAGGTGGAGCCATAGGAATATCACGGGAGAGACGGCCGGAATTATCAACAGGCTTGTATCCGTTCGAGCCTCTATCTGTGTTGTCTCGCCCAGGTTCTCCGGTCCATCTCGGTATGGAATCTGGCCGGGAGCGGTCCCGCTCAGCGACTGAGACGCGATCACTACCCCGGAAATCCCTCGGACCAGCGTCCATCGCTCGTCTATCACCAGGTGGAAATTCGCGGCCACGATCTCTGCCTCTATCACGAACCAAGTCAGGCAGCCTATTATCTCGCACATCTCTCCTGTCATCTTGCCGGGGAAGATGGCGGTCCAGCATTTGTCGGTTAGGTAGGGGAACGTCAGGTCTATTCGGAAGAGTGTGATTCGCTGACAGATTTCGTTGTATATCAGGACGTGGCGGAATGCTGGAGGGCGGCGGTGTTGGAGTAGCTGATCTAGCTGCGTTTTCACGCAAGATCTTTTCTCTTCTAAGCAAAATTTCCGACTTTTTGCCGTCATTGCCTCCTTGAGTAGGAGGAGGTCTGGTGTCATTTCGTGAACTTTCGGAGGTGTTGTCCTTAGGGTTATTAGTAGACGCGTTTTTAGCATCATCCACCTCCCCATCTTCGACTTCTGTAGTTGCCGGCGCTTTTGGTGTTGATACCCCCATCGAACTAGGACATTGTTAAAAAATCAAACTTTAAATTTTGAACATGGGATATAATACGAACCTCGCTCGAGATTGGGGCTTGAATTCTGGCGCTGTGGCTTTCAAAACAGTTTTTGAAACGGCAGGTCCTGGTCGATTCGCTTCTGGAGCTGGACTGTTGCTTCCTTGTGTGGGATCGTTCTAATTGATGTTAGCCAGCTAGGGAATAGGCACCTTCAGATATACTTACGAGACTGTAACCAAAAGCTTGAACCATAATCCATGACTTCGACTTCTTTTTCAGCTGCACTAAGATCGCATTGCCAGCAAGCGACAGATCCTCGCGAACCCCCTTTTCTCTCGTAGCGATAGTCTCCAGTTGTTTTACAAAGTTATTACCCATGAAGTTAACAGCTGGGAACACATCGACGACCGACTTGAGAATTGTCATGGCATTACGAATATGCATCCATTCGGTACCTCCAAGACAGTCCCGCAGTGCTGCATTGAGTTTCTGATGCCAAGAATATAATATGTTCTTGAAGCCAACCTTTTCATCATGGGCAAGAAGACCTTTCATATTCCCGTCCTGGTCAAATGCTTTGGCGAAACCCGGCAGGTTTTGGCTCGGTCCCCAGGCTTCTTTCTCGTATGTTGCTCGGTCGCTGTGCCATCGGGCAAGATCCGTCAACACCAATCTCAGGAAGCGGCCCAAGTTTTCGGCTTCACGGACAGTGCACGTAAAGATCATAGACCTTAAACGGTTTGATCTGAAAAGCCGCGAATAGAGCGAAAGAGTTCGGAAGTTAGGGGTGCCGTTATCGTGAAGGAACCTAATCATTCGGAAGCAGAAATCTGCATCACTAGGAGACAGCAATATACGTGGAAGCAGACATCTCTCAAGAATTGAGTCGCTTACGAGATCGTGCTTGACGTTTTTGAACCAAAAGTTCTTCCGCTTCAGCAGACGACCTTTCTTTCCAGAGAAACTACCAACTTGCTTGCCAAACTCGGCGAGCAAATTTTCTCGTGTTGCAGCAAGAGCTTTTTTGGCTTCTTCTTTCTTCGCCATGCCAGCTCGGCTCATATCTGTGCGATCCTTCATGACATCCCCTTGTTCTTTGAGAAGACGAGATATTTCGGCTTCATAACTGTGGCTAGGGATTGCCAGATCACTCAGTGTAGTCAGCCAGAATAAAACGTAGAACTCAGAAGTAAGAGAAGCCCAGGAGTCTTCTGGCAACACTTCTTCGGCAGTCTTCATATATGGCGACAAAAGCTCAAGCAAAGGATCTGCTTCCGAAGACGCAACCTCGGATGAGGAACTGGCGATTTTAGCGTCTGTCATCTGAACATCTTCTTCAGGAGTATCTGCACCGTTTGGAGGAGGTGTTTTACTGTCAGCCGTTGGTTCTTCGTTTGCGTCCATACCCACATCCCCGTCATTGTCAACTTCTGGAGATTTGTTATCCGCAGGAGTTTTCGTGGTTCCATTCACATGTATCGCCGGTAATCTAGCAAGACGATGCGTAACACTTGCACGGCCGATCATGAAAGCAAGACTGGGGTCCAAACCGAAATCTTTCATGAGCTCAGAAATGCCCGGGACGAGACTATCAAACTCTTCTACAGAGAGATTGCTGCGCAGTAAATCGAGATACTGGAATAGGATCATTTGAGTATCGTCGACCATGGTAGCCAACAATTTGATCGGCGCCTCGTCATCAGGAACAGTGTAAATAGCAGACTGTCTGTGTTGGGCAATGGAAAGCAGTAGTTGACCGCCAAGTTTGGTATCCGTCAAAGCTCTCATTAACCGCTTGGCTGTTTTCACAGATTCATATCGTTTGTCTTGGAGGTTGATAAGGGTTTGACGTCGAAGAAGTTCTCCGCCTGTCATCGCAGCTAGTTGAGCATCGTTGAAGTCTGTATCTGGGACGATACCTGACATTTGAGCTATGAGTTCCTTGAGAATGACTAAATCGGTAGCATTGCCGCGGTGAAGTTGGTCGTTGACGTATTGAATGAGAGGAATGAGATTCATGATCGAATAGCGCTTGAATACCTTTCCAGAGAACCTCGACAATGCCAGCAGCCATTTGCTCGGGAGTAGAGCGAATTCGGAGTCGTTGCGATTTCTATCTTTCCCTCCCAATGAGCTTAATAGTGACCATACCAATACGTCATAACCCAGATCAGTAAAGTATTTGGCGCATTCTACGACCACTTCGGTGAGATTGGTGTACGCCTCGATTTGCCCCAAAGCGACGCTATAGACTACACCTGGCGATGCATACGCGATCTTTGCGAGGTTTCGCGCCATGCTTGTCAAATTAGTCATACTAATCCTCTTCATGGTGCTCGTTGTCTCTGCTTTCGTACGGGCAAATGCTGCTCGCATAGCCGGTAACCTTGATATCTGCCCTTCAAACCATTCGGCGTAAATAGAGTAGCGAATTGCGATTGGGTAGAATCGAAGCATGCCATAAACCTCGTTGACCACACTTGTATTGGCCTTTGTCAAGCTAAGTGCAGGTACGAGAAGCCGCTTGAGTAGATCCTGCCATCGGTCCAAATTCTGAGTTGAGTGGTCCTCGGAAAGACTCTTCGTCCCAATTCGAGCCAGCTTTGATAACAAACTCGAGTCTTTACCAATGTTGACCCCAGAATAATTAAGTAACGAGCCGCAAAGAGTAAAAACATTATCGACAGTTTGACAAACTGGTACATTATCTGCCCATTCATCCCAATAGAATCTGTACGAATTATTCTCGTTTGTGTCGAATTTATCAGCGAAAGGCCAACGTAATTGCTTCCGAGGAGGCAATCTGAGTAAACGCAGTGAACCTTTCGGCATACCACTTTGATCATAATCGACAATCTCTTTATTTAAACATTCCGCATCGACGGTGGAGGTTGGGCGGCTCATATCAAAGACATGCTGGATTGAATGGTTGAGGATTCGATGAATCAAATCGAGTAGTTCTGGATATGCTTCTGGAAGCCAAGGAAATCGGCCCAGGATGAACAGAGATTCTGGGATTGCACCGATGGTTAAGAGACAAGTCAAAAGCTGAACCTTTTGATCAATAGGATCATCTAATTTGTCTTTGTCGTCAACCTCTGCAGTCGCTTTTGCTGATGGGTCATCTTTGCTCGTGATTTCGCGGGTCTTTCCGCCATTCGGGAGGGTATCATCAACAAGAGCTCCGGCCATCATCAAGGCATTCATAGTGCCTCCACGAGCTGTCTTTTCTTTCTCCTCTATTTCTTTCATCTTCGCATCCCTAACTGCGCCCATATCTTCGTCTAAGGGCCAGAGGTGCGGATATAAGTCTTTAAGTGAAATAAATCCAATCTTGATCAATAATGCCGTGAGATAGATCAAGTTCGCCGGTAACACATCTTCGTTGTCACGAGCCGATGACGCGTAGAAACGTAGTTTAAAGCCAAGTAACTGAGCTGCAGTCTTGTTTCCAGAAGGTGGGTAAGTCCCCGTCGTTTTGATCCATTGACGATCCGCGTCCAATGCAGCATCACTCTCGGCCTTGAGCAGACGCTCTTTCTCTTCCGTATCGACCAATTCCCTCCCACCAAGCTCAAAGAACGCTTCAATTCCGATCTCACGAGCTCGTTCCCAGAATAGCTTATCCCGTGCATCTCGTTTTTGTTTTGCTAACTCCTCATCCTCCGGGGTAGGAAGGTATCCAGGAAAAGTTGGTAGAGCCCAGCCGGGTAGTCCTCCACATCGGGTGAGAGATCTGCCATCAGTCTCACCACTTCTCGGCCACCATGAACTCACTCGCAAGAGCTTGATAAAGAAACGGAAGTGCTTTATAAGGACAGCCGCAAAAACATCTAGAGTAATATCAAGCACTCTACCCACATCAAGATCAAACGTCCCTATTAAGCCTTTGACCTTTTCGAATGCATCTTCAACTAAGTCGCTGTTCGGAGGCTCACTCCCGCAGATCGTAAAAAGTTCAGTGACGAGTTTGGAATATCCTTCGGTTTCTTCCCTCAAAAGATTGTAATTTGCTTGGCGGTAAAGAAGGTGAGTAGCTTGTCGAATCCCGATACGCGTGAAAGTGTCTCGTGTGAGTCCAAGATTCAATAATAGCGCAGCATCTAGCTTCTGTCGCATCACAACCGCTGGTATGTTGGTAGCAAAGGCAAAGGTACGAAGTTGCTGGGCTGACGCCTTTAGATCTTCGGATTCACAAATCATAGACAAGGAATCCAGAAACAAGGTTTGCGGATCGAACGTCCCGGGTATGTCATCGGCGGGTGCAGTATCTGGGCCCAGAATTTCTTTCACGCAATTGCCAGCATCTCCGGCATCAATGCGCCCATCGATAGCTGCGCGGATGTACTCTTGAAAGACCGCAGAAAGATCCATGGTATCTTCATCTTGGCGAGCCTGGATACCAGCATCAACTACCTCCTGCCTGCCAGTTGTATTCCACGCAGACACCCGATCGTCTGTAAGAAATGCGTAATCGAAAGGAGAAGGCTCTGGCTTCCAATTCGAAGACATCGATTCGTTCGCAGATATTGTCGTTGGCGTTTGCGCTGGGGTTTGGGTCGCGCTTGACGGTCGTGGAGGTGGAGACATTGGTCCCGGTGTTGGAGTCACTCTAGAAGCTATTGTGAGATTGCTCTGACCGTTAGATGAACTGCGATTGTCATTTCTCCGCCCTCTACCACCACCTTGATTACCCTGGCCTCCTCTGCTACTCCGCCTGCCACCGCCTTCGCGCATATCTGGCTGCCTCTCATGTTGGCCTAGGGACGCATTTACCGGCCGATGGGGCGCAGGTCTAGTATCTCCCGAATCCACAGACTGCCTATCATTCCTCTTTCTCTTCCCACCTGGAGCCATCTCCAACTCAATCAATAATACTCAGCGATCTGTGTACATGTGTATCGAACGATGAAAGGCGCAAAGAAAGGTTATGCAAAGAGGAATAGGCTGCGTCAACGTCAGATTAATCCAGGATTGTCGGGTCCAACAGCGTTAGCAGGAAATGAATTCTATAACGGTTAGAGGTATATGCGACAATTGGCGATTAATGAGAGTTGGATTTCATTTCGATAGCAATGAATATCTGAGAAAACGAACTTCTCGAAATTCAGTGATGAAGCTTCCCGCGTTCGCGTGCTGTAGTAGACTAGTGCGAGTTGAGCATTAGTGTGGTTCGGGCTTGCTTCTGATGTGCTTATGTAATAAACTGTCCTTATCTTGTTCGTCGCACAGCATAAAAGATCAAACTCCGATGTACCGGCCGAGGACGGAAAAAAAATAAAATTTCTAGCTTTGTCGGAGCTCTGACTGGTTCCTCATGACGTTTTCTGGGGATTTTCCCCTTCATCTCCAACGAGTCAAGAAACGTTCATAGAATGTTTTAAAGCAATCAACACCCTCAGATAATCCCCTACTCTCCTTATCCGTCGCAATGGCTTCGTCGTCCTTGAACCAGAATGGCGCTGCAGGCTTAGAAAGCCCAGTCCCAAAATATGGTCAGTATAACCTCTTTTCCCTTCAAGAGCTCGCATGTATACCCCACCATGAAGGACGGTGACTGAATACTACAAGAAAGAACGCGGCAACAACCTGAGAACCCTTTCGCGTCTCTCATACCCGACCAAACTATTGCGATAATACCTTCTTTCACATTGGAGTCCGGGGTTACGCTACGAAATGTTCCCTTGGCATACAGCACGAGAGGAAAACTTTCTCCAAACGGCGATAATGCCATGGTAATCTGCCATGCCTTGACTGGTAGTGCGGATGTTAGTGATTGGTGGGGTCCTCTTCTTGGTGGACCTGGGAGGGCCTTTGATATATCCAGATTCTTTGTGATCTGTATGAACAGTCTTGGGAGTCCATACGGTAGTGGCAGTCCCGTTACCTGCAAAGATGGCGACCCAAAGCAAGAGCGCTATGGCCCAGAATTCCCATTGACGACTATCAGAGATGATGTTAAGTATGATACTCCCACACCACCATCCCAGCGACAACGCTAACAGTGTTTTAGTTTCCATAAACTTCTTCTCGACGACTTGGGAGTGCGCCAGGTGGCAGCTGTGATAGGAGGATCAATGGGAGGAATGTTAGTTCTAGAGTGGGCTTATTTCGGAAAAGATTACGTTCGATGCATTGTCCCAATCGCAACTTCCAGCAGGCATAGTGCATGGGGCATTAGCTGGGGAGAAGCGCAGCGACAGAGCATATATGCGGATCCTAAATACGATGATGGTTACTACCCATTTTCCGATCCTCCATCGGCAGGTCTTGGTGCCGCCCGTATGTCGGCTTTACTCACATATCGAAGTCGGAACTCATTTGAAGCAAGATTTGGACGAAATATTCCTGATGCTTCAAAAAAGCAGACGATTAGTGAAAACCAACAACCCACGACCCCGTCCGATATTCATCGCGCAATTCACAATGATGGACACAGGCCCACACGATCACCATTTTCTTCGAGACCAGGTAGTTCGGCTGCTATCTCAACCATTGGAAGTCAGCCCGCATCCACTAGTGGAGAGAATTCCTCGAATTTCACAGATCCTCAATTCCACGGCGCAACACCCTCAATAAGTCCTCCAACGGAACTAGCCCCACTCACCAAGCGCAAATCAACCTCGCATTATTTCTCTGCACAATCATATCTCCGTTATCAAGGCGAGAAGTTCGTCAAACGCTTTGATGGGAATTGCTACATTGCTATTACCCGGAAACTGGACACCCACGACGTTTCAAGATATCGAGTTTCAGCAGATTCACCAAATCCTATTGCAGAAGCGCTTTCACAAATTCAGCAACCAACATTAGTCCTTGGTATTGAAAGTGATGGACTCTTCACGTTTGACGAGCAAAAGGAAATCGCAGCTTCTGTTCCAAACTCTCGGCTGGAAAAGATTGATTCACCAGAAGGTCATGACGCATTCCTTCTGCAGTTTGAACAAGTCAATCACCATATCCTGCAGTTCTTGAACGAAGTTCTGCCTGATATCATGGGAGCGCCAGGCATTGAAGATGTACAGGCCGAGGAAGGTGTTGGAGCTGTAACCAAGAGCAGCACTTTTGGTGAAGCGGAAGTCGATGATATCACTGCGTGGTAGAAGATGGATAGGTGGTGGGACTCAACTCCTACAAGCCCCTTCTTGCTTTCGGACTACTCAAATGATCGTCGACGACATGGAAAGGTAAGCCCTTCATTCTTCTGTGACATTGTTTCTTTCCCTTCCTACTATATGACGAAATATTTCGGATGTTAAACACATACAAAACTCCGAGAGCGCAAAACCGTGTGGAGATTTCCGTTGCCTTCCTTCTGATTGTTCAATTCTGTCCGCGTATATGTTTAAGTATTTTATAGGAATGATATCATGCTAACAATGGTTAAAGGATACACGCCTCGAGGCAGCAGTATAGAGATAGATGTTGTCAGTATTTGGGCGGGTTAGACTCAATCACAAGGTCATACAAGATACCATGGGGTGATGATGCATTAGATAGATATCTATCTGCCAGGTGATTGCGGGGAGCAATTGAACCCCTTGTAAATTAAATGTCCATAACCAATATTTCGAGATTGAAATGACAGTGTTCATTCATGGACAGAAATGTCACTGATTCTTGATGCGCTCTGATTTTGTTCTCCATGTATGCCCAATCGTTTATTCGTGTTCGTATCAGTCATGCCCCTAAGAAATGATTGGTCGCCAACAAGTCGGGACAAGCCGACTGGGGTCGTGAACAGATCTATAGCTGGATGACGGATTGCTAGTCCCTCCTATTTCACCACAGGCAGTTTGCATTTATCCGTATCGGGATTCGGATTTGGTGCACAGCCGTTAATTTAAACTTCTTCTTGCCCTTCCAAGCTTCTTCTTCCTTTAACATCCCTCAAAATCGATGGCTGGAGTTTTGCTAAAAGTCAATTGCGTATTTGATCATAATCACGCCCAACTATGATCGCCATTTCGTGCTCGGGTACCTGGTTTTATTGGTCGGATCCCGTCCCCAAAAGTCGATTAATTCAGGGTGGCTGCAATATAGCTGCAGCAAAGTTCCCGTCGATGTTCCAGGTCTATCATATCGCGCCCAATTCGTCCACTCTCGGGATCGTGAATTTAGCTCTCCGATGCTAGATGTACGATCTGGATACACTTGCATGGCGGCACTTGACTGCACTCTGCGGACATGGTATGGGATCTTATGTTTGATGTTGGCTTAACTGCTTACTTACTTATCCAGTGACATACCGTGGTCGAATTGAAGGAAGATCGGCGTCAGCTATGTCTTGGTTTGAAGTCATGATTTCATGCTAAGAAGGTAAGCTTTGTTTCTATGGATCACACAAGCCAAGCACATGCGAGGTGCTTGGTGGCTCGTCTGAACTCTAAGGTTAAGTCCACTCACTTGTACTCTGTAAGTAACTTCCACTCAATATACTTGGTGGTTGGGAGGGATAATTGTAATCTCTGCCGCAAACTGTATACATCTTTAGTTTATCTGGTTGGTTCATCTATCGAAGCTGTCAGAAAGCGAAGCGACAGGGACTACCATTACAATTACTTATACTTTAGGCCTGGTGGGCGGTACTTGTAGTCTAATTACAGATAGGATCGGGAACTGGGAGGTGAAGAGAACGAAAAGAGGCGTTGAGGAGGGACAAAGACGTAAGCTCTACGGTTTCATAATAACTTTATAGCCCAGTACGTCAAAGAAGAAAACGAAGGCCGATTCGATTGTACTACATTCCAGTCAATTTCCCTTCAACATTTATATCCTGCACCGCGCTCCAAAATCGGGGGTCAAACGACGTCTTTCTTCACATTTCCTACCAACCATCTGCTATCCACCACCAACCTGCATTTCCACATTCTTCAATTGCATCACTCCGTGTACACGGCAAGCGCTACACTACACCTCCTACCGACAAACAAATCAGTGCAGGATTCCCACCTAGCTAACCCCACAACATTGCACTAATTATTCGCGGCGATCATCATCTGAACGCTTTGATGACGACTTCATTCAGCCGCTACTATTTCCGCATTTGATCGTTTGCTGGGATATCTCGATACTTTATTTTGACCAGCTCGCTCCTACTAATTGTGAAGATATCTGGAATTCACTTTATTTCATGCCCCGTTCTGCTTCACACTCCACACATGCAATAGGCAGGTGCGACTACTTGTGCTGAAGAGTAGTTGTGTTCTGCTCATCTTCCCTTCCTCCTCTCTCTTACACATCCACTCCCACCGTTCAACACACAAAACATTGATCGATTTCAACATAACTCGTTCAATCGCAAATCACGAATATCACCAAAATGGAGACCATCATTCTCCCCACACCGAGTCTCCATAACTCAAATGAGAACCCGCAAGAACAAGAAAAAGTAAACGGGGCCATACGACGAACACGGCTAACTTCATTCTCCACATCTCGAGACTCAGGTATCTCATGGGGTCGACGGCACCATCATGGCTCATGGCTCCATTCCCTAGGCTGTCTCAGCATCATGTTGATATGTCCATTGATAGTCATATTCTACTGGATCACGCTCTCCTCATTCGGCGGGTCCCTGCTCTCGGCCTATAAATCCATGCTCGTCGCCGGCCCCGCGTCTTTCCTCTGGCAATATGCACCACGTGGAAATCTCCGAGCCAGCATCGGCTACGCGAGCTGGTTGCTGTTCCAAGCTGCTCTGTATCAATTTCTTCCCACAAAACTAAGCACGGGTCAACTCACGCCCGCAGGCCATCTGCTCAAGTATCGTACGAATGGCCTGTCCGCTTATATCGTTACGCATGTTTTGTTTGTTGCGTTGTCTTACGCCGGAATCCTCGATCCGGCCATCTTGGCGAAGAACTGGGAGGCTTTGCTCGTTTGTGCGAATGTGTACGGGTTTCTGCTGTCGGGGTTTGCGTATTTGAAGGCGTGCATTAGCCCTACGCATGAGGGAGACAGGAAGTTTTCTGGTGAGTTGCGCATTTTTCCTTCTTTTTTTTTGAGAGACGGGAATTTTTGTCAGAAGTTGATATTGACATGTGACATTTCTAGGTTCTATTTTGTATGATTTGTACATGGGCGTAGAGCTCAATCCTAGATTTGGGAGATATTTTGATTTCAAACTCTTTCACAATGGAAGACCTGGAATTATTGCCTGGACGTTAATGTATGTACTCTGCGACTTTTACCCTCCATCTAACCATCATCCTCCCGCGCCTATCCCCATTCATCCACTACTTCTTCTCCCCCACGACTAACAAGCACGACAGCGACCTTTCATTTATAGCACACCAATACCAAACCCATGGCTTCATCACCAATTCCATCCTCCTCAGCACTTTCCTCCACAGTATCTACGTCATCGATTTTTACATCAACGAAGACTGGTATCTCCGCACCATCGACATCTGCCACGACCATTTCGGCTTCTATCTCGCATGGGGTTCGATGGTATGGCTGCCGTCAATGTACACCTTGCAAACGCAATATCTAGCCCGCAACCCCATCTCTCTGCATCCGGTCACTGCGCTTACACTTCTGGTCACGGGTGTGAGTGGATATGTACTATTCAGATCTGTCAATTACCAAAAAGACCTCGTAAGAAGGACCGGAGGTGACTGCATGATCTGGGGCAAGAAAGCAGAAGTCCTAAGAATGAAGTACAAGACTGGCGATGGAAAAACTCACGAGAGTCTACTCCTGTGCTCGGGCTGGTGGGGTACCGCGAGACATGTTAATTATGTGGGGGATCTAGCGCTAAGCTTTAGTATGTGTGCCGCGGCGGGGCTAGCGGGGCGGGGAGAAGGTCAGGGCCATCTTTTGCCATGGACGTATGCGATTTTTATGACGGTGCTGCTGATTCATCGGTGTTGGAGAGATGAGGAGAGGTGTGCGAAGAAGTATGGGGTGGGGTGGGAGAGGTATTGTGCTAGGGTGGGGTGGGTGCTCGTTCCGGGGATTTGGTAGGTGGATGAAAGAGGGGAGGTGAGAGGAGAGGGGGTAGAACGAATTGAGCGGACAAGATATTGCTTGAATTTGCTGGTTGCTGGTAAACATGATTATGGGTATGAAGAAGAGAAGAAGAGTATCTCACATCATTTCTTATCATACCATACCTCGCATGAGGAGGAGACAACTGGAGATGGAATTTTTAACCTCGATACCAAGAAGCAGAAAGATGCGACGAGCAAATAGAATTCGGAGTTCTTTTGCAAGATGGGAAGATGACGTTAGAGATGAATTAGCTATAGAAGTCTAGATAGATCAGAACATGACTTAGTGGGTGAGAGAGAATCAATAGAGATAGATTCGAATGAACAGTGTTTTTTCTCTGGTTGACTTGAATCAAATCACATGCATGAAATATACTTGTACTCCTACAAATACAGTAATATTCTAGAAAAGTTCTCTCATCTCAGATCTCACTCCCCACCTCACGTCACATCATCCCCTCCTGCAACCCCCCCTGTCCGCAGCCCCCCCAAAATAAGAACAAATACCCGAGATCTTGCGTACACCTGAAGTTCTTCTTCCCTTCACCGTTCTTCCTCCTTTCCTTCTATTCTTTCTCGAATTCTCTCGCTTTGGGATCTGACTACACCGTTTCGTTCCTTCAGGATCGATCAGCCCTTCTTTACGTTGGGGCTCGGGTCTCGGGGTTGAGGCCCGGGTCTGGTTTGGAGGGGGTGTGAGATCCGGGCTCTAGGGCTGAGATACTGTACGCGTCTGGTGTTGGGGTCCGGTTTTGAAGGTCCATTTAAGGTTGTGGGTTCCGGAGAGGTGTTTTGGGGGATGCGAGTTATGCATATGTGTGTCTCTATGCGTATGCTGCGGAGTTTGTTGGTATAGTTTATTGGATTTTTTGTTGGTTTTGTTAAGATTTGAGAGCCAAGAGTCTGAGTATCCGAAAAAAGAGGCGGATTCAAGAGTCAAAAGCCGGATTCAAACCCAAATATCCAAATCCGCATCAAAAACTCAACCGAAAATCCACCCCAAAAAATCATGGTCTGCGCAGGTCAATTCTTCCGCCGAGTTTGGTGGCGCCGCAGAGATCGCAAGCGGTTGGTAGAGCGGAGACGAGAAGACGATGGCATTTGGGATGATGATTGGTCGTCAGAACGACGGAAAGATTGGGATCTTCCCTCCGAACGGAAACATCGTGTGCAGTCGAAGAAGGAGAAGATGGCGCGGATGAGGGGGCGGAGGTGGGTTGGGGTGGGGGTTTGGGAGGTTGTTGGGGGGTTTGTTGTGGTGGCGGGGGAGGAGGAGGGGTGGGTTGTTGGGGGGTGGTGAGGGGGGGTGTGAGGGGAGGGAGGGTGAGGAGAGGAGTTTGCGGTGGGGGGTTGAGGGGAGATGGATTGAGGAGAGAGGAGTTGGAGGGGGATGGGCGGCTGCTTGCTGGTTGTGGGGGTGGGAGACTTTATATCGAATGGACCTGGACCTGGATCTGAACCTGGGTCTGGGGAAGAGAATGGAAGGTCGTCAGCAGGAGAGGGATATTTTGGTGTGGGTGTAAGGAACTGCTCCTGCGGGCTTAAGGGCGATATGTTGTGATATGGAGAAGAGGATGACTTGAGATTAGAGCCATATTGAGGAATGGCGAGGGGAGGTGGTTCTTCTTTCTTTTGGAGAGACGAGGATGGGTTGTCTTGAGCAAGCGCCGGAGCAGTTGATGAAGAGGCTCCAGCAGAAGGAGACTGGTTCTGGGAGGCGGGTGCCGCTGCCGGACTGCTGGCAGACACAGGTTGCAGCTTGGATGTCGCTGTCAAATCGGTATAGGATGTCAGACTCGGGTATTTTGGAGTCAAGCTGCCGCCGCTGGAAGGAACCTGAGTATCTGGAGAAGTGGCGTCTTTAGAAAGTGGCGAAGGCGAATCAGCCTTGGGGGGATCTGTCGCTCTGCTCATAGATTTTGCAGAATCCTCAGTTGGAAGTGGAGAAACAGGCTGATGATTGTTCGACATGATCGCAATGAATTATGACTTCTTGACTTTATTTTTCTGTGTTTCTGGGCGGTTCGTAGGTTTTCGAGGTAGTCCGTATGCGCCAATATGCTGTGGAATGCGGAAATTCCTTTTTCCGTTGAGCCTTAGACTTGCTTCTTTGAGTGACATCAATTCTTTACGTCGTGATGCTGAAATTTTAAAAAGTCGCATTGTTTTGATGGGATTCTTTGTTCGGATGTTTGAACATTGTAGTTGGTTGCTCTGAAGGCGGATTCGCTTCATGTGATTTGTGGATATGGCAGGATACGCCCACTTCGGTAGTGCTGTGGGATTCACCTGTTACGGTAGTGCTTATAATACATCTTTTCGGCTCTAACTGGTCTTGCAATTTAATCTGTTCTTTCTATGGTATAAATGAATTGTCAGGAGCCAACTTAGTAGTTGAACATCGACCATTTCATATCTACTTCACATGACTTGTCCCGTGCAAGTGCACAATTAAGAATATCTGTATCTGGAAGTATACTTCTTAATCACTTATAGAAATTGTTATTCAGATGGCTCTTTGCAATTCGTGATGTTTCACCAAGTTATTCGAACATTAGTTGGTTTTTAATCACAGCTCTGTGATATGATTTTCCCGTAGTTTCAAGATTTCCAGAAGTCATGGAAGTGTGATATATCCAGTCAACTTATGTTATAGTGACTCTACGAGTCTACGAGAAACAGTCTTGTCAATACTTAACGCTCGAGCGGAAGAAAAGTCGTAGGGTTACAGCCAGGAAGATATCTCCCTCAACTGTTCATCGAATCATTCACACATCCAATTCTGAGCGAAGTTACGGCTCCTAATTTTGGTTTATATCCATTCAAGCAACAGATTTTCATATGAGGCTGAATCCGAGCAATTAACTTACGGATGAAAGTCGTAAATGTCATTCAAAGGCTGTATAAAAAGGACCTCGATATGCGCACAAGGTGCTCAACTGACCTACTATCATCTCAAAACCACACATTACAATTTCACATAAGAACAATTTCCCAATCTATCAAACAACCAAAACCGAACACAAGCCGACTCGGAAAGGCTGGCCTACAGTTCCATCTCCTCAACTTATCATCACTAACTCATCCTCATTCCGAACATCTTAACATTCTTCAAAGCAGACTAACCGACTCCGTAATGAACGCCCACTGGAACCATTGGTGGTGCCCCAGCTGCCAACAACCAAATGCATTGGGGTTCGCGGTATGTAGAACCTGGGGCTGTGCAGTGCAGCGCGACCCATTAGACAACAAATTCGGTGAATGGTTATGTGAGTGGGATCAGTGTCTATACAATATGTCCTGGAACCCGAACTCAAACCGGACTTGTGCTTGGCAATGGCCCATGGGTGATCGCTACAATATGCAGGTAATCACTTGTGGGGATCGAGAGCTCGGACAGTGTCAATGGCGGAGGAATGGATAAATGAATGTCTTGCAAATGGAACAATTTGAGGGATGAGTCTTGGGGAGGCGGCAGAGATGATGTAGACGACGGAGTCATTGGAAGCATGGCATACTAGCAGGTAGTTTACCAGATTCATAAAATTTCGATGCATATTCACACAAGAACAAGCTGCAGATGTGTCAAAACAGCAAATCAAGAGTATAAATATGTAGGTGGTTCTGCCCCAAAAGGGGAACATAAGTACGACCAACATACCGATTTCTCCGCAAGCTCGTACCAATTACTGAGTTACATCCAGATCTATTACAGCACCGAAGTAAACACAAGCTGATAGAGTCGCCCAAAGTCCCGCTTTCTCAAACTCCATATTCAACTCATCCACATTCCGAACATCTTCTACCCACCTCGATTTTGGACATCTTCAACTAACTTCGATTTTAAACATCTTCGAATTCTCCAAAGCGAAATAACAGACTTCAAAATGAGTGGCCAAAGTCAAAGTAGATATTACTCTGCCTACGATCCTTGGAATCACTGGACCTGTCCTTGCGGCAGAGAAAATGACCTTGGTAGAAGCGTTTGTGTAGTCGCGGGCTGTGATGGACTGCGTGACCCATTGCAAACCCGAAATGGCGAATGGCAATGTACATCACAAGGTTGTGAGTGGTTCAACTCGAGCACGAGTTTATTATGCAAATTTGAAATTTGGGGAGACGATGCGGTGACCGGGGAGTGCGGAGCCTCGAGAGATTTGGCCGTGCAACGTGAGGAGGAGAAAATTAGACAAGATGACTGGTACGACTACGTAAACAGTCTACCGAACGGAGGCCATGGAGCCAACGGAACCAACAGGGCAAATGGAACCAATGGGAGCAACGGGGCCAATGGAAATTATGGAAGCAACGGTGCCAATGGGAACAACGGATACTATTAGCAGGCGTGAGGTTCACGCCATGAAGTAGTCTATGGTGCAGAAGTTCATAACCATCTTTCCGATCTTTCAAAAACCGTTTCTGTTCACGAACAATAAAAAGATTGCCTGATTTTACCTCAAAGGATATTGTAATCCCTATGTATTGAGAAGTGATTGATATATTGAGCTTGAGTATACTTTCGGGCTGCTGTTAGTGCATAAGTAGAAACCAATATATTGTTATATCCGCAACAACTACTGAACTATATCCAGATCTATCAGAACAGCGAAGTAAACACAAGCTGATAAAGCCGCCCAAAGTTCCCTTTCCTCAAGTTCTCATCATCAACTCATCTAAATTCCCGAAATCTTAAGTCTGCATCAACTCATCCAAATTCTGACCAGTGTTAGATTTTCCAAATCTGACTATTAAACTCCAAAATGGCGGACGAATATAGAAATGAATACAATGGCTATTGGACCTGCCCTTTCTGCCAACAAACAAATGATCTAGGATTTCGAGAATGCAGGAGAACCCAGGGCTGCGTATCTTGGCGAGAGCCATTGAGTGAAAAGGCTGGCGAATGGTTATGTAGGAACCCCCAAACAGAATGCGGAGTCCATGCGGGAAGTCCCCATGAGTCCGTACACGAACACTCCCGTACTACCTGCACAACCTACCGCTGGGTAATGGTTGGTGGTGAATGGCAGCAGCAAATGTGTGGACGACACAGAGACTTCGCTGTGAGGCGGGATGAAACCAAAGTACGCTGGAATGACGGTATTACTCTAGCTAACTCAATGTAAGCCAACCAAAACAACGGATACTAGTGGTACAGTACTAGTAGTAGTAGGTAGTAGAGGGAAACCTTCCTCACACCAAGAAGTAGTCCATGCTGCTTAACTGTCTTTCATATCTTTCAAAAGCTGTTTTTGCCAACGAAAAACAAATAAAAATGCCTGATTTTGCCCCAAAACATATTTGAATTCCCCCGTTTTCCCCCTATTTTGAGAAGTGATTGATATCTTGAGCTTGGATATACTTCCCAGCTGCTTTTTATGATATAGTTAATGATACTGAACATTATATGTAGGTGCGGAAGAATACGGAGCACTGTTAACCGAAAAGTATTCGGGCTAGCGCTAGGGGTCTACGACCGTGCAAGGAGACGTGGAAGGCACTTAGATAGGAGGTAGAGGCGTTGAGGAAGACTGCGCGATGTTTCGCATATCGTTGTTCTCTGTGAAGTCACATAAGCGAGGAATAGGAGAAATTAAGGAGTAGATCATCTTCATTTAGTATATATGTCGCATGATATGTATGCTCATGTTCGACTGCGATGTCGCTCACCTCACATCTCTGTTTACATCTAACCACTAGTTTCTTCTCACACTTCCATTCTTTCTAATGATAATGTTAGCTCAAGCAACCAAGAATTACATCTACAGTGACGTCTAATCACTGAATGCCACCCGATGTCGAAGATATTTATCCTCTTCTTGGATATCATTCACAATTCTTCTCACATGACTTCATGAAAGATATCACATCCATTCAACTCTGTCAACATACCTCGATAATCATGCTACATTCACAAGTGACACTCCAAACTCGAGGAATTATTCAGAGATATCTTCCAGATGCGTGTTTCCCACGTCCATAAGAACCACAATCTTTCGAAACACTACGAAATCATCTTTCTGCTTGTAACACTATAGCAAGGGCGCAGCGAATACACAACAAGATACTCATACATACCTACACTTTATACCTACACCTTTCACAAGAAGCTCGAAACACACTCTCACAGTCCATAAATACCAAACACTCTCTGTCGTCATAACCACACCATCCCACCACCACTCCCCAAACATGGCATCCAGTCCAACCCGCTTAAGCTACTGGCTTTGCGGTGAACAAAAATGCGGCGCGCATAACGGCCTAGGCAACAAAGAGTGTACAGATTGTGGCTCGGAACGCGGTCTTCCGGATCCCAAATTAGGAAGATGGTACTGTTCAATTTGTTGGATTGAACACCTGTTCACGATGCCGATTTGTAAGAGAAAAGGGTGTCCTGGAAATTTGGCGGAGACTTTGAGGATAGATGAGGAAAGAGCGAAGGAGAATCCGTATTATTGGATTGGGGATACGGATAGTGAGGGAGAATGAGGAGGGGGGAGGGTGTTGGAGTTTGGGAGGGGAGAAGGGTGTTTGAGGGTGAGAAGGGTTGATGGAATAGGAGTTTTGGAACGGCGGTGATATTGATGGTGGTTAGACGGTGGCGGAAGATTGTTTAGCGAATGGAAGTGGGTGTCTAGATCATAACTCGAAGTCTCGGAGTGATCGCAGGAGGTTCTGTTGCTGGAAAACGAATCATCCTACTTCTAGTGTACAATATCTTTCATTTTCTTTGGTAAATGCGACGTAATTGATTCTTATACTCCTCTTATTTGGTACATATAAATTTCTGGGAATTATATCTGCACAAAGTAAGAATGTCCGAGACATGCTTGTGATTCACTCAAAGAAATATAGCCTGGGTGGACCGACCTCTCACATGAACTACATCTAGACCAATTCACTCCTCTTCCTCTTCCACCTCCTTCTCTGCTCCTATCCTCCATTTCTCACGATCGTAATTCTGCGGCCATATGCCATTCTTACCTGGCGCAAGAATCCCATTCGGGTCCAGACTATTCTTCATCTGCTCGTTGAATTTCTGCATATCAAAAAGGTCAGCACAAGTGTCTTGTTACCATCCACAAACACACATCACAACCTAGACCGAAAAGAAAAGCAAAATCTCACCATCAAAGCCCCATCATTCCAATCATACATCTCAGCCACCTGATCCATACACGCCAAATGCGCCCTATACACCCCCCACCCCCTCTCCTTAAACTCCTGAATCAGCGTCCTAATCACCCACAACGCTTTCTTCTTACTCTCCCTGCTCTTCTTATCAAACACTATACAAACAATATGGTGCATCTCCCTCATCTCCACCACAAACTTATCCAAGAAGTCCAAACCAGCTTCCAGACATCTCGATTTCACCAACTCATATTGCGCCATTGCGTCCTTACCCGAGATTTTACAAACGGGCGAGAAGAAAATATGTGCGCCATCAGGCAGGAAATCCATCCATTTAAGCTCATCCAGCGAGGGAATACCCTGAAGAGTTTTCGCACGTATATGCAATACGCTTTTTTCTGCCTTGCGATCTTCCGGAAAATAAAACTTCGCACCATGGATCTTCGAGAAAGCGTCTTTGATCACCGACCAATGGGCATTGCGAACATTTTCCGGTCCATAGAGAGCACCATAGAAGTTCCAACGTCCGAGATTGAGCTTCTCGGCTATGCGATCGAGGTCTTCTTCGGATGTAAGAGGCTCGCTGGAATCACTGTAGGAGGATTTTGGCCCCAGGACAGCGGCGTCGAGGAGGATGTGGCGGAGGGTGGGGACGGTTTGGAGAATCATTTGGGCGTGGAGATGGCGTATGATGTCGATTGCGGTGGTGAGATCGTCGTCTTGGAGGAGGGTTATCATGTAGGGTTGGTAGCCGCCGGGGTTGGGAGTCAGCTGGATACACATTTTGACGATGATACCGAGGCTGCTTTGGGTGAAGATTCCGTTGTTGTGGGGCCCGAAACTGTAGTTGGAGGGCTGCCATGCGGGGTTACTGGGTTGGTCATGAGGTTTGGTGTTGCTGTCTTCAGTGGGAGATGGACCCATTCCGGTACGGATTAGTTCACCGTAAGGTAGGACGACTTCCATTCCGCAGTGCGTGGTCCAGTGATCACCGTAGGATGAATTTCCGAGTCCTCTCTCAGCTATGTTCGCAATAATTGAACCTCCACCAGAGTCTGGTACCTAGCTCATGTCAGTATGATGCTGGCTACAATAATAACCATTTGTCCTACATTCAGCCAGACTTTCTCCCTCAGATTATTCTCCTCCACATACTTATATAAATCCATAAAAGTAACACCCGGCTCCACCAACGCATATGCATCTTCCGCATTCACCTCCAAAATCTTATTCATATGTTTTCCCAGGTTAATACCCACACTCCCAGGAACACGTGGTGCCGCTCCCTTTACTCAGTCAGATGCTGTCTCACAACCCAATCTTCGACAAACTCACCCCATACCCCGAATTCCTCCCAATACTATACGGCCAAACCGGCAAATCCGCCTCATTCGCGATCTTCATAACCTCCTGCACATCCTCTACCCCTTTCGGACACACAACTGCACTGCAGACGAAATAGTCCTTTTCCAACACCGCGTGCATGTCATGTCCATGACACGGTTCTTCATAAGTGCCATCGACCAATTCATCCTTAGCTTCGACAATCTGAACATTTTCATACCCGATAGCTTCTATACAGCGCGAGATGAAAACGTTGAAGTCAGAAGATGAGATTCCTGGTGGTAATATCATGGGGTCGCCAGGGAACGTGGCTTGCGAATCGGATTTGGAGCGATTGGGCACTTTGATGGCTGCTGATTTGGGGTAGGTGCTGGCGTTGATCTCGCCGGTTTCACCCCCATTCTGGTGTTCTTCTGCAGTCATTTTGCGTTACTGTATGTTCTGTTTTGGGACTGGAAATTGGACGTGACGACGAGGTTGTCATTAGATTAGTTTAAATAGAAACGGAAAATTAAAATTGTTTAAAATTCAATATATGGTGTAGATGAGTCGTATTACTCCCATTCTTCTTAACTCCAATATTGACTTTTCTTCTTTAATAGTTACTCGCTGTCCTGGTTATATACAATGACCTAAACAACCTTCCAGTTAAGAGCTGGATATACAGAGTGGGGTAGAACTGACGTAACAGATCGTCTTATGTTGATCAGAGCTGCCCCACAGACTTGGCAAGGGAAATCCTTCAACGGCGCCACACTCACGTGTTCTTATGACTTTCCGGGTTTCCTCAAACATGATGCTTGATTATCTTATGTCAAACATTGGATTTGGCATGAAATTTAAGGGAAATATTGAAGAGCTCGAGGCACACTGTTGACTGCGCGGCGAAGTGCGTAAAAATATGAAGATATATACACATCTAAAAAGAAACTGAGAAGAAATGCACGTGGGATGTAAGCAACTCGATGGTAAACATCATCGCGGAGCAAGCAATCTCCCGTGAGCCTTGCTCAGTATCTCTAAAGCTTCATATAGGGCCCGGTCGTCTGTGCTTAGCGTGCGTATTTCCACCGTAGAGCCCATGAATGGTAGTTTATCTGGTCTACAGACCTGGTCTGGCGGCGGAAGCTTGCCGGTCTGAAAGTATTGCCTGACAATTCTCATGGTGCACATCGATGGCGAGCTTGTAGATCCATGCTGGGGCGACTTAGTATGATCATCAAAGAAATAGTTTTGAAGATATGAGGATATTCTTACACCTGCAGATTCTTGCTCAAGCACCACAGAGCCTTCGAAGCCTTTCGCAACGTGATGGGCACTATTAAATTTAGTCATACGGCCCTTGAGTACATTGATGAGACTACTCACTTTCTCACTGGGGTGACTGGATCCCAAGTATTACCAATGAGCAACATAGGATGTGTCAAGTTTCCGGTGAAGGGACCTATTCTTGCTTAGAATTATGATCGTAAGGGTTGGTTTCCAAAGTACTGACCGTCCCAGTACCACTTCGGTCGTATGTTCCACCCCACACAACTCAAACGCAGCTCTGGCCAAAAGTCCCCGATATACTTGCTTTGCTCGCGTATCACTGACGCATATTCCCTAAAACTCTCTTTGGTCTCGACAACTTTCTTCGCATCTGTACATTGTACAGCAACTGCGGCTTCCATCTTAAACTCGTTCGGAGATTGACATGCCTCTGAGTATGAACCAGCTAATTTGCATTGCTCATCGGGAACATATGGATAGCCTAGAGGATAGAAAGCTTCAACTTCTCGACGCAGCTGTTTGAACTCCGCGAATGGTGTGGTGTTCCCTTGTGAAAAAGAATACAGGATGTTCGCCATGACAGGAAAGAAGTGAATCGGATCGTAAAATGACGCGCGAATTAGGACACTAAGGTCGGAGAAGTTCAAAACATCGCCGACGAGAGTTTTTGAGCCAGGTAGGGGTATAGTCTCATTTTGCAATCGGGTGTAGATGTTCATAAATAAGTCCTGGATGCTGGCGATGTTATCGAAATGCATGGGGCACTCTGATTTGCCTGCCAAATGGCAATAGGTGAAGAACTTGTCGAGGATAAGGTCAGCGTCATTAAGACTGCTGAGCCAGGTTCCCTCGTAGTGCTCTTCTACCCCCATAACACCATCCAAAACCAAACGAGAACTGCGAGAGGGATATAAAGATGCAAACGTCGTGCCTATCGTAGTGCCGTAGGAAACGCCCCAGTATTGCAGCTGTTCTTCACCCTTTCGCCATTTCGTGCGTTCGAGAATAGATTCACGACTATATTCATCGGACGACTGAAGACCAGAAGTTGCTTTTTCACCTTCACATGAATTGAGCCAAGCTAAGGCTTGCAAGTCTCGCCATTCGCCATGGCGCTCTACTATTTCTACCATGTCGGTTACAACAACCGGAGTGTTCATGTGATATGGGAGTGTATCTTGTTTATCACTTTTCCAGATGGAAGAACAACCTTCAGAAAGAGACACTAATCTCGACCACTTCGTATCAAGTGCAATATCGGAACTACCGATAAAACCTTCGGCTTCCTCTTGTAGAACCCAGATTCCTCGAGCCAACGAGTCTGGGAAGCAGCTGAGTTTGGGTGTAGTCTTGTTAATACCCCGTGGATCAAAGCCTACGATATCAAAGTATCTTTCATCGCTGGAATAGTGCTTTCCTGGACCGGAAGCATGAGCATCAACGACCTGTTGGACCTGTCTTCCACCATCAAATATGCTGTTCACGCCAGAACCTCCGGGACCGCCTAGCAAGCATTTAGTAATGATGCTTTGTTTGGATTGGGTGGAGACTCACCTGGGTTTATCAGAATCACTCCTCCGTACCTCGGATCGGTAATGGGTACTTTAGCAGGGATTTTGAGCAGCGCAATCGCTACCTTTGGGCCATCTCCATCGGTGCTGTTGTAGTCCATTGGTACCTCAAGTCTTGCACATTGCAGGCCATCAAAACAAGGATGATAAACAAGCTGTTTTGTGGGCGTGATCTAAGAAGTTTTTGCCAATCAGTAAGTTTCGCCAACAATGCGTCCAGAGCTCTACCTCGCACCACGGCATATCTTCTGCCGTACAGGCATTCTTCACTCCTTCGTGGATTGGAGTAGTGTCGTTGACCTGCCAGAGTCGATACAACAACCCGACGGCTGACCACTCATAGTGTTGTACCACAATGATGCCAAATAATACAGCTATGAGAATTTTCTCAACCCTCCGATATTGTCGTAGAGGCCCACGTGAGGGAGATTGATGCTTGGCAGCCATCGCGATGGGAGGAGTTACTGACGCTTCAAAGAACTACTTAGATCACCCTCGCTGCTGTGTGCATGAATAGAGGCATGCGCAGAATTAACTCCTTGGAGCAGAGAAGCCTTGACGCTGGCGCTGCCGAATCCCACCCAGTCGAAGTATTTTTAAATCTACAGTGACCCATTTGGCTCATTGCAAACTGTGGATTGGACAGCGGAGATAAGATTAGATCTTCGCGTCCACTTTCCCTCCGAGCAGTTCACTTCCAAGTTCTATCAAATGAACAGACGAACGCGACGCATCCCGAGTTCTGACCCCACACGTGCCCCACTAGCTCACCCAGCTCACCAAGAGCTTTTCCGGTCACCTAAAGAAGCTAACAATGCAGTTCCAGCTTAAGCTCTCACATGAACTTTGGAGCTTCAGATTCAACTGCTTGAAAATGCTCCAAACAATTTCATCACGGACGCAACGATCTCTCTCAACACACAATCCATGGCCAATCGAGGTGGGGAAACTCCTTGTTTTAATTCATAGTAAGACTCCCAAAAGGTTCCGCTGCGTCTAGGAGCTTTTTCGTGAAAGAATGGATATTTCGTCCTGCGGTCGCATGAAGAGCTTCTGTACCTGCAATACCCACTGCTCCAACGAAGAATGTAGGTTCGGGGAATATATGAGCGATCAGCGAGCATCATGAGACTCATGTAGCATATTTGTTCATATGCTTTTATTGGGGTTGAGGATTTACCCACGAATAGGCTTCTCGGCACGGATTCCTGGTCATCTCTTTATATTTCATTCATTATCTCCATCTTCCCCAAAACATTCCTACTTTGCCCGCAATCCAATACTCTCACGAAATGATATACTATCCCTTAAGTGATGATGCGACGGACGAAAGCTTTATTATACCGTGGCACACTTGCCATTGCGGTTATGGTTTGCTATTTCCTATACCAGTCTGATCTTGTCCTCTCCGTGTGCGGGCATATCTCCAGCAAGGAGGAAACTTCGGCGACCGACCTGGAGTCTCTGGTGTTGACAGAACAGCAATGCGCTGCGACGTTTCCAGGATTGACAAAAGAAATTGACGATATTGTGGCTCGAGGACCATTCACATTAGACAGGAGACCCGACGATTACACGGGACTTGTACATGGACGTATTAAGGATGGAAAGGTGCGATTGAACATGCTGAGCGTGCAAACACTGACGCAAAGTCCAGCTATATATCATCTCTACAGATAACAATCCATCGCAAAGCATGGTTCAGGTATTGAAACCAATTTGTCATGTTCCAAAGTAACTTGCTTGTACATACTAACCCCTCACAGGAACAGCACTCTGTGCTCCATCAGCTCCACCGCGCCATTATTACCTCTCCAAGTCCTCTACCCGACACTTTATTTACTTTTTGTGTCATCGATACACCTACAAACAACTCATGGACGTTCTCAAGATCCAACGATCCCGCTTGGGAGGCTGGGGGTAATTTTTGGGTCATGCCCCATTTCAGCTTTTGGTCATGGCCATTACCGTTCATCGGGACGATGGACCAAGCACTCTCTAAAATTGAGAAAATAGAAGAAGAAATGGCATGGACAGAGAAAATTGATAAAGCAGTGTGGAGAGGAACAGCGTGGTTCAATTCGGTTGCAAATAGAGACCTCAGACCAAGCCTAGTCCTTAAGAGTAAAGGAAAAGAATGGGCGGATGTTGAAACTCTGGCATGGCACAACAATGCTGAGGATGCATCCAATGCTATCGCCATCCATGATTTCTGCAAATATAAGTATATTATCTACACGGAGGTAAGTTTCAATTCGTTTTGGGATACCTTCATGATCTTTGAATGATTAGTTTTTGGTTTGCTTAAATTTTGGAAATTTTAGGGGATTACGTATTCCGGGCGTCTTCCATTCCATCAAGCCTGCGCAACCGTGATAATTAGTCCACCCATAGGTTATCTACTGCACACAACACATCTTATACGCCCCGTCTTCTCGACTTCGTTCCTCCCCCAGCTCGAGTCATCTGCCTCTTCCAGAGATTACGACTGGTGGAAGTCACTCTGGCATCATCCTTACGATGCTTCCGAAGCCAACATCGTCTTCATCAAACCAGACTGGTCTGATCTTGAAGAGACCATCTCCTATTTACGTAGTCATCCCGAAATCGCCAGTGGCATTGCCCAGAGACAGCGGGATGTGTTTAAGAGGTATCTATCTCCTGCTGCGGAGGTTTGTTATTGGCGAGCCCTCATCAAAGGTTGGAGCGAAGTTGCCAGACCAAATTATGAGCATGGAAGTGTAGGGACTTGGAAAGTTGGGGGCGTTGATGTTGAGGAAGGGATGAGGTTTGAGACTTATTCTCTACTTGGAAAGTTAAAGTCAAAATGAGTTCTTTGCTGCTTGTGTTGTTGCTGCTTGTGTCTTTGCTGCTTGTGTCGTTGTTGCTTTTGCCATTGGTACTTATCTTAGTTCAAGGCGGTACCACGCCCTCATTCCTGTGGGTTGACAATATTGAGGCTTTTTTTCACTTATTTGGTTTGTCTCTGTCGGATTCGACGCCACTTACCATCAGAAAAATCTGCTCAACCACTCGGATTTACCGAGAGATACACAAGAACAACTCAATGTGTAACTAACTGACTGAACGAGTCCGAATCCGACAATTCTCCGTTCTTCTGTACTGATTCCACATATCAAGTATAAAACCCCAACAGTTTCTCTAGAGATTATCCAATCCACAAGAGATTAATCGACAAGAGAGACTTCGATATCCCATCCTTATCCGTCAAAATGCCCACCATTCTGCCCCCCCACCGAAACCTCACCCTCTCCCTCCAAATTCGACCAATCCCTCTTCCTCACCGACCTCACCCACCTCTGCACCACCCTCTCTATCCCCCTCTCCCTCCCCTCCACCCTACACACCCTGCACACCTACACCACCGCCTTCCACTCCTCTTCCATTCTCTGGCGCTATACATCAAAACCCAATTTCCCGTTCAACTACCGCTTCTACCCCTCCGTCCCCATCGACACCCTCACCCCCGCTCTCACCTCCTCTCCCCCCCCCCTTCCCCCCACACACCCTCTTCTCCCACTTCTCAGATCTTGGATCGCGCTATACTCCGAACGTCCTCGATTCAATCTTGCGATTTCGATGCTGCTACGGGAGGGCTGGCTAAAACTTGGCTTTTTCTAAGAGGGGTGCGTGATTTGGGGGATATTCTAGGTGGGGAGGCGGTTCCGGAGGTTATGAAGGGGTGGAAATCACGGTTTGAAAATGTTGGGCTGGATAAAGTGCGACATCTTGCAGTAGACTGGATCGGCGGAACAGTGAACTTATATTTTCTCGTCCCCGGCCCATTTTCGCTGGAACAGGTATCATCCCATCTCTCACTCTTATCACGGGGCGCTCCTAGTCAGGAAATTATACAAGAGCTAGAAAAGCTTTTACCCAAGCAGGGGTACACGTTTGCGGTTACGCTGGATGTGGGCACGGGGGAGGTGATGAGGGTGGCGTATTACGTTATGGGGATACCAGAGGGGAGGATGCCGGATTTGGGGGAGTGGATGAGAGGGTTTGGGGAGGGGGCGAGGAGTTGGGATAGAGAGGGGTTGGAGGGGTTGGTTTGGTCATTTAGGAGGGAGGGGAATGGGAAGGGGGATTGTTGGAAGTGGGAGAGGAGTTATTGTGGGGAGTTGAGGGGTTTTTGAGGGGGTGGGGGACGCCGCTTGTGGAGGGGTAGGTCTGTCTCGATACGGAGGAAGGTGGGTGGAGGAATGGGATTGTGAAGTTTTGGGGGCGTTATGAAGACGGCCTGGAGTCGATGGAATATATATTCAGTAATGGGAGAAGATGAATGATAATGTAGTTCACTACAACAAACTGAATGCGAGTTGCAGAATTGTTAGTTATGTGGTCTACAACTAACCTGTTCCCTCTATGCTCGGTATATTTGTACATGCAGCTAAATATACGACCACAGTGCAGTTGCTATCGTCTTCACAAGATACCGTGTGTGACCAAGCAACCTTATTTATTCCAAGCTCTTGTGCATGATCTCTAGATGGGTAAATGACCGATATGTGATATGTAAGCTTAGCTGTACTCTTTCATTCTTTTCTTTCAGTTTTAGTCAGCATTGAAGTTGTCAAATCCCGCTTTAACGACACATGCAAACCTGTTTCCACGCTCAAGAAATCTAATATCTGTTGCTACTCGTGGTATCCACTCTCCCCTCCCATATATAATAACCGTTATGGACTCTATATACCCCAATACTCATCTCAACAATCCTTTCCACCTCATACAATCCCACCACTACCTGTATCCCAGCTCTCCCACCGCCCAATTACTTCAACACCGCCTCCACAACACTAAAGTTCGTCCCCTCGGCCAAATGCACCCTAACCAAGCTCAACCCCGACCGCTCCAACAGCTCACCCCATTGCGCTTCTGACCGCTCTTTCCCCGCAAACATCAACATAGTGAGATCCATCCACGCAGCTTCGACATCAGCACCTCCGGGCGGCACGACAATCTCTGCAATCAGCAGACGCGAAGTACCGCGTTCCATGGCTGCGGCGATGTTGGATAGGATTTGGACGCAGTCGTTGTCGGGCCAGTCGTGCAGACAGCGGCGGATGTAGTAGATCTGGGCGCCTAGGGTTTTATTAGGTTAGGGTTTCTGGGACTATGAGGAACATTTCTAGACGGAAGTGTATGTGACGTACCTTTCACGGGCTGCGGAGTAAAAAAATCATAAGTCATTTTCTCCACCCCCTCAATCTCCTCCACGTTATCCCTCATGACTTCTTCTCGATCTTGCAGAATAATCCTTCCTTTCGTATCTCCCACCAGTTTCCTGATTGCTTTAGAAGCTTGACCCTGGCCGCCGCCAATATCGACTAAAAGGACCGTGTCGTCGGTTGTTCCTACCTTTTGGTATTCTTCTTGGAAGGGAAATATAGCGTACGATTGGACCGTTTGGGCAGATTGCGCTTGCATTGCTGCGTTGAACGCTGCGAGACGCTTGGGGTCTTTGGAAATATGCTCCCACATGCTAAGGCCGTTGGTGCGGTGGGCAAATGTGTAGGGGTTATTGAGCGTAGATGAGGGCTCTTTGTAGCCGTTTTGTTTGAAGTATGCGGCGAGTGCGTAGTTCGTGGGGGCGTATTCGTCGAGCCTGTGGTTTTAGTATCTTTGGGCTTGGAAATGGGAAGAATTGGACTTCTTACATCATGCGGAAACCTTGTCGGAGTGGAGGAAATTGATAGATTAGGGAGTTGGCGGTTTGGTTGTAGACGTGGGGCTCTTTTTCTTCGAAGCATGTTGGGACGAGAGGACGCATTAATCGAACTGTGATTGATTTTCAGGATTACTTATTCTTGCATTGATATTTGTACCATGCACATACTCAGTAATTGCTCCTCGATGTTAGTTTTCTCCGCTAATTCCTTTGCGGGAATGCTCGACCCATCCAGCGGAATAGTTTCAAAGACACCAGCTTCCAACAACGCTCTGAGGCATCCTGAATACGTAAACTACCAATCCAATCATCAATACGGTGCTTTTAAAACCAAATTAGAAAATGGAGAGACACACCTCTTCAAAATGCGCTAGGACATTGTTGACAGGCCCATACACGGTACTTTTCATCTTCTTGACAGAGTGCATCAACTCGACGTGTGATTTCGCGACTGCTCCCGCTTGGGAGGGATCGGAAAGTTGTGGGTTGCTCTCGAAGACGGAAAAGTACTTTTCAACCATGGCATTGAGCTCTGCGAGGTCGGATTTGATTGCAGCATTTTGCTTCTGGAGCATTGCGGGGTCCATTGCGAGTGGATGGTGGCGGTGGCTGTTTGTCAGCAAGTGGGAGCAGATCTTTTCCAAGAACTATCACGCAAAGGTGAAGATTGAATGGAGTGTATGGAGGATAAAGAGAAGAAGCAAGAGCTTTGGAGAGGAGTTGGAGATGATTGATGAAGATATACAGACACACGATACTTAACTTAGATATGTTTCGTTTTCCTAATTGGATATATGCACAGGATCATGGAGTCCACTTGCATAAGTAGAGCGACTATCATCGATCCGGTGCGCTGGCTTTAGCACCTCCCTATCGTGAAAAGGTGAAAGGGTGAAAAGGTGAAAAGGTGAAAAGGTGAAGGATGAAAACCCTTTCAGGCAATTACCCCGTGGTCTTGGCACCCCGCCGACCGACATGTGGGTGAGTTTTGGGTGAGTTGTGGGTGAGTTGCGGGCAGGTATGGGTGCAATCTACGGCAATAAAAGGCAATTTAACCGCTGCAGGTCTAAAAGGGCCCGCACCCGTAGCCCGTTCCCAGCTCCACGGTTCATCCGACAATCTTACGCTTCTTACCTGACCATCGGTACTGTAACCTTAAAGGTTACCGCAAGTTCGCAATGTCACCCCGGCCCTCATTCCACGATTCTCCTATCCCGCCAAGTTGCCAACTGACGAAAAAGAAATAGTTATCAATAGTGCCACCAACACATCGGAGGGACCACGATTACGGTGTTGGGAACGGAACGGCGGATCACTTCCCAACCAATCTTCACACCAGACCCTGGCAACGGCGTCGAACATCCCTGAGATGATGCGCTGGGCGCCGGACAAAACCCATATTCTGGCCTGAACGAGGAAACTAGTCACATTCTTACCCGTGTTGCTTTGAGACAGCATCTGACCTCTTGCAAGGATGGAGTCGGCTGCCTACCAGCTTTCTGCTCTTCAATGAATCTCGGATTGTTATCTACGCTCACTTCAATTCATACAAATCCAGCACATCAACAAAAAGGACGACAAAATGAGCCAAGCGACCACGCCAATGCAAAGCGGGGGGTCTTCCTCGCAGACGAACATTGCTACAGCTGAAACTGTATGTTCAATTCTCGTCCAATCAATCAGCTTCTGCAGGAGGTATTGAAGCGACAAAAACTAACACCCCCAGGCGATGGTAGTTGATACCGCAAGTCCAACGACAGACGAGAATGACGAAGTATGGGAGGGAGATTCGGGATATAATGATTCTCTCTATGAGACCGAAACGTCGTCAGTGGCGGAAGAAGTTTTGAGATACCGCGAGGAGAATGGGAGGACATATCATAATTTTGGTAGTACGGAATACTGGGGCCCGAATGATGTAGATGCGCAGGAGCAGCAGGATCTGAGGTAGGCATTTACACCTGAGGATTGATGAGTCTTGGAAATAGGCTAATTGATTGATTGGCATTCCAGTCACCACTTTTTCACTCTGGCCTTGGAGAATGAACTTTTCACGGCACCAATAGATAATCCACAGGTTGGCAATAATCTTATGGAGTGATGGGGCGAGTGCTAATCAATTGCTAGAAAATACTAGATGTTGGAACCGGTACAGGCCAATGGGTTATGTAAGTGCATCCCAGTTACAATATCTCAATTTCTCCCGAGAACATCTAGCTGATTAATATTCACAAACTAAAGAGATGTCGCCGAGCGTTTCCCAACAGCTCAAGTAAAAGGAATCGACCTTTCTCCCATCCAACCTGAATGGCACCCAATCAACGCCCACTTCGTAGTGGACGATTTCAACATCCCCTGGGAGATCACGTCCAACTACGATTTGATCCACTCGCGTGAACTCCTCGGCTCGGTCTTATCCTGGCCGACTTTTTTATCCGAAGCATTCAAAGCCTTGAGACCGGGCGGATGGATGGATTGCACGGAGCCGGATATCAATTGCTTTAGTGAGATCATGGAACCTCGTGACGATGATCCGCAGATAGTATGGGTGCGGCTGTTTAGGGAGGTGAGTGAGAAAAGCGGAATGACGTTTGAGCCGGCGAAGGAACTGAAGAGGTGGATGGAAGAGGCGGGGTTTGTGAATGTTAGGGAGAAGGTGGTGACTGCGCCGGTGGGTGAGTGGCCGACGGATGAGAAGAGGAAATTTCTGGGTCTAAGTAATCAGTTGAGGTTGGATAAGGGGATGAGAGATTTCACGGAGAGGAGGATGAGGAATTTTATGGGGGTGAGTATCGGCCCTATTTCTACCAGTATTGAATATAGGTGACCATCCCGTGCTGATGAATTAATATGCAGTGGCATGATGATGAGATTGCTGCATTGATCGCCCGAACGAGGGCGTGGGTTAATGATAAGGATTTGCATACTGTTCAACATATGTTCGTATACCTTTCGCTTTCCAACATTCTCCCCTTCTCTTCCCCTTGCACCCCGTGATACACTAACATACGTACTAACAACCACCAGCTATTTTGTCTGTGGCCAGAAACCTGAAAATGCAGTCTGACACTTCCTGGATGATTTCCATCATCTAAATTCTGTATACTATATTTCTTTCTTGGCGTAAGGTCTGGATTTGTTGTGTCTTCATAAGGTCTCAAAATCAAAGGGAACGGAGTGATCTGGAAAAGTGTTTATATTTATCCAAGCTGTCGAACAGCGATGAAGCGAGAAACAAAAGAATGATTATAGTATAATTATACATGTTTTTGGGGATGCTATCGCAGGTTATTGGCATTGCAGCATCGAGAAATTCGGAACTCGTCGAAACCTATCTGCAGATGATGAATCAAATCATTTATTCATTTCTATGATCAACTCAACTCAATTTAAAACGAAACAGATTTAACTATATCTTCATCACTCTTCCTAACACCGATGGGCAAGATGTAAGTCATCCAACCCTTCCCAGAAACCAAACCACCCAAACCAAACACCCCGATCAATCACACCCCCTCCTCACTTCCCCCCGTCAACCCCACACTTTCATACTTCCCCCCCACACCTTCTCCCTCCCCTCCCCTCCCCTTCACCTCCTTCACCATCTCCCCCACAAACCCCAGCACATTCACCGCCTGCCCCAACGCCCTCAGCCCCCCTTCCTTCTTCCCCCCAACTACATACTCCTCCACCCCGTACCCCCACCAAAACACCCCCGCAAACACCACCATCTCCACACTCAAGATCAGTCTCGGTATCACGATTGTAAGATCCAGGGTTGTGAGTTTGTTTGTTGCGGAGAGATGTGGGGTGAGGAAGGAGAAGAGGATGGTTTGTAGGAAATTAAGCAGGATGATGCCTTTGAATGCGAGGAGTTGCATTATAGGCGAACGCTTCCTCTGCATCGTCCCCAGCAACTTATGATTTTGTTTAAAAATCGGAAGGAGGGTCGCAATAGCGATGACTGTGGTTAAAGCTTTCAAAATCGTAACCCAAAGCTTCGCGAAGTAGGGCTTGGTTTCGGCTTCGCAGTATATGCCTTTGGCTTGGGTGATTTCGGTAATGAGGAGGACGAGCAGCATGATGAAGGGGAATTGGAAGATTTTGAGAGCTTGGGTGGGAGTGCAGGGTTGGGAATGGGGCGCGGCGCTGCTGAGGTAGGTGAGGAGGAGGAGGAAGAAGGCGGCGAAGGAGAGGGATTCGTAGAGGTCGGCTAGAGGGAGGATGGAGATGGCGGAGGAGGGGAAGAGGATGCAGAGGAGGGAGATGAGGGAGAAGATGGGGAGGAGGAGGATGATGCGGATTATTCTAGAGGAGGGGGAAGGGGGGTTAGCTTTGTGGGAGGAATGGGGTGGATATTGATAATGGTAATGGGTATAAACTTACTGTCTCTGCTCCCGTGGAACAGTAAAATTCGTCGCGTGCCGGAAAATGAGAAAGAAACTTATGAGACAGACTACGCCGAGACATGCGCCGGAGAAGATTTCGGAGAATTGTTGGAAGCTGAGGTTGGAGATGAAGGGGACTTGTGCTATGTGGAGGTTAGTTGGGGGTTGTGGATGGGTGCTGAGGGTGTGGGAATTGGTTTCTGGCTTACGAGGATCGTTGATTGTTGGAGAGAGGCATGTGTGGTTTGAGCTGGAGGAGGAGGAGGAGGAGAAAAAACTCCCATGGTGGAGGAGGCGCGGGAGTAGTGTCATGGTGGAGGAAGTGATTCGAAGAGAGATGGAAGGGAGCGTTATGTCTATCTGGTGCAAAAGAAGGAAGAAGAACGAATAGATTTCTGATATAGCCTAGAGAGCGGACACACTCGAATACCGTCAAAAGAGATGTTCATCCACCAGACTTCTGGACATCCTCTCTTTATATACAACATCAAACTCCAAACACCCAAAATCCATCCCCTACCCACACGCCCTACAACGGACATACAGATCCCGACACTCATTAAAAGCACATGGCTAGCGAGGCACAGTCCTTGAACGAGATGAAATTGCTTCATTGAGTAACGACGACGACAGGCTGTGCATATGCAGGAACCACTCTCCGGTCAAGAAAAATGTGTAGATGTGGTTGGTTCATCAACGAGAGGATCAGCAATTGAGAGTCCAGATCGCGCTATACCACTTTCGGATAGCTGTGCGGAGGAGGATGATTGGTTTGATTTTTTAAGGTTCAGTGGAGCACCAGCCCAGCCCTGTAATGTTTAATAGATGGAGTGATGGGGTTGTTTGAAATCTTACTGTATCGTTGGAGTCCCGATGTGCCGATGTGACGGAGAAAAACGGTGATTACTGTAGGGGTTTCCTATCGTGGGAGTTGATACGTTTCAGCTGGCGACGTCGCAATAGAGGTTTTGCTACACAAATCTTCTTAGTTGCCGTTTTCGATTGCAGTGTAGCTTCTAGATGTCACGCAGCAGTCGGCGTTCGATTATCGCTGAATGCCGATCCGCTGGACGAGGAATTGAATTCCATGCTTGTCCCATTCTTGAACTGCTGTTGTAATATGCGTTAACCTTATGGCGGGGCCGCCGGCGAGTGTTAATTTTACACGTAAATCATGGAGATCAACAGAAGCTTACGCTTGGCAGTTCAACGCGCTGGACGTGATGGTGGAGGAGCCTGATGGTGGTTCCATTGGTAGAGTTAGAATTTGGATAGAATTAGGGGACTAAATTTGGAGCTGGGCATGTTCTGATGTAGCCGAAGTCGTTGAGGATCATTAGAGACGTTTCATAAGCGCGTCCTTCGGTTCGGACGACTCGATGGAGCTCAGATATACGGATTAGCCAGACTTATTGAGAGGAGAAGCTGGCCCAGGGTTCGGTATGTTGGAGATGTAGACCGTTCGGAGGTTCCATATCCAATCAAGAAGAGAGCTACTGTGGGCAAAGCAAGGTCTGTGACGCGGGAGTTTCCTGCACCTCCGAAACTTGTGAAAGATTATGCCTGGTAGGTAGGAAGGACGGGGAATAGCTTCAAGGACTGGGACGCTGGCATTGTGGGGTTTGTTATGTTGTAGTAGTCGAAGGTTAGTGAGAGACGTGCACAGGACAATGTCCTCGGTTCTGAACTAGACGTGGGGAGAAGGTTTGCTGGTTCTAGCATTCAGTAGTAGAGGAAGAGGTGTAGCATTCATGCCACTTGAGCTTTATTTTAATGAGAATATACTCGACGAAGAATATTTCACTGGTCCTCAATGCTCTGTATAGTATAGCAACAAGGAAAAGCTGAATGGACCAAATCACACGTCGAGGAAGCTGGTGGTTACAATGTGGTCCGTGCCTTGATTGAGACGGCCTATAAGACCCCGCCTCGCCCGCCTCACATCCATGCTCGAGGTCGCCATGCACAAGCCTCAAGGTAGGATGGCGAGGCTGGCACTGCCTGCTTACGGGCGAAGTGCACCTTTTCGTGTAGAACGCTTTGCCCGTCATGATCAATCAATGGAGCGATCAACATTCTTCAGGACGCTCTTTCGATTCATTCCATCATATGCGCGATTGAGACTTTTCGCACCTTCGTAAACGTCCTGCGGTGAGTGCTCTCGAGGTCGGATTTCCAGCATGGATCCGTTGAGTATTGCTAGTATCGTGGTAAGCAGAATCCATTGATATCGGGGAGACTGAAGACGACAATCAATTTCTCAACAAAACCACCCCAGACTAATTCTTCTCAAGGTCAAACTTACAGCAACTTGTTTGTCAACTGCGAAGACATTATCGGCGATTCAAAGCGATTACAAAGACGCTCCCATATCAATTGTGTCAATATGTTCCGAGGCTGCTGTCATCAGTGCTTGTTTGTCCAGGCTGCAAATGATTGTCTGCGAAAAGCAAGACTTGGTCCAGACGCTTGAATCTAGGACGGAACTCAACTATGCACTCGATGTTGCTTTGACTGGCTGCGTGGTATTGTTCAGTTGTTTGGATGATGAGATCCGAAACATCACTTCGGATTCTTCTCTTACCACTGCCGGTGCTATAAAGTGGAAAGGCAAGGCCAAATTGGTTTGGAATCACGAAAAGCTACGAGACCTTTTGGACGGTCTTCGTGGACAACAGGTTGCAGTTAATCTACTCATCCAGCTAGTACAGCTGTAAGTCGTTTCACTAATATCCATCTTTTGAGCTCGTCGCTGAATTATTAAAGGGAGTCAATTGGAGAAATCAAGCAGGCTCTCGGTCACAAGGGTCACGTTCTAACTGCATCAATCAGAAGAACACAATCACTAAAGCAATCACATTCAAGCATGAGCTTCCCGACTTCCATCTACAGTATGGATGATCGTCAGAGTGTCAGTGCTAACGCACCATCAATCAGTGGAGCCTCGGGGGTGAATTTCGAATTCGATGATTTGATCGTCAATAGCCGGGTTTACAGACAAGTCCTTGCATCAGCGAGATCTAAACTTGCGGAGCCTGACGGAAAGGTCGACAGGAGTTCGGTTGATTTCCCAGACTCGCCAACAATTATGTCACTGCAAACCAAGAATGTAACTCAGGATCTAGAGTTCTGGGATATTTCGAAACATGAACAAGAGCCCGATACAGTCTCTGGATCCATAACGCCACGTCCAGCTGTCGAGAACAACTACCTTATGGAACACGAAGGACAAGGAAATGTTAAGCTTGACGAAGCACGTATCACAAGGAATCCAATAGCGCGTCTAGAGGTCATACAGGCGACCTCAGCTAATGCTTCTGATTATTTTTTACCGTATTCTCAGGACGGGGAGACGACGATACACTATTGCGTGCGATGTGACGTCGAGCTCCGCTACAATGTCACCAAGCCTCAAGTAGTCGCCGTTAAGTTCATTAAACATGATTTAAGCTTCGGGTGTTGTAAAGAAGACATCAGCTCCCAGATTGTTTCAGCGTATGGCGAAATCGCGATCCTCCACAAGCTCGATCATCCTAACATCATCAGTCTTGTCGAAGTTCTCGAATCGTCAATCAACATCGGCCTGGTTTTCAGCTATTTTCAACATAGAGATCTGTCTTTATACATCAAAGCTAGAAGCTATGTGCCAGAACTATCCGCCAAACGCTTCTTTGGCCAGATTATTTCCGGAGTCGAATATATGCATAAAGGGGGCATCATCCATAGAAATTTATGCCCTGAGAATCTCCTCCTTGACGATGATCTTAACATTGTAATCTCTGGGTTCAGCCAAGCATGTATATTGATCCGCCTATCGACCTCGAGGTCAAGAAAACCTATTTCGATTACAATCCCGGCTTCAAACATTCTGTAAGAGGGGCAGACCTATCTCTCCTGAATTTGGCCGAGAAACAGCGTACAGGTTTCAGTACATATACGTATAGGACCTTCATTCGGTCTATACAGCTCCTGAGGTGTTTCACGGGTGCGTGGTGGACGTGCCGTCACAGGCGGTTGTCTGGAGTTGTGGGGCTATATTAGTAAGTTTTTAATATTCAGAGTACTGATATTTGAGCTGCATATTCTCTGAGAGCACAACTAATACAACTTATTTCTAGTACGAAATACTAGTTGGACATTTACAATTTGCCAGTTCCTCCGAACTTGCATATATTCTTGACAAAAATCCTTCCCTATCCAACGTGGCTGCCCCGAACAAACGATTGCTCTTCCCGAAACACATATCCATTGATGCGCGGAATCTCCTTAGGTCTATACTTAAATTTGATCCATTGGTAAGAGCCGACCTCGACCAAGTCAAAGGTCATCGTTGGATGTGTAATTATTCGGAGCTTACCACATCTGTGAGACCACCTCCCGGACGGCTTTAGATTTTCGTATACACTAGATAAGCTCCAAGTACCTTTTATTTGATTCCTATCTAGTCCTAGGGTCGTTTCAAACCAACTTGGGCCAGTATCAGATCGATGTTAGAACTGCAGTTGGAAATGAGGGGTTATGTCTGTTTGCACCAACCGGCATTCGCCTGTCGCGGCGTAGCTTCCAACCTCGACATAAATGACAACTTGCCCACTCTACTCACAGATAGTCTTATCTTCTCACTATCCCACCCACTCTCGCCTTGAAAATCACAAACCTCAATCAACATCACGCAAAATGCCCCTCTCCCGCCCAGGCTGGGCTCTCGCAACAATATCCCTCATCACAATCCTCACCCAAATCGCGACCTTAATCGACCCCACAACCTTCATCAACGACTTCGGCGTCGAAAGTGTCGAAGGAGTCCGGTTAATCGGTACGCCAATTATATCCCCTCTTCCCACCATCCATTCTACCAATCCTCCCACCATCCAGCTCACTAACCCCCAACCCTAGCATTCCTCCTCATACTAGTTAATACTTACGACCTGATGGGCGCATTGCAAGATAACTGGGCGGTGTATAAATTTGGTATCGTCGCGCGTATTGCAGCGGGATGTCTGTTTTGGTCGTTTGGGCCGGCTTGGAGGGTGTTGGTTGCGGTGGAGGTGGGGACTTTGGGGGTGCTGGGGGCGGCGATGATTTTGGCTTAGGGGGGGGAAGGGGGTGAAGTGGGGTTGGAAGGTTGGGTGGATACGGAAAGAGGAGGTGTACGTGGTGTGTGGTTTGGGTTGGAATGCTTGGAGAAGTTATCTTATATACTGAGGGAGAACTTCTTCAATACACTTAGTTCACATTTACTACTGCAACAGATATTTCTATTTCTCTTTCGAGGCACAATTTAACACCTCTTGCAGCATCTATCATTCTTTTATCCATCTCTTACAAAACCATAAAAACCTCATTAGTCAGCCTTCTCTATACCGGTCCATTCCCAGTCACGCTCCCTCCAACTCCTCAAACACACATCCCTTTTCCTTCCAGCTGTTCGCAGCTCCAATCATCCTTCCCATTCACCATTCCACTTTCCAAACCAACAAATCACATACCACACAAAATATCGGGCCGGCAGTAGTGAATTCCGAAAATAAATATTTTGTTGCATATCTGACACAAAAATTTATTTTGCAGCAAAAGTGAATTTTCCAAAATGGGCCCGTGTTTTTCTGAGCTGGGTACTTTGAGAGAGGGGAATGCTAGCCACTGCGCTATTGGGAATGTTTGATACATTAGTATAGGTTTTATTGAATTATATATTCATCATTTAGCTTTCGTGATAGTTTGAATCATGAAGTAGATAGAAAGATAAGGAGATCTTGATTTGTGATTTGCCTGCAGCAGAGATCATCTTCCACGCTGCGGCGTTAACCGTCACGAAAGTAGTCGAACCCCGGAAGCCACTCGCGATAGTTTCTAAACATTAAGAAATGACTGTGGTATAGTTTTTACTTTCCCCTTCCATATATTTGGAGATTGCCACTCAGAACCGAAGTAAAACAAAACGCTTGGCTTAACCACCTTACGTACTGTACTGTTAGTAAAATCTTAAATCAACCTCACCTCCACTTGCTATGTATGCAAATTATAAACTTCACGTACATCTTACCCCAATAACGCATCCTCCAAACCCCTCATCTCTCCCGCTGAACGTAGAGGCATGGAGATGTAGACAGGAACAGCGCGGTCGCGGCGTGACGGAGAATGGGGACAGGGATGTATAGTGAAATTTGGTGTTTCGGTCGAGGATGAAGTGTAGAGGAGGAGTTAAGGGAGGAAATGGGTCATGAGGAGATGGGGGAGGAGATGCGTGTTTCATTCTTAATCTATTTATCCTTTCCCCGGTATATTCAGGATCGCGTCCCGATGCGATCGTCTCAAGGATTCTTTGCCCTTTATCTACCGGGTACTCAGGTGGTACCTAGCATATCCTGCTCAATCCATGAATTCTAGCTCTCACAACAAACTTACTTCACCACTAGCACTCTCACCATTCTCACACAATCACAGCAGCAATTACTCACTCACTCACTGCAAATCCAGCAACTGCATGTTCAAAACCATCATTGATCTCATCCTAGCTACTCTCTAACAAGCTATCATCATCTAGCCAACGAGCCACCTATTCTGGAAGCGAGCAATGCTATGCACATGATGCTAGTATCAATACAGTATAACGCTACTCGTACAGGTATAGCCAGATAGAAAATGCAATCCAGCATACTATCACACAACAAGCTTTCTCAAAGATGAAGCTGAATATTTCCGACCGTCCACCACATCCTGCAGAAACAATAATGCTGCTCACATAAAACCCACCCATGCTCTTCGCCCACCCCTAGCCAACTTCCTTGAGTCCAGTGCACGTATACTGAGTCCGTTGCTGGCTGAAACCAAGCAGCTTCACAATGCACTTTGTAATCTCCAAGTCTTCTTCTTTCCAGCATCTGCGTGACTAAACCAATTTCTCATGGGTCAAAAGGTAAGATTACATGATGTCGCTGAACCTCAAAAGAACTGCTGCTGAAACAAGCAAACTTTCCCCCCATATTCCTACAGAATAACGGCTGCTGCTTTCTCTCTCCAGAAGTAGAGGATGCTTCTTCTTTTCATATTTCGGCGAAGGTAAAAGCAAAGCATAACAGGATCAAAACCGTAACAAGCGTGCCGATTGATCGCAACTGATGAAAAGAAATAGAAAACAAAACGTGTATGATGCTGCTGAAAAACAAACTGATGGTCGTGAAAGCCTGAAAATAAAATGCAAGAAAGGTTGCTGAGTTGATTTTCCGGGCAAGTAAGTAACCGACGAAGATAGACGCTATTCGAGGAAATGATGATGGAAGAGGCTTCACTTGAGCAGCCCTAGATGGGGGTTTCCAGTGATGCCTGATCCAAAAATAAAGTTCAATTCCATCCGTTGCGTTCTGTAGGTATACCCCAGTCCTCTCCGAAAAAGGAGTCATTGCCTCTTTCACTCGCATCAATATGCCACTCGGGGCTCTTGGCGTATTTGCGGTTGTAGCGAGACCCACTTTCCTTCGATTCCGCCGAAAGAGCCAATAGGTTGCCGAAAGTGGCATCCAACATTGGAGCGATGACATCAGGAATGGTTTTCTTGTTCATTTCTTGAATTGTGATGCCTGGAAGCGGTCTGTTGTCTGAGGAAGAAGACTTTGGAGGTGGTCCGATGGGACCAAATGGATTAGGAGCACGGCGCTCTATATCCTTGACATGATCTTCAGTAGTCATATTCCAGCGTCTCTGGCCCGCATAGAACCAATCATCCATCTCCTTTTGTTTTCTCGCTCGAACCTGCTCAGGTGTCTCTGGTGGAAGAAGCCCAACTTCCCTCTGTGCCTCCGGTGATAAACGTGTGTAATTTCCTGTCATATTGTTCGGGAAGCCGTTGGGATAGTACTTCGCAATCTCGCTGAGTGGGAGAGTGTCAGACGTGTGCATGGATGCTGGAACATTAGAGGTATGTGCTGGAGCTGGAGCGGGAGCAGTATATTGTTCAACAAATGTCTTTGATGCTTGCCATGGTGAGGTAGGGTTTAGGTTTGCATGAGAATTTTGCATCTGCGTAGACTGCTCTTGCACCCAAGCCTCATCGATGTAGTTTGTGTTCTGTCTCGCGGAAGCATACGAGCGTTGTCCTGGAGGGCCAGCGGTGAGTGGCTGAGGATAGCCTGATGGCACACGAGCAGACATGGATTCTCTTGTTGGTCTAGTCGACCCACTATATGACCCATAGAGTGGATTACTGGCAGTGGTGGTCAAACCTGGGGGAGGAAAGGTATAACCTCGATCTAGCTCACCCTTGGTAGCCATTGAATCATTCTCCACAGAAGGGAAGTCTATGGCCCTGGTCAGCAGAGCAGCGAGATCAGCGCGATGACCGCGATTCGGATCATCCATACCAGAACTCATGTTCGAAATACCTTCGCCATTGGTTCGAGTTGAGAACTCCGAAAGTCGACGTAAAGCAGAGGCCTGCATAGGGTTATCGAATCTTGAGAGCCTTTGTAGTGTTTGCATCTTTTCCAATCCCTGAATGGGACCCTGAGCTTCATAAGCTCTTCCCATGTCTTTATCGTCCCCCAAGAAAGATGAGTGCTGGTTACTCGATGCCGGAGTAGGTGTAACTGGCGTCACAGAGAATCCACCGGAAGGTCGTGCGCTGACCATACCTTGTAATCTAAGTAGCGCCTGGGTTTCCTGCTCAGATTGTGACAACCGTTGTACCGATCTGGACGAACGAAGAGACCTTGCAGACGAAGGCGGTGGCGTGATAAAAGAGCCAGGACTCTGGCCAAGTTGCTGAGCATAATGCATGGAGTTTGACATACTTAGAGGTGGTGGCGGACCGCGCTGGTGGTTGTAATAATTTGACTGTCGACTATGAACTGGGTCCAAAGGCGGTCTGCGAATCGACCCTTCTCTCTGTATGCGATTGGGAGCAGCGATCTGAGGTTGGGCGTTTAGATTCACTCGAGAGCCTACGGTAGTATATGCCACAGGTTGCGGATCGGTCGAAAGAGGCTCGGGTGAGCTGTTGGTTGACCTTGCGGGAAGATCTGGATCCCATTGAACAGAGTCAAATCCATCGTTGATTATCATATCGTTGAGACTCAATTTAGTCGGTTGTACCGCAGTGGAATTGACCAATCTCGTCATTGCTGCTTCACTCCTATCCTTTACTGACTGTGAGTCAGATACGTCGCAGTCAAGAATGTCGAGCGATTTAGAAGCAGCAGTAGCAACAGTGGAACTTAGATCGATTCCACTGTCTACCAGGGTGAGATTAGGCGTATTGGAAGAGGAATAGGATACGGATGAGTACTTTGAGAGCTCTGATGAGTGATTAAACGAATGATCACAGTCAGAGGATCCTAAACAATTATCGGTATACTCTGCTGTGGAAGTTCTTCTCCCCGTTTTCCAGCCGGCGAATGTTTCCCTTTCCGTTTGCTCACTTTCGCCCAGAGGGGGGTAGCTCTGCGGGAAATATCCTGAGTCCTCCTGTTTCCGTAGTATATTTGAGTGAGAAATATTTTTAGGAGTTTTGTCTGTAGTTGAAGTTTTCGATTGCGAAAAAGTGAATTCGTGGAATAAATTTCGTGAGATATGAGATGGTGTTTGTCGGAGGTGCGGGGTGGTGTAAATGTTCTGGGTCGGCGTAGACACTGAGTGAGGCGAGATCGAGGTTCCTCCCATTTCTGGATTTGTCGCAACCCCGCTAGTGGGCTCTTTCAAATGCATACTCATGCCTGCGGCTCCCAGGCCCACTCCTGTATCAATGCCAATTCTCATGTCCGCGTTTGATTCCCCTCGTACTTCCCTCTCTCGCCGACCCATTAACGTGTATTTCGACAACTTCGAATTTTTCTTCTTCTTGAAGGTATATTTGAAAGGCCCCAGAGATTCGAGAGACATCGGTCCCGATAAGGTCACGTCTAATCCGTTATCATCTTTCTCACTGTTGCGACGACGACGTGATGGTCGAGTAGCCATGGCAGCTTCAGCAAATGTTCGAGGTTCTGTCGGAGAAACAGATGGAGAATTGCTAGAAGCTGATGAGCTTCGCGGTATTAACTTCGATTCGTAAATTAATTGATCCTGAATTTCTTCCTGAATTGACTCTTTAGTTACAAAATCTTCCAGCTCTTCGTCCTGGTCGTCCGGTGATGTGTAGTTCGTGTGGCTCTCGGAGGGTATTGTTCGTATATGTTGATAACCAGAAAGTTGTGACTTGTATTTACCTCGAACTGAGTTTCCAGTTCTTCTTCGGGAGTCTAGTTGCGAGAGCACTCAGTAAGCTTTTCGTTTCCTTATCACGTTGATTTATGCTCGAAGTGGGCAGTAAAAGGGAAGCGACGACGAGGTAGGCTCCAACTTACGAGCGCGTGCGGTGCGATGCCTCATATTAAAGGCCATCGTAATTGACTCAACCACACGGGGAATATAAGTATTGAAGTGCGGAATCGTGTGTTGGTGCTGGCAGACAACAAGGTATTCGGTAAGTAGCGTCCAAAGAGCATCAAAACAAACGATTCACCACGAGAACACTATTCCATCTTGCCTCGAACGAGATGCAGTCGTAAATCATCGCTGAGAATGAAAGGATACATCCCAGACAGTAACACAACGTCTGAGATAGACCAAACAAGAGTTTTCAATATTCCAGGTCAGAGGTGTTTTGGAATGCGTGTCAACAATCGCCATTGATATCTCGCGACAGCAACATATCACTTTTGTGGCTCGGACCACAACGGGCTAGATATGCCAGATCTTACAGTAGGTGAATATAGGCGGTCAAGGATGACAGAAGCAAATTACCGCAATTATAGAGAGAAGAATTGTTCGCATAGTCGCATAATTTTCAACCTACCAAGGAGCTTTACAGGTCACTTATCTCGAAGCTCCGATTTCAGCAATGACTATTTCGTTGTTTCCCATCAAGCAGAAGCGACGGACAGCACGCTGATATTGAGCCACGGAAGTTGTCTCACTAATGAATTAGCTAGCACGACAAGCCTATGAGACTCTCGTCCCTCAGGCGGTGTCCTTCAGACAACATCCTTCATCCAACGGCTGGCCTTGCTTATTATCAAGGAATAAACGATGGTCTGTGTGCAAAGCTCAATGAGGGTGTCAATTTCCACGGGACGGGTCAATGCAATATTTTTTGCAGCTTTGCATGCTATGACTGTCCACTGTGCGTAGCCGATAGACTGAAGTATGGTTTATCCCCATCTGGTAACAACAACCTCTGCAAACGGTCTGGTTGCTGCACTGGGCCAATCGTGTCTACACGGTCTGCTGTAAGAGAATCACGAGATGTTCTCAATCCGTGCCGGAGAAGGCTCTTCAAAAGTCCGAAATTGGCATAAACATTGCGATGAGCCCATTGAAAATGTCCAAACTGCAAGATTTGGGCCTATTCTCATGCATCGCCTTTTAGCTGGCTAACGCGTCGGGATATCGTGAGGCCTGCATTCCAGTTCGCAGTGTCCGGGCATGCATCTTCCCGATGGCGTACATCAAAGGAACCAAACGCGCCGCAATTTTGTACAGATGAACGGTGTTTGCAGTCCGGCTGATGTAAAGGACATGGTGCATCGGAGAGTTCATCGACTAAACCGGGGACTACGTAGATGGCCCGAGGTTCAGAAGGTGGTGCTTGAGGAAGCAAAATCCTTTGAGGTTTGGAGATTGAAGCTGGAGTTTCCGTGGTTTAGATGATCATGGAGGAAAATGAAGTCGTTTGCAATGAAATGAAGTGTCGTTCCGCCATGCCCCAGTCCGGTGGCTGTAAGCGCGCGTGCCAATCTGAGCGCTAGCGTTGTCTTGTACCGATTAGTTAAAAGCTTAGCTTGCGGAAGATTGCTTCCCCGCCTTCCAATGATGGCAACAACTCCCGTTTGAGCTTTTCGTGCGCGATAGCTACATCCGCTACCACTTACCCTTAATCTAAGGAGGAGAGGGTAATCTATGCTACATGTAGACAATGAGCCGATGGTCATAAGGTCTTTCGCCTGCGGAAAACATTTGCTTCCTATTGTGCCCCCACCTGGAGAATTTTTACAGTCTTAACCGGAGGGACGATAGCGAGAATGGAGATCGCAATGCACGTTCTTCGAGATCGAGGAGCTGATTGGTCTTTGGTGTTGCATCCAACTGTGATAACGGGATAAGGCAAATGACTTTAGGTACGACTCCAGAACCCTCCCTGCTGCTGGTATAAGTTCTTGCGTCCCCCCATGCGACCTGGGCATTCTTCGTGCATTTGATTTTCAGACACCGGGTGCTTGGTAAAGGACCGCACTGCAGGTCACCAGGAACATCTTGACAGTATTTCAACAACATCCTCTAATCTTCAGCCTAGGATACTGTTATATCTTCGAATCTCGTCGCTCCAAAATGTCCGAAAAACAATTGGAGACCGAGATCGCCACCCCCGCAGCACCTCAGACTTCAAATGAACTGCACAAATCTGAGAGCTCCGAGGTTGTAGTGTCACCAGCCAAACAATCTCTATCTGACAAATTTACCATCGTGAGTCTCGTCAATTGAATATTGAAGATGCATAAAACTGAATTGCGGCAGTTCGCTTCCGGCGCAGCATTGATCTCCGATGGCTACTTCAATAATACCATGACAATGGTAAACATTGTCCTGAAGAAGGAATACCCAAAACAGTACACTTCGAGTATGAGTACCCAAGTATCAAATGCGTTACTCGTCGGGGAAATCTTCGGTCAGGTGACGGTGGGTCTTACTTGCGATTACTTGGGGAGGAAGTTTGCGATTATCCTGACCACATTGATGATTGGTATGATGAAACGATACGTCTAGCAGTGATATTGGCTGATAGTGTCGTAGTATTTGGTGGGATCTTAGCTACAGCTTCCAATGGCGTTACCATTAATGGGTGAGACATTCACACCGTCTGAAATACCTATCGAGCAAATCTGACGGAAATTCTAGTATGTTTTGGATGATGACTGTTGCACGAGGTATCATAGGATTTGGTGTAGGAGGTAAGTTGATTCATGCGCGACTATATATTCTAAAAAGCTTACATGGAACCAAGGTGAATACCCAGCATCATCCACTTCAGCATCAGAAGCCGCCAATCAACACAATCCCAAAAGTCGAGGCCCAGTATTCATTCTCGTCACTAACCTACCACTATCATTTGGTGGTCCCCTCGCCGTCTCAATCTTTCTCATCGTGCTAGCTGCGTGCGACTACAAACATTACAGCACGGTATGGCGGGTATGCTTTGGTATCGGTTGCCTTTTACCGCTTTCAGTCTTTTACTTCCGTCTTAAGATGCTCAACAGCACGCTTTATCGCCGTGGAGCCATCAAACGAAATGTCCCATATAAGCTCGTGCTTCGCTACTACTGGAAGTCATTAATCGGTACCTGCGGAGCATGGTTTCTCTACGATTTCGTTACGTTCCCCAACGGAATTTTCTCATCTACCATCATCGCCTCTGTGGTCCCGTCAAACCCCAGTACTGTTGTGCAGAAAACTGGTGAATGGAACCTTCTACTTGGAACTATTGCCCTGCCCGGCGTGATCATCGGCGCTCTCCTCTGCGATCGTATTGGCCGTAAAAATACCATGATGCTCGGCTTCAGTGGGTACCTAGTCTTTGGTCTCATTATCGGACTTTCCTACGACAAAATCACCAAAATCGTCCCCCTTTTCGTCGTCTTCTACGGATTAATGCAAAGTTCTGGAAATCTTGGACCAGGCGACATGCTGGGTCTCTTATCCTCCGAATCGTATGCGACATCTGTAAGAGGCACATGCTACGGTATCTCCGCCGCGATGGGAAAAGTTGGAGCTGCGGTGGGAACTCAAGCGTTCACGCCCATTCGCGATAATTTGGGGAAGAAATGGACGTTTATCATTGCTGCTATTTGTGGAGTGGTCGGTGTGTTGGTTACGTATTTCTTTGTGGATGATGTTTCGGCAGAGGATTTGAGTGTGAGGGATGAGAAGTTTAGGGCTTATTTGGTTGCGAATGGATGGGTGGGAGAAATGGGGGAGGCGGATTTGAAGGTTGAGGCGAGGGAGGTGGTAGGAAGGATAGCTGAGGTTGAGGAAGGGAAGGAGAAGTAGAAGTAAATGGTTCAGTGTTGGAATCTGACTAGAAGATATAGGTACTTAGATATAATTTCCAACTCCTATGTAACCTGTACTCGTATGTCATACTATTAACTGTCGTTAATGCCAAGAAACTTCAATCGGTTGAAAATAGGAGGGTGGGTGGCTTGGCGATAGGTGGAGCGAACGCGAATCTTTCAGCGGAGTCGAGATGTCTCTGCTTCTCGCGAGTTGCGATGGAGACATTGCATAAGAAAATAACTCATATAACTGCCGAAAGCTGAGGAGGAAAATATACTTTATCAGAACTGCCGATGGGAAAGAGTTTTTGAAGTGGACGGACTATCATGTCTTATCGTCGCAAGCAGTACACGCATACACGTGCTAAGCAATGAACACGGAATTATGATATATGCGAAATTTTTAACGGTGGAGGCGGGAATCGGAAGGGTTTGAGAGGGTTTGGCTACTGACTTGATTTTATTCCCAATCCATAATTTTGGAATAACAAACTGAATAAGGAAAACACTGCGCCGCGAACATATATCTATCTTATCCACTCTCCCCTGCCCATCTTACCACAATTTCGGTAACCCATCCCATTCGCTGCTCCGGAACGAAAGAAGCGCATCATAGTTCCGAGAAAACAGACAACCAAATAGGCACCAGGAAAACAGAAGGATTCCCGAAGGATCATTAGCGGAGACGGTGAGAAGTAAACGTGGGAATAGTGGAGGCGAGTGCGACGAGGCTTAGCGAGGTAGGTGGTTCTCGGATCTGATATGTGGAGATGGTGGCGAAGGGTCGGTCGGTGGGCGGGTTGGAGTGAGAAGGGTTTTTCTGTAGGGCGCACGCAGGGCTTGAGAGAGAATAAGGTGATGGATTGATGGTCGAGAGGTGGGTTAGCTGGGAGGTGGATGATGGAAAGAGAGGGCTGAAATTGAGGGGATGGATGAAGATGTGATATGGATTGGTTATTGAACCTACGCAGAGAAAAAGATCATTGTTCTAGAACTCGTCAATATATCGTACAAGTTATGTTATACAAGATGAAGATATACTCCCCACCCACTCCCCATATTAACCTCCCAAGTCCCAAGATCTGCAATCAACAAACGGCTTCCCACGACCCAAAAATAGCATCAACCCACTACTCATAAACAAACCAAGCCATCACGTGCTGCACCCAAGCAGTCCGCTAAACCGAGAGCCCAGCACAGACCAAAAGTGGATCCCCCAGAAAATCAGCCCAGCGCAATAGCAATACCAACGCTTCCCTAATTGCAGCAAGGGCCATCTGAAACATAATATCCCGACTAAGACTCCAAAACGAAGAAAGGTGCTGATTTCATTCTTCATTCTTCATTCTATGCTGGGATGCGCATCCTAATTCCATCATAAGAAGGCAAAAAGTCGGAAGATAGCCTGGCTAATTTTAAGCTTCTAGGGCTGTGGAACGCGAACCTTGCTACTTTGTACTGGCAAAGAGAGGAGGTGGGGTGCTCATCATATACGTCGTATGCAAGCGACCTATAAGCAAACGGCATGTCCCACACAGCTTGAGGCTGAGTCGAAAGATGCGCGTGTGTGTGTCATTGATGTGTTGTCTTGGGGAAGACAGACCTGAGTGCTGCGGGCCTGCGGCACGGGAACATGGAGATTTCTTGGAGATTTGCTGATTGATGATGGGCGAGCTGGGGGGGTCGCACGTTTCTGACGATTTGGTGCTGGAAAGTGCCTTGTGGATTGGATGCGCAGTCACTCATTCCCTCGGTTAGTCTGCATGCTGTATGTATGTATGTATTGTTATTGCTTAACCTGTTGTTCGAGAAACGTATATTATAGATGGGATGTCCTTCTTTGATAGAGGTTTTTGTTCTGGTTTGATGTTTTTTGGTACGAGCTCTGAAGTTATTTATATTGCGAGGCTAGTACACGGAGGCAAGACACGGATTTGAAAGTCGAGACCGAAGAACCAAGATGGCGGGTCGACATCCTTACGCTCCTTGGAGACGAAGTATTTTGGTACCGTGCTGGATAATCCAGATTTTGCTGTCGGGTTTTACCTTTGCTGTGATGGCATTGGCGATTGCGCTCTTGATGCGGGATGATTCTGATGGGTATGATGACGATGATGAGGATGATGATGCGGATACCAAAGCTAGTCTTGCGTGAGTATTTCGCTGATGCTATGTACTATCTCCCGCCCTTGCTAACGATATATCTAGTATTGGCGTCCTATATCTGGTGTTTTGTGGACTATGCATAATACTTACCATTACGGAAGCGGTCATGATATTGAGACGAAAGCTGCAACCTCTTGCTTTCGTAATCATGAATTTATCGAAGAGCGCCTTTTGGACCGCCTTGTTCGTTTTGAATTTCGTAGTTTCTTCGCAGCAATTACTGCACCGACCAGCCATTGCTAGCATAGTCATCGATGCAATACTAATGTATGTATCCTTTCTTCCCCTCACCCCCCACACACCGCGCTAACGCCCTACCTCAGACTCGCCTTCTACATCCCCCTAGTCCACGGCTCCCTCATCTACCACCGCTACCGCTCCGGCTCTGCATACCGCGCCGTCGACACTAAACGCTTCTCCGATAACCTTGAAGTTGTCGAACAATCCCAGCCCTCGTCGCCACAAGCCTACAAGTCTCTCGCACACGCCGAAGTCGTAGACGACGTCGATATCGAAGCTAATACCAATACAAACGATACCCCGACAGAGATGGAGACTCAGACCCCGAGAAGGCTAAGCTATAACCATGTCCGAGATACAAGATTCGATTCGTACAAACAGGCACGGAGGAGTTTCTCGGATCCGAATGTGGTGATGGGGATGGTATCACCGACGGCGGAACTGGGGATGGGGATGGGGATGAGATCACCGACGGCGGAAGTGGGAAAGGGGAAGGGGAAGGCTGTGGAGAGGAAGGCTGTGGAGAGGAGTAGGAGTAGTACGTTGAATATTCCGAGGGTGGTGATTAATGATCATGATGCGGAGATGGAGGAGAGGGGGTTGCATTCGAATGGGAGGGCGGAGTTGGGATAGAGGGGTTAGGATGGGAGGTTGAAGATGGGAGGGTTTGGGTAGGACGGAATGGGAAAAATTATATACGGTTCATGTATATATTGGAGTTGGACATTTTGATACCATGGCTAGGATGGAGTTTTGATTTCTGTGTATATTTTTGAGAAGATAAATGTCTAACGGATTCATGATAATTATTAGGAGTGCTCCATCATTCGAGAGACTGCTGATTGGTGTTGGATGTACGATGGCAGAAGCTGCAGCCTTTTAATGTTGAAACATACGATGACAGAAGCTGCAGCTTTTTAATGTTGAAACACACCGACAGTGCACACGCCATGTCTACATCATCGACGCTTTGAGATGATGTTGCCGAATCCAGTGACGTCTTGTTATTGCGTACATTCGCATGTCCAAGTTCCAATACTGTAGGAGGCATCTAGACGAGTGAGAAGAAATCATGAGCTAAATTGAATCTGGGGGCAATGATGACAAAGAGCAGAAGCGGTAGAGAAAGGAGGGAGGGGTATGCGAAGCGAAACTCTATCAAGTGCCAACACATGAGACGAACGACGGGTTGGGCAATGGGTGTATGCGCCCGATGAAGTTCATGACTGTTCAAGGAGTGAAAATAGGTGCATCAAAAAGTGATGAGGGCGATTCATATTCACATGGAAGAATGAGAGAAAATCTCTTTCCTCTTCGAGGCCCAAGGCCGTTCGTTGCATAGGCCTTGTAGAGTTCTTCTAAGCGGTCGGTTTTCAGCGACTCACGAACCGCGAGCGAACCACTAATCTACAGGTCTTGGACACAGTCATACGTCAATGATTCTCAAAGAGAAGCAAAACCCTTCAAAGCGCAAAAAGAAGAAAAGATCAGGGGGAAAATGACATGAACATCCGAGTTCTGTTGAACGAAATGGGGCGACAAACGTCAGATGAGGTGCGAAAGGGGCCGAGCCACAGTCTCGCGAAACGTAGCGGAACCTCATTGACCCAAATGAAAATGGCGGGGAAATCTTGTACGACACAAGGGAACTTCGCAATCCCAATCACAATTGACAAAATGCTCTGGATGAGAGAGACGATATAGAAATGAAAATGATAGGACTCGCGTTTGATGTTCATGAGAAACCATTGTACCGTACAGAGTAAATAATAGGTAGAAACCCTTGCGTTGTATGAAGGCGAACAGGCAATAGGCGCCTCTCCCAGCCACCTTTCTTCTGCTTTTCGTCGTACACGGCGGCGTTTGAGAATTTCAGTGGACCAACAAACCAACACACAAACTAGCCATCTTTTTAACCATAACGTTACCTGCCACCTTTTTATACCATACTGTACACTTACTCCGCTGAAACCCTGAAGATGCATTCCTTAACTAAGTGCATGAGCTATTGGTGGAGTAACTGCTTACCGGAGAAGAAAGATGAATCTTGGATCTTTGGACGTACAGAACGTGAACCGTAAGTCGTTCTCACCCACGCACACCTACACTACATTCTTCTTGATTACAGCGCCATTTGCTATTGGTGTCTTGCTTTCGAGGCGTTGACTGACGAATCTGATTTGCCTAGATCGGCGACCGCTCTTACAACGAGTCAGAACTTCAGATCTACCGGGTCCCGGTGCGGTGGATGTACAATACGGTGAAAACACACCTTCGCTACCTTCGAGCCTCTCTTCTGATGCAACGACGGTGAACCGGTGGGCGACTCCTCCATCTCACTTTCAGTCCCCAGCGACGAGTTTCCGGCACCCAAGAGAGTCGACGGAAGAGCCTTTGATCGGAGCGGATCGAACTTCTGCGCATCGTCACTCGATCGATACAATGGTTCAATTTGATGAGGAACACATCAGAAGTCTTGAGGCTGAAGCTTCAAAGAGGCAGCGGAATATGGATGATCGGTTTGAAGACGAGAGTGTGCCAACACCCAACAATGACGATACGCCCTTCATCCGGTTTGCGATAGATCAGTTGACGAGAGACGAGGAAGAGGAGCAGAGGCGGAAGAGGAACCAACAGACTCAACAGACTCAACAGCAGAATACATCGGATAGTTCAGATGATTATCCAGTTGAGAGAATCGTCCCAGATGAGAACCGACAATACATTCCTCAACGGCCAACTAGAGCTGAACTGGCTCTAGTAAGGAAACATCGTTCTACACCTGGGCCTAGACTATTCGGATTTAATTCCACCCGCCCTCTATCCACCCAGCCGGCGGAAGATCAGAATATAAGACGGCCGATTAACTACCCTACCAGCAACAACACCAGCGACCTAGAGATCTTTATACCGGAACCAACCCCGGCAAACGCGCGACGACACCCAGAACTGAAATTCATACCCACGATAATCCGACCCATTTCTCTAATTATCGTCACCACATTATGTCTTCTCATGACAGCCGCGATTATGTTTTGCGCCATATACACCCTCTACCACGACGGACTGGCGAACTGGGATTCAGGGATCTACAGCGGGCGATATTTTATTTTCGGCTTTTTGCCACAAATGGTAGGAGCGTGCATTTTTATCTACGTGCAGTGCATTTTGGCTGCTATTACGAGAATCATCCCGTATACTTTGATGGCCATGGAAGATGCACAACACAGGAATAACGCGCTGTTCCTGGATGTGGTGCCGAGACATATGTTGTGGCCAAGATGGGAAGGCCCGACGATGATCAATATCGCGAATTTGTGTATGTGGCTTTCGGTTTTTACGATTCCGCTACTGGGGTGCTTGTTCTCTGCGGTTTTGGTCGAGGGACAGTGGAAGTGGACGGCGGTGCAAGGGATTGCGTGGACGTTGGTTGCAATTTACGTTTTGATGTGTATGGGTTTCGTTCTGGTTGGGGCGTTTTTCTTTAGAAGAGTTACGGGGTTGTTGTGGGATCCGAGATCGCTGGCTGATGTTATTGCTTTGTTGCCGAGGAGCAATAGCTTGAGGGATTATGCGGGTACGGAAACCATGAAGACGAGGAAGGAGTTGAAAGTTAAGCTGGCGGATAGAAGTGATCGATTGGGATATTGGAGGACGCCGAGCCCGACGCAAGAGGTGTTCTACGCGATTGGTGAAAATGGAGCACCTACGAGAAGGTACACGCTCGAGGGTGGAAAAGCGGAGAGGAAGTTTAGCGGCAAGCATGACTTGGAGGAAAACCCATCAGGTCTTTACGATTCTGCTGCGCGGTTCAGATATATTCCTTGGTTCTTGAAGGATACATTCGTCGTCCTATGGTGTGTAACAGCATTTTTCCTGTTACTCGCCTTGATCATCGTATCATTCCTCCCCTCAACCGCCATCCGCAAAGGTTTCGCCCCACAAGTTCTCCCAGGTCCAAATGGCGCCGGATACTCCGCCGCGAATTTCCTCTACAGTTTCATCCCAGCCATCATCGGAATGATCCTGTACCTCGTGTTCCAACCCATCGACATGGCCTTCCGCAAACTCCAACCCTGGCGCGAACTCGCAAGCCCGAATGGCGCCACGGCAGAAAAATCTATCCTCCTGGACTACACCGCGACTCTTCCCATCTCCACGACTTTCAGCGCGCTAGGCAACGCGCACTACCGCGTCGCCTGGTTCTCCTTCTCCTCCATCCTCTTCATCCTCCTCCCCATCCTCGCCGGCGGCATCTTCTTCCCGCTCACGACCCCCTCCGGCGAAGTCCGCATGCTACCTAATCTCTCCTCCTTCTACGTATGTCTCGTAGTCCTAATAATCTACTTCCTGACCCTCCTTCTTCTGCTCCCGGACAGGAAAAATATGCATCTCCCGCATAACATCGACTGTCTGGCTGAAATCATCAGCTTCGTGCATTCGAGCCGGTTGCTGGATGATGCGGCGTTCAGAGCGCCGAGGTCGAAGGCGGATCTGATTACGCGGTTGATGAGTGTGGAGGAACATTTTAGAGGGGGGGAGGCGAGGTTTGTGATGGGGGTGGGGAGGGGGAGGGGTGGGAAGGAGACGCTGGGGATTGAGAGGTCGGGGAGGAGGGGGGAGGAGGAGGTGGTGGTTTTGGGGTAAGGGGAAAGGGTGATGGGTTATGATTTGATGATGATACTGGGTGGAGGGGCGGTTTATATTGTGCTTTTTTTTTTTCATTTGCGAATTTAATGATTGAATGTCTAGATGCTGCAAAGTCGCGGATCTTAATGGGGATAAGGTTTTCGGTTTGAGGTGGAGTTCTTGGATGGGTATGGCAGGATTGTTGATCTGGAATTGGATATTGATGATGATGACGATGGATGAAATGATAGGAATAGGGGGTGTGCGAAACGGAACGAAACGAATTTCGTGTGACAAACTCGAAGGGTTCGGACAGAAAGATGAAGAAAAGTGAAGAGCAAATTGCGAGCGTGTGAGCGAGCGCTAGAATGTATTACCAGATATCCATACTATGCTACTCTGAAGAATAATTAATTTTTGATATCATTTTTATGTTTAGAATTTGTGGATTGGGGTTAGGGCTACGTGTTGTATGTGCACGATGATCTCTTCATGATATATGCAACATTTGCTCTTACAGCTGATGGGCCTGAAATCAGACGCGTGCGGTAAGACACGGGATAAGGGGAACGGAATGGAATGGAATAAAGTCGCTGATTTCACGCGGTATGATGAGAGGGACTCCTAAGGCGGGTGTAATGCATGAGTAAACGAATAAATGCTGACAGAGAACAGATGTAGTTACATGTACAGGCGAGTGAGACTCGCAAATGCAGCTTCACTATCAGCACACATGCCATGCTACTCCAAAACTCCGCATCAATGCTCCCTCCACACCAGCTCTTCTCACTCCATGCACGATCCTAGCTATCCGTACTATTAGGATCCACAGTACTCGTCTAAACCAGTCAGTCAATCAGCACAAACTCACTCCCCTAATCTAATACATACCGGCGTAACAGTCAAAGTAATAGTAGGAGTAACCGTCGTGGTCCGCGTAATTGTCGTCGTAGACGGGATAGTTGTGGTCCTGTATCATCATCAGAATCTGCAAGCTCGCTATACAAAAAGAAAGAAAGAAAGAAAGAAAGAAAGAAAGAAAGAAAGAAAGAAAGAAAGAAAGAAAGAAAGAAAGAAAGAACTCACAGCTCGTCCACGGAGACTAAGCGCAGATGTTGGGTGAATGTGCTGCCGGGACCGGTGATAGTTGTTGTGAGTGTGGAATCGGAGGAGAGCGTGGATGTGGAGGTTTGGTTCATGGGAGTGAGGTACGAGGATGTGAGGGCGGTTTGGAGGAGGTAGGTGTCGGGGGTGAGGGTGAGGCTGCTGGAGGGGGCGAGGAGGAGGATTAGAGGCTGGGTTGGGGGTTGTTAGTGGATTGGCGAGGGAGGAGGAGGGGAGGGAGGGGAGAAGTTACTGATGTTATGATAGTGGAGATGGAGATCTCTTTGGAATAGAACACGGGTACGTATTCGGTGCGTATAATCCAGACTTCAGTGATGGTTGTGCAGGTAATATCTCCGCTTATATCAGTTCCGCAAATCCGGACATGGATAGCGGAAGGGTCGTTCGCTGCGATGGACTGCCACGGGGCGGCGTAGTATGTTGTGAAATTTTGTATATAGGTCGTCATATCCTGTTCCGAGTCTTCTCTCTTTCGTGCTGTGGGGACCGTGATGGTTGGTATTGGGGTGGTGATGAGAGCGTAGTCAAATTGGGAGGAGAATGTGACAATCTCGTCGCATTCGCTGACGGTGTGTCGATGGAAATATCCAGTTAGGACAGTAGAGCATGTGGTGGTTGTGCTGGTGGTGAAGGATGGCGAGCAAGACGTCGTATTTGCTCCAGGCAAGTTACAAACTTCGTAAAGGGGAATGATATGCGTAACACTCATCCCCTGAGACGTGATCGTCGGGGTAATGCATTTTGTTGTTGGCCACGGAAACGTCGAGTTGATCCAAGTCGAGGTGGAGGAAGTCTCAACCAGTTTGTCCTCCGTGACAGGATGCCGCGAAGCCTTGATGAGCGGGATGCACAGCATCCAAGTAAGCAAAAGAGGCAACATGGTTGCCGGTGATACTTGAGTATATTGAAACAGTAAAGAAAAGAGATAAACTGACATCCGACTATCCAAGTCTGTAAGGGCGCGAAAAGAGAGAAAAAGAGAAGGCTGGAGAGAATGAGAATCGTTCCACGATTGATTGGCATATAAGAGGGTTGACTGAAACATTTCACGACGACGCGCACGCGTACTGGGCTGCTATTTGAACTTTCTCGGCAGCGAGGTATAGCCGTGGAATGTGAATGTGATAGTTGCGTTTCAGCACGATATACCAGGTAGTTCAGCATTCCACGGTAGAGTCCAGACTCTCATATGATTAGTTGAGCCTCAATATTTTAGACATAGTTACTCCGCGCGTCTTGTGGGTATGCGCGTCTGTCATTCTTGTTCTGGCGTCACTTGATGAGATTATAACAGGGCTGATCATCCACATTATTGAATTTCTTCCACTTGGAATTGACAGGAAATACTCAGACTTGGCAGCAATACTCGGTCAAATGTATGACATGTTAGGAATGATCCGAATATAACATTCGAATATTGCTATGATGAAAATCCGCAGAGGACGTTACCCAGTTGACTTCAAGTGATGGCGACCTCACCAACCAGCTCGTTTGGATGTTCCGTATTCCATTGACAATGCCATTCGGGGGGTCCGTCTCAAGCCCCATATCGCAGGATTCTCGTCTTTCGAATCATAAACAATCGTATAAACCATGACGGACTTGAGGCACAAAATTTATGTCTTTTGGTTCAACATGGCAAGTGGGTGTTTTTGCACCCCTTAGTGGGGCAGTCGCTCGAGCGAGCTGTCATAAGTAAAAATTCCGGTCACCGTACCCCCACATCACAACGACCTGCATGTCCATACGAGCAAGACCCATCAACGACAGGCAACAACAAAAAAATCAACATAAATAGAGCGATTGGATCAAGATTCATTCTTCCATACTCATATCTCACTCTACGTCATATCTATCTCTCTATCAATCCAAACTCCTCACTATGCCCTCCAAGAAACCCAAAACCTCTCCAGCAACACCCACGTCCCCACCTCCCAATTGGCCCAAATTCTCTCCTCTTCCTCCTCCCTCCTCCTTAACACTGAACACGATTGTGCCCTCCCAGATCATAACAATCCCGAACTTCTGGCCAGCCAAGCTCTGCAGAGACTATGTCTCTTTTCTCAAAAGTCTTCCTCTCACCACCACACCTGGGAAACCTAAGAAGGGGGACGCGCTCCGTGTGAATGATCGGTTTAGGGTTGACGATTGGGGCTTTGCGGAGCGGTTATGGAGGGAGACAGGACTCCGGGAACTGATTACGGGGGAGATAATTAGGGAGTGGGAGGATGAGGATGAGAAGATGACTGAGGAGGTGAGGAGAGAATTATGGTATGTGAGAGTGGAAGAGGAGGGAAATGTCATGTGATTTGAAGACTCTACTGGGTGGTGCTAATTGAGGCTTACATCTAGGGGTGGAGAGACAATCGGATTAAATCCTGCCATACGGATATACCGGTACACCAAAGGACAGTTCTTTGACTGCCACTGTAGGATCCCCCCAACTTTCCATTCTTCCCCTCCAATTGACCTTGCTCATAGACGACGAATCCAACCTCATTACTCTCCCCACAACGCCACCCATACAAGCCAAAACAACATGGACACTGCTCCTGTATCTCACCTCACCCGCCACTGGGTGCATCGGTGGTGAAACAGTTTTCTACCCGGAAGACCTACCTGGAAAGAAATCACCCATCGATAAAGAAGTAGTTATCGGACTGGAAACGGGTATGGTTCTCTTGCACAAACATGGAAACGATTGTATGTTGCATGAAGGACGGGAGGTGCTTGGTGGGGAGAAGTGGATTATTAGAACGGACATATGTGTGAAAAGAGTTACGCCGAGAATAGAGAGGGGTATGTTTGACGCGCTGTGATAGCTGCTGCCAGTGCTCCAATATCCGCCTATCATTCTTGGCAATATGATGTATCGATAGAGACTGATAGTTTTGTCGAAATAGAAGTGAATCATTAAATTTTTTATGTTCGGATAACGTTACATTAATTTACTTCTAATTTAAGTAAGATAGGCTTATACGACGATTGTGAAGTGCAATTCACTCGGTTCTTCTTGTTGGAACCTAATGGGCCAATATAGGCCTAATAGGCCTAATAGGCCTGAAGGAGGAGGCGTTGCCTCTAGGAATAGGCCTATATGTAGACTCAGAACCAACACTGTGGCAAGGCCTATATGACTATAAATAGAGGTCCTTTACCACTGTAAAATAGGTAGAACAGTTGAATCAAGCACCAGTTACCCTTACTTTTAAACCTATTAAAGAGCTTATAAGGTACTAGATCTCAGTACCTTTCCTGCACCTAATTTGAGAACCTCCAAGACTTCTGATTAGCCAAAGGGATCTTATATAATCAAATGATTCCTAGTCTACCCCTCATTAAATTAGTTAATTTCACATTCATTTTAATTCTCTTTACTATATGCGACGGCGCTTATTTCTTTAACGATTAACTAACTCTCACTGCCTTTCATGGTAAAGTAACTTTTGCCTACCATTCCAAGTTTCCAACACATCAACATCCGCATAAATCGACACATCATCCAATATGGCTCAAGAATACACGGTGAAAAACATGGTTGAAGTGCCATATCAAAACTTCGTCACGTCGTATGTTGTCCCAAGCGTCAAACATATATATTTCTAATCCATATCAGTGTTCTTCCTCTTTATTCGGGCCCTTGTGTCAAAGTTCGAATTGGATCTGAAGCTACAGGTCATGAATATGAACTCTCAAAGGCGATGCTCTGCAAACAGTCCCCATATTTCGCAGCAATGTTTGAAGGTGGATTCCAAGAAGGACAAGATCAATCAACGACTCTGTCTGAGGAAGAGGGCGTCGTCTCGCAACGAAGCTTCGAAATGCTAGTTCAGTGGCTCTATATCGGTCGAATCTGCTTGAGTGAATTAACACCGACGGAATCCATTACCGCAATCATTGAGTTCGTGAGACTTGCAGATATGTGCGAAGTTACTGGATTGGAAACTCAGATGGCTAAGCAGGTCAAGCATATCATGTTAGACAATCCACCACCAGAAGACGACTCAGAAGGGTCGGGGAGGTACAACGAGTACAGGCATCCGGACACAAATACTTTTTGTGTTGTAGGCCAGCATATTACTTCAGCATTTTTTCTGCCTAGAGGCCATCCAGTTCGCAAAATCTTCGCTACCGCAGCAGTCGAGGGATATCTCCGCCGTAACGAGTTCAAATTCTTGAAAGAGTTACACGATTGTCCCGACTTTGCAGTTGATCTTCTCCTAGAAGTAAAGGAGACCCTGAAGACTGTGGCCATCGGAGTACGAACCAGAGTTTCTTTTCAAGATCCTTTAAGCGGGGACGATGTACCGCTTATTAGTGAGAACATCTGAGGAAAGTTAAGGACGGTAACGTCTCCGGCGTAGAAATAACAGGCCGACGATAATTTCTTAAAGATAGTTAGCTAATCAGTATATTGTATTATATTGAATTAGTTGGGACATTCATTTAACGACAGATATTAGCAACAAGATATTGTCCCAAATCGGCTTGTTTTTTCTCCTCCGGAGAGGGCAAACCAACATGTAACGGTAGAAACTCAGGCTCACAGATTGGCAAGATATCACAGATAGCAAAGCAGTCGCGGGAGGAATCTGTTATATAGGTAGAGAAGTAGTAGGTCGGCAAAGCCACTACAAAAGCACTGTGCCGCTGTGTCACTTTGAGATGCCTGGGTTGTATGGTGCTGATCACCTGATAAGTTACTCAGAATCTGTATTTAAACATCAAGTAAGCAAACATTCAACGTCTACTGTAATCGAAACACACAACCTTTCTCGAGCGAAACCCTTATAAATGACCAACCCAAGTAATACGCCAGGCCAGCTATCGGCCGGCGAGAAGCCCTATAATTTTCGGTCGTGTAAACGTGTTGCCCCCGATCCTCCTTCGAGAACGGCCTCTGTTGACACATCAGATCGCTCTGAGTCGCCAGTAGGATCGTTGAATATACTATCCTCGGATCAAGAGATAGTTAGTAGGCTAGAAGGCTATATGAACCTTCGTAGAGCCAACCTACTCGATAAAGCACCCCCCGTACCTGCTAACGGCGAAACTGATAACTCCATAACTGCTCATATAGTATAGTTCACGACGGCAGTAATGTACCTTATCCGAGCTCCCCTCGCCGAGCTTGAGCAATCAGAGCCGGCCTGGGGCTCTGCCTTCCGGAACTTCTTCGGCCAGCTGGCCGGTCACACCATGATGGGCTTCCCACCGCCCCCCGACATCTCGGCGATCTTTAACATCCTGCCAATGCCAACCGCCTCCCTTCCCCTACGACCCTCCGTACTAAGCGGTCCAATATAAGAGTCCTGGGCTAATAAGGCCTAACATGGAGCTTATCTGCTATAGCAGATCCGTCCTCCACCGCCGCCGCCAAAGCTACAGAGCAAGGAAGACAAGAGAGTAATAATCAGGATAGATAAAGACTATCCTATAAGATAAGAAGACCTATATACAATAAGGTAGAAGTTAGGACAGATCCTAAAGAATAACAAAGTAGCGAAGGATGTTTGGGCGGTCCCATCGGGGTTCACAGTCCTTGTAAACACACTAGCCTAAGCGGCTATGATTATTGTATATACCTCTGAAATAGAGAATATCATTGGCTCAGCCAAAGTAGAAAGGCAAGAGAAGTGGACGACCTTTGTAGTCGGCCCTATCCCCAAGAGGATCCAGATGATAGATGGAATCGTAGACCCAGTGGTAGAAGGCTATGTTCTGGCCGAGCTCTAGCTAGTATGTGATAATATGCCAATCAGACGGCTCGAGTGGACTCGTTGTGTATAAGTAGTATCAGATGAAGGCTTTGTCCGTATCTGTATCCCCTTTAGTAAGGCGGCTTTGTTCCCGCCGAACCTATATATTTTCTCCCGCCCAGTTCGGGTATAGCGTATATGCGAGCAGAGCCCTACCTCCTAATACGGGCGCTGCTTTGGCTTCCATCCTGAACGTCTCTGTGTACACGACCTTCGCTGCGCCTACTGTGGTAAGCAGGACTGCTATATAGACTGCCCCAACCTTGCTAAATATATTAACTACTGCGGCCCCTATACTGCAACGGACACTATATACCCAGCGTGCCCTCAGCACCGTAATGGGCAACTAAGCAGACCAACCAAGAATGAGCTCCGTGCTATCAGGACTGCTGGTGGTCAAGCTAGTGCAAAGCGAGATGTACAAGCTCAGTGGGAAAAAGAGGCAAATATGCAGCTGTATCAAGAAACGGAGGCTATATAGAGCAGTACTATCCAACAGATAATACTCCTAATAGTAAACCTATAATAGGAGGCAGCCAGAAGAAGCTACAGTGGCGGCAGAGTAGTCTACGTGTCTTATAAGCCAATGTACAGAAAGGAGGAGCTAATCATGATATGGCCCTCTCAATAGCCTTCGAGAATAACTGTGATCTGCTGCTGATACAGGAGCCCTGGATACATAATGATCTCCAATGTAGATGTATAAAAATATACCCTGCTTTTGAGACCTTTGCGCCCTGTATGCAATGGGATAAGCGCCTCTGAGTAATCACCTATATACGCAAAGGGAGAGGCCTCATACCTTGCCAGCCAGTGGCAAATATATGTCAGGACTTATTACTGGTTGCGCTAAATAGCAGAGATTCCCCTATGCTAATCTGGAATATCTATAATGTACCTTCAGGAGCTATCGATGCAGGAGCTGGCCTATAAGCGCTACTGCAGTACAAGTATGAAGTACCCACACTTGTAGCAGGAGACTTCAACATCCGGCACTCCCTATGGGATGCTATAGGAGAAACGCTACAAGATGGTGAAGACCTAATCCAGTGGGCAGATAGCCATAGCCTGTGTATTGCCAACCCTCCCTTTATCCCTACCTATCAAAGAGGAGGTGTTTTAGACTTAACCCTAGTTATATATCCTGAGGCAAGATATGAAGTCGAGCCTTCCCTATATACCTCGTCTGACCACGAATTATTATTAACTATAATCCTCCTGGCAAGGAGCCTCTACTCTAAGGTAGGGCGGCTTAACCTTGGCACCTGTGATACTGTAAAGTACCTACAACTTCTACAATATACAACCGAGCCTGTATATAACAATCTAGAAGAAGAAACCTCTGATATTGTCCAAGTACTCAATACCGCTCTACACGGCTCTTGTAGACTATATCTAGAAGCAGCAGGTGGTGCTCTATGGTGGAATGATGTATGCCGGGCCGCTTATCAGAAGTACAGAGCTCTACGTCGCACAGGCCCTGCAGAAGAAGAACGTAAAGCCCTGCGGCGCTGTATACGCCAAGCAAAGCAAACATACTGGCAGCAGATAGTACAAGATGTAGCTAAGGTTACCGATGTTTACAAGATCGTGAAATGGTATAAGAAAGAGACAGCACTCCAGTTACCCCTACTGCAAAAAGAGGGCGGGCTAGCTATAACGCCATAGGAGAAAGTACAAGTGCTGTAAGAAGCCCTACTCTCGCGTCATCTTGAAGCAGAAGATATCCCTGCTGATATACCTGCTGTATCCAGAAGGTTAATCCCCTGGTCAAGTATCATAGCGAAAGAAGTATTCTCCGCTGTATGCCAGGTTTCGTCCACCTCACCAGGAGCAGATGAGATCCTAGCAGCTGCCCTGCGCTTAGCCTGGCCAATAATGGGGGCTCGTATCACCCTTCTCTTCCAGTAGCTTATAGAGGGAGGAGTACATCCCCAAGCCTTTAAGCATGCCGAAGTAGTGATCTTACCTAAAGCAGGGAAGTGCGACCGATCCCTCTCTAAGTCCTACCGGCCAATTGCACTACTCTCATGCCTAGGTAAGGGCCTAGAACGACTTCTTGCTAGACGTATCAACTTCTGGGCCTTCAAGCTCAAGATACTAGCACGCGATCAGTATAGTGTGATTAGTAAGTGTTCGGTAGTAGACCTCATTATAGTGCTTGTCTCGGATATAGAGGAGGTATGGGCAAAAGGCCTGGTAGCTGGTATACTAATAGTTGATGTGAAGGGCGCCTTCGATGGTGTATTGGCCAACAGACTTATCCAAAGGCTCCGAGAGCAAGGCTGGCCTAACTGCCTTGTGTAATGGGTTCGCTCCTTCCTAGCTAACCGGACAGCTCATATTCGCCTAGATAAGGTTAAGTCGAAGGCCTTCTCTGTTCTCTGCGGCTTGCTGTAAGGGTCCCTAATCTTACCTATTCTCTTCTTACTCTATATAGAGCTATTTCTATATCTTATAAGAGGAAGGTTTGGATATGCTGATGACGGAGCAATGCTAGCTACTGGAACTACAATATAAGTGGTTCATACCAAATTACAAAAGCACCTAGATATAATACTTATATGGGGCTAAGAGAATAGTATACTCTTCGATAGCGCAAAAACCGAACTTTAGTATTTCTACCGCAAGCGACAGGCTGACGATCCACTACTACGCCTACCTGATGGCTAAGAGATCCTCCCAAACAACGTTACTCGATGGCTAGGTATCTTCTTTGACAGGAAGCTCTGTTTCAAGGCCTATGTGCAGATAGTATGCCTACGAGCGAAGCAGATTATAGATCATATACAACGCCTCTGCTGTATGGTGAAGGGAGCTAAACCAGCTCTTCTAAGACAGGTAGTACAAGGCTATACCTTTACCACCCTCTTCTATAGAGCCGAAACTTGGTACGGCAAGTATACCTCACCTGCGATATTCCGGCTAATTCAACTTGCAATCAACCGGGCTGCTAGAGCTGTACTACTAGTATATAAGACCACCCCTACCCCGGCACTTCTGAGAGAGACCGGTTGGGCTCCAGCCCTTGCCTGGCTCGAAAGAGCATATGACAGATATATAGTACAGGTTGCAGCAGCAGACGAAAGGCACCCAATACGTGTTCGCTGGGGTTCGAGCCGAATGAAGTGGATACGCCGCCGACAAGAAATAGCACTCTCACCTACCTTCTTTTGCCCCCCTTGGGAAGATATAGACCGCGACAGTACCCTTAAGCAGATTGCAGCCTGCGGAAGGACTACTGGGCCTCAGGCTTTCAAGCAGTAGCTAGAAAAGCAGCCTATCCTAGACCTTATCATATACTCCGATAGCTCTATGAACGAGGATAGCAATACCGGAGTTGTGTACTATATATACCATAGCAGCCAACTACTAGAACAAGGCTAGGTCCCCCTAGGCAGGACTACAGAAGTATATGACACTGAGATTATAGGTACCCTAGCAGGCCTGCATACTGCTCTAAGCATCTGTATAGCATGTTATACTACGAATGTTACAATTTGTCTTGATAACCAAGAAGCAGTACTACGCCTTCACACTGGCATTCCTACAAGTACTAGTACTAGCGAGATTATCGAGTTCCAAGCCTACAGGCAGGCCTGGCTAACAAGAGAGCGAGCCCGTAATACCGCCCACGGAGCAGTAGGGGTACGCTAGTACCCAGCACATATCGGTATCGCTGGGAACGAATTGGCAGATCAGCTAGCTAAAGCTACATACTTGTTACCCACTATATGTACCCAGGTATCGGTAGCATACACTCAGCACTTGTCAAAACTAAGATACGAGCGAGCTGTAGTCGAGTACTGGAGCGAAAAGCGCCCGATGTAATATATACGCCTCAACTTACCCTTTCCTATATCAAGAATGCCTATAGAACTTACACTCCTGCACCCTACCCTAGAGCATCTACTAGCTGCCCGTTCTGGGCATGGAGACTTCAGAGCCTACTATAAGAGATTCAATCATAAGAACACGATTCTACATTACCATCACTACAAACAAGATAGCTCCCCAGACCATTTTACTATCTACAAGGCAATATCACCACCTTTCGTACTCTTTGCACCAGCACGTTGCCCAAATCCTGCCCGGTGGGCACTAGGTACTATCGAAAACGCAAAAGTCTTTGCTAAATAGTATACAAGAACCCGTTTCTTTATATACCCTTAGATCTCTCTTCATAATACTCCTTCCTTACCCAACTTACTTTAGCCCTCCCCCTTTCCTTCACCATACATCATCTATCGACAAACCTATAGCCTCTGGCTACCTTATATAAGTCTAGAATGCTTATAACAGCACCTCTCTGCCTAGCTGCCGTAGTAATGCATTGGAATTGCCTGGTAACTATATATATAATCTGTATATAGCTGCACAGGCACGCTGGATACCCCTCGGGAGGTTTAGTGGCACGTGCTATAGCACGTGGCCAGCCCAGCGCTTAAATAAAATAAATAAATAAATAAATAAGCAAACATTCACCCAAACATACACAAACTCATGGGCTCTTTTGGTTGTGAAAATCAGATAAATTCACAAACCCGATCTATACATCGTCGCAATTGAGGAGCTTCACATAGTCGAAACAGAACACCTCGGAGCAAAATGCCAGCCTCATTTCCAGAGTAGTTTCCCCTCACTCCTTCCAATAACTAACATTCCGAATTCCGTCCCGGCAAGAGCAAACAAACATATCATGAATGTAGAACTAACCTACCCCACAGGCTCCTCAATTCCCGAATTTTCAAATTCATTATTGGTGAATCAGTCGATGGTACGGCAACTGAATTCTTCGTGCACGAAGAAGCGATTGCACAACTCTCGATGCCGCTACATAATTTGATGAGGGGTGGCATGACAGAATCGCAAGAAGGCTGTGCTAAGTGGGATGATGTGAGTAAGGAAACATTTGAGAGATTTGCGCAATTTGCGTATACAGGTGATTATTCAGTGCCGGTTGGGAAGAAACGGGAGCGAGCGGAAGGGAATAGGAAGGGGGAGGATGATGTGGATTGTTTCCTTAAGAATCCAGTTGCGACCAAAAGTGAAGAAGAGTCTGCTGAAGACACATCAGAGAGCGAAACAAATCCCGGATTCGGTTCCTTGTGGGGGCCCACCCTTAAAGAAAGGAAGAAAAAACAGAAGGCCTTCTCGGAGAAAAAAGTGACTCCTTTCCCACCGCCAGGACAAATATCCAACTCCTGGAACTTCTCAGCGGTACCACCACCACCGAGTCTGAGACCGGTTCCCCGAGACAAATATCCAGAACGCCACCCATTCAAGCTCTCCGCCGACTTCCACACTCTCTCATTCTCCTCCAACCTCGCTCCCCGCAGCAAGTATGCTAGCACATGTGAGCCCTCTGAAACTTTTGACCCAGATCTCAATTACACAAGCATTTTCATTGATCACGCCACGCTCTATATCCTCGCCGACTATCGGCTCGTCGACTCACTTAAAGCACTAGCTTTATACAAACTTCACAAAACTCTTTGTACCTTTCAGTTGAGTGCAGATAATGCGGAGGATGTGGTTAACTTGGCGAAATATGTGTATGCAGAAGAAGGAGGGAGCGAAGGGTCAGGAAAGGAAGACGGGACGGTAGGGGAATTGCGAGCTTTGGTTTGCAGGTATTTGGCGGTGCATGCGCTTGTTATGGTGTTGGATGAGGGTTTCATGGATTTACTTGCAGAAGGGGGGCAGTTTGTGAAGGACTTTTTCAGGTTTGAAGTGCAGAGGGTTGTAAGTTGAAGCGGCTATGTGAAAAGGTTCTTTAGCTTGGGTTTGGTCTGCGCTGTTTGTATTTGGAAGTATTGGTACCTTGAATACTATGCTTTACAAGCTATTGATGAGATTTGGAGTCACTCTGATCACCTTAACTCTGCACGCTACTTATCTCGAGCTTCTCCTGTTAGTATGCCTCCAGACCGTCGCACTGACTGGGCCACTGATAAGAATTCGGGTTCAGTGTTCTCCATCTAAGTCTGAGAGATCGACTTTCTCTATAGAACCATAGTTCCCGTCCTAATCGCCTATTTGGGCATGCATATGGGTGACGCCAATGTCACGCCATACAAATGAAATCCTCCTGTCTGTGCAGTAACGTCCTCCCAGAGCAGCCAATTCACTCCCCAAAATCTTCGATGCATAACTCTGTATTAGTCATTTGGCTCTCTTCCCTCGATACCATCACCATATCATGGTTTCACAGTCGGTTTAGCCACCAGAATAACCCCATAATCTCCAATTTGAAATGGCTTATCCGCAAAAAACTTCTCCAACACCGGAACAAACGCTTTCTTCATCTCCTCCAGCCTCGGATGCGATCGATACCACAAATTCGCCAGAATGCTCGCTGCGCACGAGACGCGGATAGAAAGATCTTCGTCGGGAAAGCTGCAATATGCGTTTACACGTTCGAGGGAGATGTCACCAAATCTATGAGCGGTAAAGACCTCGCACGCTTTAGCGAGGAGAAACCCCTGATGATCAATCGTAGGCGCGTCGGTATCTCGCGCCGCGATAGGGCCACAGGCCTCATTCATTAGGTTAATGCAGTCGTTATCTGGTGCGCCCTGTACAATGATAATACGTGCATTAGGTGCTGCGGGGTCTACAACCCGGACCATCTCAGTGAGAGACTTCTCGAGATCGTCAACGTAGTGTAGAATCCACATTGCGACTACTGCGTCGAATTTTCTGTCGCTGTAGGGGATAGCCTCTGCAGTTCCTTTTGCTACATGTACGTTTGCACCATCTCTGTGATTGACAATTAAGTCATTGCGGCCAGTATTGGGCTCAAGAGCATAGGCCTTGCCTACTTTTTTGGCTACGGCAATTGGCAGTTCTGTGTTCATTGTGGTGTTAGTATTTGTAGCTTGGTTGGGCCTAGAATTTCGGTCACGGGTGTACTCGACATACCTCCATGTCCGCTTCCTACGTCAAGGACTTCTTTATTGAGCTTGATGATTTCTAGAACGGCATCAAACTCATGTCGGGTGAGTCTTTTTGCAAAGGGTTCCCAGGCCTCCTCACTGAGCTGATGTGGAGGGGGACGGACAGATGGTAGTGGATATGGGCCTAGAAAAGGATGATGACATCGTCGTCCGGTGAGAAACATCTGGTGCTCTGGAGCCGCCGATGTATAGTTGGGCTGAAACGTGTGATAGACAGTGGCCGTGATTTCAAAACCTGCTTGTTGGAAGAGGTGATGCCACCCTTGCGTCGTCAAAAGTGTAGATGTGACCAAGTTGCCCATGAAAGGCGCTTCGCACCCCTCCACATACTCCTTAGACGAATCATAGAGAGACTCGTCGGTAACTAAGGCCTCGGCAGGTATAGTGGCGATGAAAAGAAGGCCTCCCGGTTTGAGCCATGAAGCAAATTTGAAGATCATGGAATGTGTTGAGCAGTAGGATAGATGAAACAAAGGAAAAAAGGCAAAGATGGCATCGAATTGCTGTTGTGACTGAAATGAAATCATATCAGCCTTGATGAAACTGCCTTTGACTCGCTCTCTGCAGATGTCAATCATTTTTTGGGAGATATCGATACCAGTAACATCATGACCGGCTTTGGAAAGAGTCGATGAAACAGGGACACCTGTTCCGCACCCGACATCGAGGATTTTAGCTTTATCTCCAAGCATAGAGATGGCATCCTGAACTTGCTTCTCAACTGCAGGATTGTTGCCATATGCATCTTCATATGCAATATTGACTTTATCGAATAAGGTTTCAGCAGCAGCTGTACCGAGGGGGATGATATCGTCAGTCATATCGATGGGAATTAGCCATCAAAGAAAATCAAAGAGGCCGATTGAGTTATCAACAACAAAACAACCGTCGGTAATCGTACTGCTTGTAGGTTCTTTTCAGAATATAGTATCTATATCTTGAGATTGGCAGCACTTGGTTGTCTCGATTCTCGGAAAGGAAAGAATAGAAATCGGATCGCGGGTCACAATGCGGGGGGAGGAGAGACATTTATCCCGAAGAAGTGGGGCAGCAGAACGCCTTGGAAGGTGCGCTGACAATGTGACATGGCTGATGTGTAACGCAAGGTGAGAATCTACCCGTTTAATTGGCTCTTGCTTTGGGCTCATAAAATCCACGTCTCAGTCTTAGCCATCTGCTAGGTGGTCGATGAAACACAACATATGAAGCTATACCAAAGTCATCACTTCCTACCTACAGTTTACACTAGTTGCGAACATAATGACATGCCATAGATGCGGAAATGCAGGAAAGTCTCCTGTTCGACTTCTAAAGCCGGTCAAAGGTCGTAGATTTAAGTTCGGAGAGAGACCAACAAAAGACATTGGCAGCATCTGTTTGTGGAGCGGAAGACGTGCAAGGCATTACCGCCTCCAACTGCAAGAAGACAACTCAGTGTACCAAAGCGCTGACTACTAGTAGAGGCAGCAAGCTGTCACCACTTGGCTAGTCTCGCAAATCCGAGAGAGATTTGGAGCAGCAGGTGCTTGCTATTGGAAATGCATGCAAAAGGATTGAATATCTTCTCGTGGAGCTTGGTGTATGGATGGTCACGGCAGCATGGTTATACTGCGACAGTGTAGCCATTGGTCTCGCAAGTAATTATGGACCTGCCTCATTCTCGAGATGCTAGCTGCCAGTGACATCGATTATCTGACAGTCTTACGATGGCTCTGCTCATCAGTTGATGCTCATCGCAAACTATCGTATGATACTTTAGCTTTGGCAGATCCAGAAATAATACTAACAGTGACTGAGACGATGATAAAGAAAGCAGGGAGTGAAAGATCATAGATGGGAGGCAGTAGTATATAATGCGACAAGTGCAGAGTATATGATACATTAAGAATATAAGATGATATAGAGAAGAAGTACAAATAACACCAGAGTGGACGGCGAGTGGGCGAGCTGAATATACGACAGTTTAACAGTTAAGAAGACCTCTGGGATGGATCAGTGTATGGAAATTCGAAGAACAAGATAAAAGAGCATAGAATTAGACGAAGGAGCAGCAAACCAAATATATGCAGAAAGTAAGATGAAAGAACCTAGATGAGACGAAACTGCGAAGATACAAAAGTAGAATATGAAATCAAGGAAGAGAAGCTAAATTAAAGCAAGGAGAATAAAGTTGCTGATCGACATAATAACAGGGGCTGAAGGTTAAGGAGGTCCTTGGAAACTAGTCGCCTTCGGACAGACAAGATTGGATATTTAGAAGACGCTCAAACTTTCGTATATGTATGTACTTCATTATTTTTAATACTATATACTAATCGGAACAGAACAATCAAATGCTTTTGTATCCAATCAATCCATCAATCAACCCATCATCACTTCATCCCCCCAACTCAGCCCCCCTCAAGCAAACCCAGCACTAATCACAAAGCTCACATCCGCATTAAACGACGCTGCCGCATCAAAAGTATGCACACCCCCATTATCCGCCACATACACGACATTATTATAATGTCTCCAATACCTAGTCGGATAACTCCACGCGCGAATCGAGCTTCCGGTCCCACTAATCCCCGCCTGAGGACAGAAGGTCGCATCCTCATTAAACTGTTTTGTGCCATCACTCGCATTAAGCGCAAGCGCGAAGTTGTAGTGGCGGATATAGCTCCCCGGGGTATCGACGGACTCAAACGAGAAACACGCGCTGTTGCCGAGTCCGGTGCGGACGGTCCAGCTGGCTTGCTGCTTGAGCGCGGTGGCGCTGGAGCCGGTTACTACTTGCGTGTTGACGGTGGAGCCGGTGTGTGCGATGTAGCGGGTGGTGTAGCCGGTGGTAGTGGCGCGGAGGGAGATGGAGGAGCCGACGGTTAGGGCGCTGCCGCTGGTGAGGGAGGTCGTGGCGTATTTGGCGGCGACGATGTTGGCTTGAACGGCGTTTTCGGTGGAGTCGCTGGGATAGCCGGAGGTCATTACACCTTCGTAGAATGTACCTTGGGCGCCGACACTGTTGTCTCCTCCGATACCGAGAATGATGGCACCTTCTTTGCTCATGGGGTTATAACCCGAAGCGCTGGGGCGTGCGCCACTGTAGTATGTAGATAGTGAGCCCGATGCAGCGTTACCACCGCGAAGGGCCCATTTGTTTGCACCACCCTTGACGAGGGCAGTGAAGAAGCGGTACGAGATCGAGGGGTCAGCAGCATTGTTCTTGGTGCTTTGACCGGAGAATAGACCATTCTCCAAATCAGCCATGAGCCATGGACCACTGCCGGATCCACTGCCCCAGACAGTGTTGTCACCGAAGTAAATAGCTTCCATATGGCCGTTTCCTGTATCGGTGCTGCTTGTTTCAGCATTTCCGTAGTCGAAACAACAACCGCCATTGTAGTGAGTTCCGTCGAGAACAGCATACATTCCCTCCGCCGCATCGCCGGTGGCTATTCCACTAGCGGCATTGTTGCGGTAGCCGGTTCCTGGTGAGATGAAGACACCATAGGCCTTTTGTCCATTCAGCGTCACAGGGGCGCCAGTGGCACTGGCAAGATTGTCTTTCCCGTTCACATCTGGGCCGCTGAATGCACCGCCTGGTGCTTGGGTGAGATGGTTGCCTCGGCCAGATTGATCGTAGATGATTGAGATGAGACAGGTTGTGCCAGCGCAGAACGAATCTTGGGCAGCAGCATTTGCAACTCCGCCTGCAGATAGAGGAGAGATGTTTTTTGTGCTTCCATCAGAGCCACGGATGACTTGGTAAAGTGAGCCGCTGAATGCACTGTATAGAGCACGAGTAGTGCTGTGTGCAGCAACACACGGCGTTCCACCAGAAGCGTATAGATCACAGGGTCCGGCAGCGACGACAGAAGCCGTGGCAACAAGGCCTAGAGCGACAGCGCGAGCGCGCTCGAGACTTGGTGTAATCATTTTGGATCTCCTTTGGCCGACGAATTAGTAAGAGAGGCAAGCACAGTGAAAAGCGTGTTGCAATGTCCAAGGAGAAGCTGGAGAAGATGACACCCAACGATCAACAACTACATCGTAAACTGAGCATCCGATCCCTCTTTTATATCCTTCGAACTTGCTATGACGAGTTACCCGTATTCATATCCGTTCTCTAGATTAAAGCTAATACTTCGGAAATACCCATCACGTTCCGAGGCTTTTCCTCCAATGACCATCGCCAAAAGCCTCGTGTCGACCCCATGCCTTTCCCCATATGCGGGGTGCATTCGGCAGCGCCCGCACGTTCCCCACCAAGACCACCTAGCGCTGTACCCAGCAGGTCTTATGACACCGATCGTTGGCGCATCAGAGGTGGAATAAAAAAACGTTATTCCTGCTCCGGGTCCGGCACTGGACTAACGGGGTATAGACTTTTGCCATGCAAGATACGTTTACCGCACAAGTGGATATGCGACTATGCGTGCCAATGAGCACGAGGTAAGCTAGGAGTTAGTACTTGAATCGGCAGAGTGCTAATAGCCGCAGGTTAGGTCATTTATTTACCCAAATACCGGAGCACCATGCGCGGAGTGAGAGAGCTACGTACTACTCTGCTGGTATGCGCTCCAATCGGCGATATTGGAGACGATCTGATTTACTAAAGCTGCCGAAAAACAAGAAGCCAAGGACACCCTTACACTGGAAAATTACTGTAAGAAGGCCGTAAAGGGAAGGCAGTAACGAGAATTTGAGCAGATGGACTGGGAAATGGAGTACTGGGGTAGTGGGGTATGGGGTAACGGGGAAATACAACAGAAGATTGATTGGTGCACCACTAAGTGCAACAGAGTGTATGACCTTCCCGAAATGTACAAAAAATCAAAGCGTATTCACGTCTTGACTTTCCCAGCTATTAATATCGGTTGAACAAACGTTGCTCAATGGTCCGAATATTAACCCGAAATTGACCAACATTTGATCATGGAAAAGCCAAGTCCTCGTCCCGCGACCGCTTTCCACTCCTCATCTCTATCTAATACGAACTTACATCCCGCCATCACACGCCAGAAAAACGGAATGCAATTTGGCTCTCGGAAACAAACACCCCTCAAAGAAAGAGATATATGATATGTATTCAACTATCACTACTCTAATATCACCACCGCCATCAACCACCTTTAAACAAACGGCAGATCTCGCAACCTTCAGCGCTATGTATGCAATCCGCTCAGCCATCTTCTCTTTCCCCTTAGCTAGTTAACAAAAAGGAGATAGAGGAAAGACCCTCCCAACAAACGGAACAAGAGCTGAGTTGCAATGTATGTGCTAAAACGAAAAACAAAAGCAACCCCTCACTCCAAAACACCCTGCTACAATGATGTACATGCAATCCCATCTGCTCGCAGCCCCCAGCCTATGCAACTACAATAGACAAAAACCCAGAAACCCAAAATAACAAAGGAACAGATTCTGTGTTGTATGTGTAAGACCAAACTAGTTCGACTCGACTAGTAGGTTTCTTATGCTTAGTAAATATCCTCTTTTCCCGTCACATCTCATCTCTCCATTTCTCAGTCTAGCCTAGCTGGAACCATTTTCCGCAGACACTTTCCCCTTATTCTTAATCTTCTCCTTCTCCACCACATCTTTCAAAACTCTCAGCTTCTCCTCCGTGACTTTGATCGCCCTCTCCACCTCCTTCTCCTGGAGGAGTCCCGCATCCCTTTCATCCATATACCGACTATGAATATCCTGCCTCTCAATCGGCATTCTTCCCACTTCTCTTAACCTATCCATTCCCGCTCTATCCTCCAACCACAACCATAACTCGCTCTCTTCTCTCCTCCAGATCTCCTCATACGCTGCTATTCTTTCCGGGGTGCCTATGTATCCCATCCCCACAGAGTCTCTACTTCCACCACCTATTGTTCCGAATCGGAACCAACTCGCCACTAATAAGCCAACTAACAATCCATACATGATATTGCTTGTCATGAGCGGCTTTAGGATATCAACCACAGGACTAAGAATTGGGCGGACAGGTTCGAAAAGACCCCAATTAGCCTCTGCAGGTTTCGATTCGGACGATCCATCCGTAGATTTACTGAGATTGTTGACTTTTTGCCCCTTTTTGCCTTTCTTTTTACCCTTCCCACCACTTGCACCTGTGGCAGTTGCACGCCGAGTCGAAACGGCTGATTTGAGAGCGGCGACAACATCTTTGGTGTATTGAACCTGACCGTCATTTGCACCCTTTTCAATGGGGCCTATTTGCGTTAGCATACCAACCAGAGAGATAAATGGGGACTTAAAATACCTTTCAGCCAACTCTTTCCCGTCCACTCGATTGCACAACTCATTTGCAAACGAGTGCCATTATTTTCACCCCAGGAAAGACAGTACTTCGTCTTAGTACTGAAGACGTTACCACTAGGAACATCTGGAGTCGCGGTAGAGATCGTAACAGAAATAGACTTCTCAAGATCCATGAAATCCAGTGTCTCGGTGCAAACACACTTAGTTTGCTTGGGTCCAATGGCACCACTCAGTGGCTTGATGTATGAATAGTTTCGAACTTTGTTATCCAAGTTCAGGGGCACTTTCTCCTCCATTGTGAATTCGAGACACTTTTGCTCATTGGTGAGCCAATTCCGCATCCAGGTTAACGAGGCAGTCCCAAACATCAGATTATAGACTTTACCCAACGGGGCAGCAATAACTTCGTCCGTAAGGATTTTCGCATAATGAGTGTCGCCATCAGTACACCCAGTTGGCGCATGGGTAGCTGGACCAGGGAAATCTCCACTAGTAGTCGGACTATCCTCCTTGGTGCCTTCCGAGCCTACTCCATTAGTTACTGCAGCAGCAGATGCTTTGCGGCTGACAACCTTTTCACCAGGTTCACTTCCAGCAACGCTGCCATCAGCTTGAGTGAAGCTCATGCCATCCTCATCGTCTTCATCTTCGTCATAAATGTCTCCATCGGCTCCTTCGCTATCATCCGACGATTGGGATGCACTGCCAGGACGTGATGGAACAATTCCATCATCCTTTTCGGTTTTGTCACCACCGCCCGTTTCTTCAAGAGTAACACCGTTCAGTGAGCTTCGCAGACTTGGATGTCCAATCTTCCATATACCTACAATAAGGTCATATGTAGAGTCACGACTTGTAAAACTGGCAAAGATATTTTTCGAGTGTAGTGTCGATATCATCAAGCCATTCTTGAAGATCATAGCCGTGCTCCTTTTTTCCACGGATACAATCTCGTCGAAGCTCATAACCAATGTTGTAACCCAACCAAAGATGTTACTGCTAAAACACAGATGGCCCTCAGAAACATAAAGTCTTCCATGCGCTAAAATTTCTCGTTGTAGGGCACAGCTATAATCCTCGATCAGGTAATCGTCCTCCGGAACACTTCGAAACAGCGCGTGGAAATCGCGATTCCTCTTCTTACTTGCGACGGCGAAACCTGTAATTTTTGGAGTTCCCTGGCTTGGATTTGCTATTGATGAATTAGCTGCGGCTATTGCGGTCCCGATCGTTGTTCCAGTCGCCGCGGAGCTACCTCTCTTCCTATGGTTTATGGCACTTCGGATGCTTCCACTCCTATGGATCCCGGTCTTACCTTCAAAAACGCTTCCATTGGGCGGTGTCTGGTCTCCAGCTGTGCTTGGTTCATAGTTCGATCGCGGACGCGCGATTGATTGTAAGTCCTCTACTTGCGGCGTGGAAACGGCTTCCAGGTTTTCTCCGGTCAGAATATTCGGTGCGGTTACAGCGCGGCCAGCAAATGTGTCTTCCTCTCTTGCGGAGTCCGATCGTCCTCTGGATTCGTCCGTGGTAGATTTCGGCATTGTGGTATTCGTGTCTTCTGTGATTCCTAAATGGCTTAAACTTAAATCTCCTTGGCCTAAAGTCTTTACCGCAAGTTCTTTCTCTTCCATCAAATTTCCAGAATCTGGTTGTTCCCCTATCGCCTCCACCTCCGGACTTTCAACCTCTGGTGTCTGTATCTGCTGTGCTTCCTGCGCTCCGCTTCTACTTCTTGTTCCACCAGACGGGCTCGATGTATTCGTGATACTGTTGCTCAAGGTATTCGCTGCGTTCTGTGCCGCAGAAAAGACCGATGAAAAGAAACCACCCTGACCGGGAGTAGTCGCGCCGTTCTCAGGAGTAGGTGTCAATGGTGCAGAAGTGATGTTCGAAAGCTTGCTAGGTCCCAAAGTACCAGAACCTGATCGAATTCGTCGATGCGAGATCATGTTTCCCGAAGGAGATGTAACAACATTTGTGCCCGCAGCAGTTGGGGAATTGGAATTTGAAATTGGAAACCGAGGAGAAGATGGGTCGGTTGGTGTCGGAGGTGTATTCACAATGATAGGAGCTGGCTTGTCTGTGGGTGGTGGAGTTTGAGGCCGTGCGGTGGTGTCTATCGGTTTGACCTTACCAGATCGCGGCCTTTCGGGAGACGATGCTGTGGATCTGGGCTTGGCCTGTGGTAATGGTATATCAGAAATTAATGAACCAAATTTCGCATTCACACTCCCCCTCCTGGAATCAGCCCCACCGTCCTTTGTATTCAACGATGATTCTGCCCCTCCCCCTCCAGCCTTGCGGTCTGGACTTGTATTGGGACTTGTTCCGCGTTTAGGTTTGAAGACCTCCTTTAATCGACCAACTGGAGAGGGTGAACGTCTCGGAGGTCCGTCGGTGGGAGCTCGAAGCTTCTGCGAGGGGGTACCGTTGGTAGATTCGGAGGCAGCCAGACTGTCTGTGCTGTTCGGAAATATTGAAGATTTAGAAACGCCGTCTAAGTGTGCATGTAATGGCCCAGTGTCAGGAACCGTCGATGAGTTTATAAGTGGGGAAGATGTTGTAAGATATCCAATGTGCGAAGGATGCGTCGATAGCGGTGGAGGTGTGTCGAGTGGCCTAATACCGTAGCAATTTGAGTTAGAACAAAAAGATCCAAACGAAAGTCAATTCACTCCACAAGTTAATGCAAGATGTAAATCTAAAAATATGCGAGGTGAGGAGAGGAGGCAAAAGGAGGAGATATGACGAAATGAGATGGAGAAGTAGTACAAGTATGCACCTTGATCGGATGAGAAGGCAGTGATCTTCGGGGTACAACGTGACTGCAATGCAAGATTGACTGACTGACGTTCTTGTTTATTTTGTTGATGGGATGAGCCTGTGCAGGTTTGGAGTTTGAGGTTTGTGGTTTGTGAAGGCCAAGACTGAGGGTTCTCCTCAAATGGAACGTTCCGAGCTCGCACTCTGAACCATGTCTCATCGTAATGAACAGAACCCCATAAATAACCGCGCTGGTTCCAGAAGTCGGTGAGGACGAGAGGAAAAGGGAAACAAAAAAGGAGAACAATAAACCGTACGATGCGTACGTACAAAAGTAATACGGTTATATTTAGAAGGTGAATTGCAGAAAGGTGAAAGTGGATAACTCACGACTCAGTTTCCGAATCATAGGTTAGCAAACTGCTACCATCTCCATCGCCAGAGTTCTGTCTGATGAAGCTCGAATTCCTACTTTCTTCCTTCAAGGTGCCCCTCTCCGCGACACTTCTCCCACGAGCGACCTCTTCCAATTCGCGCTCCTCGTCTTCGCGCTGTTTTCGCCTGCGTTTCGATTCGAATGGCTTCGACACCAATTTCTTCAGCCCAGTTGCTCCATTAGAATCAGTGGAATCATCCTCCGTCAATCCACTCTTAAGCTTCTCTAGCGCGCCGTCTAGAGATGCGCGAACCCCATGGGTAGTCGTATCGCTCTCGGTGCTTTTCAATGAAGCTGTCGCAGAGTCTCTAGCAGGTTTTCGTACTGCGCGCGTCTTGGAAAACATGGCGGTTAAGCCCGATCTAGAAGAGTGCGAAGTAGTAGGTGAGTCTGGAGTATCGTCCATGGCGGGGTATCGCCAGCCACGTTCCTCGAAGATAAGATAGAAGTCAATGCAACCATAGAAAGTCGAGCAGTTCGCAGATTGTAATCGAGACGGCGAAAGAGGAAGACGGACTGGATCAATTGGCGCGTATAGTTACTCTATCGTTGAAAGCGCTTCGGTTGTAATGTATAGTTTGCTGTGAATGATTGTGCTGTGAAGGCAGCCGGCTGAATTGGAAAGTTGGAGGACCTCGCAGCTAGTAATCTTTCAGAACGTGCCTACTTTGGCGGCGGCATGTGAGATAATTGCTTCTCGACGAACGGTAATAGCGTGGATTAGATCGAATTGAATTGACTTTAATGGCTTCTGCACGCAATGTATATGGTGATAGGTGACAATAAATGTAGAAGTTGTTTTATTATAAAGGGCTGTCTTTTACCATTTACCAACCTTGTTCCTTCTCCTTCCAAGCTTCCAAGGTTATCTCGTCCTGCGCACTTCCAGCCAGCCCATTCCCCATTATCCTCATTATTCACCCCTCACGTCATTAGCAGCTTAGCTCTTTTAGCAGCACGTTCCAGAGCCTAAAAGCAGTGAGCTTATCTCTTTGCAGCCTGGAAGATAAGCGACTTATCCTGAGTCCGACAGGAGTAACTTACATCTACCCTTTTCCATCCATTTACGTTCTCTTTCCTAAACTCACTGAGAGTTATCTTTGATTTTGAAAACTCTTGACCCTGCTCATAAGAGTTTCTGTCTTTACTTTACGGTCAATCAAATGCAATAATACCATCCAACATGGAATCTTCACCACTAGTACTGGTATATTCACAGAGAAACCGCCTCCCATCCCTTTACTGATAACGAATCCACAGGCCCACGACCATGCTCGCGCAGCCGTCGTCGCAACCCAGAGCGCGGACACCACCGTCGCAATAAATGAACATGCTCTAGCAGCAGGAGAATTTGCGAAAGCGGCAAAAGGGACCGGGAGTGCAGAAGCGTTACGAACATTGCGACTCCTCGAAGCGCATCACCTCCGCATTTCGGAACTCCTTAGATACCCCGCTGAGCACCCCGTTACAGCAAACTCCAACGAACCAGAGGTCAAATCCATCGCAGAAAAGCCCCTTTCTACATCGGCTGCTGTCGCAGAACTGCGCGCTTCGAAATCGGATTTGGGTCCTCGCGTTTACACTCCTTTGCGAAATCCCCCGAGTCTCTCAACCCCGCGCCGTCTGCCCCCTCGCGATTTATCTTCTTCTATAGCGAGCAATCTAGCTTCTGCAAGAGGCATACGATCGAATCATACTCGTCAACCTCTCTCTCCAAGTCTGTCTCTTTCACAGGCACCAAGCAATATAGATGGACGTAGAGATTCTACAGTACGATCCAAAGTCCCCAGCATTCCCGAACACAGCGCCCCAAGGCCCAGCTGGGTACCACCGCAACCCACCCAAAAGAAATCCGAACCACAAACATCCACATCCCGCGCATCTGCCATCGCCGAGCCCAGTTCCCCTCCACCAACTCCTACTGATGAAGGATTCTCCCGGTTCTACAATGCGTTGAACTCCGCAGTCTCGCGCTTCTCTGCCCCCCTAGCCTTCGCCGCCATCCCCATCCCCCTCTTCTCCACCGACGACTCCAACACGGCCAAAGCCCCCTCCCCTACCATCACACACTCCCAACCCAACAGCAAACCCCAAACCAAAGACCACCCTCCAGTCGAAGACTCCGCCCCTGACCTCACAAAACTCATCTCCAAAGCCGCGGTCCGCGCCTCCACACGCGACAACCACATCATCAACGACTCCTTCTACGTCGTCCCCAGCACTGGGCATACTGCCTCCTACGCCCACATTCTCTCCTTCGATGAGAAAGAAAGGCGGCGCCTGGCCGCCTCCATGCACAGCGCTGATCCTGAAGACGACGACTTCGTGGACGCAAAAGAATCGCTCCCGTCCATCTCACCCAGTAAAAGCCACAAGAACAAACCCGCCAATCTCAACATCAATCGTCGGTCCGCGGGGCGCAACCCAGGCACCCGCAACGAGGAGCTAGAACTCGAGAACGCGGAGCTGAAGGGCGTGATCGATAAGATGAGTAAACGACTCCATGCGTTTGAGCTGGCGGCTCAAAATAGCAGTTTGGCGCTGAGGGAGAGCATGAGGATGATGAGGCCAGAGGACAGAGAAGGGGGCGATAGGGGGAGAGAAAAAGAAAGGGAGAGGGAGAGAGAAAGAGAAAAGGAAAGAGAACGAGAAAACGCCGAAATGAAACTCCAAATCAAAGACCTACAAGACCAAGTGAAAAGCCAAAATCGCGATATCGAGCGGCTCCAACGCGAAAACGAAAAACTCCGCGTGTATGTCGATCGCTATAGGAGTCGTTGGGATATGCTGAAAGCGGGGGCGAAGAGCAGAAGGGAGGGAGGCTCGAGTACGAGTAAGGAGGGGGCGGGGGCGGCGAGTAGAGAGGGCAGTGTTAATGGTGGTGGGGCGGGGGATAATGGTGCTGGAGCAACGGGAAAGGAGGGCAGGGAGGGGGGGAGATTTCTTGCTGGGTAGAGGGTACAAGAGTAGCTGTCGTATATTGGTTGTTGGGGGAATAAAATAAGATGAGATACAGATAAGTAGCTGCGCCGTGAGAGGTACGGGGCTTGCGTGGATCTTGAAATGAAATATGAGAGTATTCTTACTATCCAGCATAGTCATGATGATGTAGCGAGAATGAGCAAGCCTGCCCTACATGGTGTTATATGCAAACTCCAAATCGTATCCCGTCCCATCATTATCTCAAACATACTTCACACCTATCACAATCAAAACCTGCTCCTTTGCTTCCCTTCTCTTCCCTTCCCTCTCCCATTATAACTTTACGCAATCACAACCCCACTCAGCTCAAAGCCACCTACCTACCTACCTACCTACTTCCTCCCTACAGTATACCCCTCTTGGTCATCTTACAGATACCACATTCCCCGCAACGCGGAAACAGAGATAAATGTCCTGGTATCCATTGTTTTGCTGTCGCTATCGCTATATAGAGTTTTCTCACTCTCTCACTATAAGTTAATCTGACGGGATTTTTAAAGTTGCTTTCTTTAGTTCTTTCAAAACGCCCCGCCTCCTTTCTAAATGATTCGGGTTTCCATCTCACTCCTGAGCATTCATTACCTATTGCATCTCCCCTCCTCTACACCACCCCTCTCCCAGTAGCCCCCGCCGCCGTCGCCGCAACCCCCTCATCAAAACTCATTCTCCTCCCCCATCCCTCCGGCTTCCTCTTCAAAAACGCCCCCACACTCCCCAAATACCCCTCATGCCTCAAAAAATACGCCTTCTTCTCGCCGCCACTCCAAAACCTAATCGCATAACTCAGCGTATTAATCGTCTGTCTATGTCCCCTAATAAAGCTCCCCCCAAAATAAATCGTACTCAGCCTATGTTTCTCGCTCTGCAGATACGCAATCTGGCCTATATTATTCGAAATCGCATATAAGAGCGAGCGAGAGACGTCTTCGTGCGAGAACTGCGTCTCGGAGTCCTGCGGCGAGGAAGGCGAGTCTTCGGCTGCGCGCTCGGCTTCGCGCTTCATGCGGAAGACTTTGCCGAAGGAGGACGCGATGGTGCTGGATTTGAGCCCGATTTTGCCGTAGTCGGTGCCGTAGATGTCGCCAACTAGCATGTCGACTTTGGAGTTGTCGCCCCGTTCCGCCATGCCGAGCATGTCGTCGAAGGTGCGGGCCCCGGTGAGGAGGGAGAGGAGGCCCCAGAGGGTGCCCCCGCCGAGAGAGGTTCCGCCGACTCGTTGGTAGGCGCGGGGGCCCGAGACTTTGATCATGGAGACGCCGGAGCCGATGTTCACGAGGAGGTAGGGGTAAATGTCGGAGCGGGGGAGGGTGAATTGCATGGGGTCGGTTTCGCTGTATGTGAATACTTCGCGGGGAATTTCGGTTATGAAGAAATCGAGGCCTGTATCAGAAACTGGTTAGCAACTTGGATCGTAGGTCAGAGCGATGAGTAGAAGAGAGGAAGTATCCGTACCAATAATCAAGCATTCCATCTCATCTTCCCGAATGACATCCACTCCCAGAGCCTCCTTAATCTTGTCATAGTACTTATACGCACCGCCTCCCGTAGCCATCACACACAAATCCCCAGGTCTTGAGCCATTGAGTTTCTGCTGCTTGGCCTGCAGATGTTTCATGAACTCCACACAGTCATCTATGCGATCTGTTTCAAAGTTCATGAAATTGAGTCTTCCTCCAGGCTCGCGCGAATGCGGTTCTCGCGAGAAGTATACGAGCTTAGCTAAGGAGCCTCCAATCTAGTTATTAGAATTAGCTATCTTGATCGCATTGTCCCAGTTCTGACTGATCAAGGAAAGGAAAACATACATCCACAGCAATGTGACTAACAACCGCGGTATGGTTCGGCAATCGGATGTCTTTTGTGTCATAATGATTCGCATTCACATTCAATTCGATTTCCCTGGGAGACGACGAATCCTGATCGACAATAAACGCGCCCGTCACATTGATCTTCACGCTTCCTGGGTGGATGATGGTGCTATCAATTTCTGCCGTATTTGTTCGTGTGCGCAAAAGTCCATTGGAGGTTGCGCCTGCGACGGAGGGGTTGGCGGGGTTTTCGGTACTGTGGGGAGAAGAAGGGTTCTGGAGTTGCGGATTTTCCAGAGACATGGCGGGCGGGCGGGATGGAAAAGGGATTGCTGGCTAGAATGCCAGGATGATGCTGGAGCTTATGAAGACATATATGAGCGATGAATGTCGATGAGGCGGACGAACATTGGATCGATCGATGGTTGTTTGTTGAGTCCGATGTGGGTTTGCCCTGGATGTGTTTGTTGAACTTTTTGTAATCTTACTGCCATTGCCGAGCTGATTGTGCTTGTTGCGGAACTGCGGTTGCGTTCAGGGGCGCAGGGGGCCGATCGTAAGCTTATCGATAAGCTGTAGATTTGCCTTTCATCCGAGGTTGAGGCTTGCCGGCTCGGGGTTCACAAATCAATAGCTCTTGCAAACATCGATCGATTCCTAATCTACCAGTTGGTTTGAGTGATTGATGGCAAGAGGTCTGGCATGATTTACGTGGTTTGCGTGTGGCCAAGTCTCGAAGTAGGAATGCTTGAATTACCTTGTGCCATCAAGTAAAGAGCCAAGATGCGTCGTCACACGGCAAGTAAGCATCGGGCACACCTCAGGTTCCTGAAATATACCTGCCCTGCATCTTCTCCATCAATCTGCAAGGTTACAACACCCGTAGCATGGATCCTTTTCCAGAACCCCCGCTAAGTGTCTAATGCCCGAACGCAAGATGGGCAATGCGTCGATGTCACCCTCCAACGTGAACGGGTTTGGCTACTAAGTCCCTATTTAATTGCTCTTTCCCACCGGGAGTGTACGAAGTATTCTATGTATCGTTACACAAAGCCGTCAGCTCGCTACACCATTCTGCAACTGCATTGATGTAGCAGAAAAGGAGGATGCAGTCAGAAACCAGAAGTCAGCATGGTGGACCTCCCCTTTCGTATTTCTAGTCGAAGCACGGAAATATATTTAAATAGAATCCGAATAAGCAAACGCTGGCAGCAATTTTATAGATTAGCCTCCTCCAAACACGAGCAAGCCACCCAAGAATCCAAGCCTATCAGCCCGTTCTTCTAGATGAGCAGATAACTTTATGGCCACTGGCCAGGAATAAAATGCCATTCCCTTCCCGCTACAGCAGTTGGGCTTGGAATAATAAGATGTTATTATGCCACCTTCCCATTCACTCCCTTCGTAAGATTACATGCTTTTTGTTTCCCTTTGTCTCTTTCTCTCTCTCTCTCGGTGGTTGACAGCATAGCGAGCTGGTTTCAGTCTTTCATTCAACACATAAATTGTTTGAGCATTGTATTTATTTAATATCTTTCGTTGAGAGACTCCGCCGACGACCATCTAAAAAGTTCAGCCATGATGAGTATTGCGAAGTTGAACAAGAGCGTTACATGCGCTATTGCTCTTTTGTACGTCTACCATTCTTTCTCCAGCTTGCGCCGTTCAAGTAGTGGGCAGAAGTCGCGTGCCCACTTCGCTCATCTGCTCAGAATAATTCAGTCTTCTTCAGGCTGGAGCAAATGAGACTCTTTGAATCTCTGCTCAGAGTTGCAATTCTAACTGACTTCATAGGGCTTTGATTTGGATAGGGACAACTCTACGTTACCAATGGCCTCCACAGTCCGATTATCAAACAAGTGAGATAACTCCAGGAGGATCCACAACCTCACCCATTACCTCAGTGCAAGAGGGTTCGAAGCCAGTTATACAATCGGGTAGTGGCAAGGTCGAGGGTTTCAATGGTCAGAATGGAGGCACGGGAACCAAGGGAGAAGCCCCAAAACCCAAAGAAACATCGAATACAGAGAAACCAGGAAAGGGAAAGCCTATTGAGGCGACCTCTATGTCATTAGATCCTTCGAGAGTTGCATTACTTCTCGAAACACGCCCGTTACCGCATCTACCAGCCCTCCTCGCACATTTCATCTCCGTACTACCACAACCATGGGTTTTCCGTTTCGTAGGATCCCAGGAAGCCAACGCGCTGATATCATCCTCATCTCTATCATCTCATATCAAAACCGGGAAACTCTTAGTCGATGAACTACCCTCCAAATACGACATCAAAACTCAAGAATCGATAAGCGTGACACTTACCGACCTGGCCTTCTACAAAGACTTCCTCGCGCCCGCAGAATGGCTCCTGATGTTCCAAACCGACTCCATGATATGCGCGGCCTCGGAGCAGAGCATCGAAGACTATGTATCCGCGAACTACTCCTGGGTGGGCGCACCATGGAATATGGAAGTGAAGGGAGGAAACGGTGGATTGAGTCTTCGGCATGTGCCTACCATTCTCCAAATCCTAGAGAAGGAAACCCGCGAGCCGGGTTCGGTGTGGGAAGACCGTTGGATATGTGATCGTCTCCAGACTATGGAGGGAGCGAACATGCCGGGGCCGGATGTCGAAGTGAAGTTCAGTGTTGAGAGTCAATGGACAGATAAACCGCTGGGTTATCACTTGATGGGAGCTGGTAAAGTTATGATTGAGGATATTTGGGGAAATGAGGAACGCAGGAAACATATTATGGAATATTGCCCGGAGGTCAAGATTGTGTTGGACATGGAACTTCTGTCACAGGTGAAGAAATTAGAAGACGAGCTTAAAACGTTGAAGGAAAAGGACAAGAAGGATTGATTTTGGGGATTTTGGAGTTTATTCCGCTTGGACATGGGAGAGGAGCTTGAGAGGCATTTGGGGAACAGTGGTGTTTTTGGAAGGATTCTACAGGGTGAATGACTAACAGACTATGTACAATATGTAAATGAAATATCTATATTAAAAGTTCACACCAGTTAAACAATGTGTCCTCCATTGAGTATAATAATCAACGTTGAGTCGACGTCGCTGAACGAACCACCAACTGCCAGTAAGTCGTAGGTGCTGAAGGACCCTGAAAATTGGGGATAGGCACGATAGGCTAGCTCGATTTGTGTAGCTACAGAATTTTTAGGCTCAAAATTGGTTTCTACCCCTCCAGGTCCACATTCAACCCAAGGAGCTCAAAAATATCCATCCCGTACACTGAGAAGAGCTGGTCAACTGCAAACAGTTCAATGGCATTTTCTCAACCGTCATCAACAATGGCAGACTCAGCAACCCCTCCACCCCCGCCAGCGACCGAAGCCCAACCCACCAAATCCTCCCTCTTCTCCCCCCGATCACAGCGACAATTCGGACTCTTCGCAGCCGGCGCCTGCTTCTTCGCCCTCTCAACCGCCATCACCCGACGCTCACTCGTACGCAAATACCGCATGACCGTACCACGCTTCTACAGTCCCAACACCACAGTCCGCGAAGTTGACGGGGGCATGGAAGCCTTAGAAGCACTAAGCATCGCAACAATCAACGTATTCAGTCTCAGTATGATGGCTACAGGCGGATTACTCTGGGCATTTGACATCTCCAACGTCGACGATATGAGGCGGAAAGTGCGGAGAAATATGGGTTTGGAGGGAGGGCAGCAGGATGCAGAGGCAGAGAAGCAGATTGAGGAATGGCTTGCTACGGTGCTGAGTAGAATGGATCCTAAGAGTAAGGCGGAGAAGGAGGGAGAAGTGCACGGGAGGTCTCGGGATGGGGAGAAGAAGAAATGATGAAAAATCCGAGCCGATCGGGTTGTAAGATTATTCGGGCGTTTTCAGCCCCGTAAAAAGAAAAGTGCGATTAAGGGAGAAACAGCGAGTGCGGTGCCTCGTGCCTAAATCTTGCGCACATGGCTCTCCCCGTTGCAGATTTGTGCAACTGGGGCTGAACTTCTCTGTGACTGTTGGTGCGATCTGTTCAATCCGTACATATCACGGATCTACACCCCGGATATACAGTTTGGAAGAATTTGCTTTTGCCAGAGCTCAATCGGGGGTGAATTTCCTTCAAAAATTCTTTTATGGCGCCTCTGGCGGTGTAATTATCCCTCATTCGAGCTGCTAGTATTATTGGTCGTGAAGCAAAAGTATCTCCTCGGCCATCCTGCAAGGGCCGGCATTGGGATGGAGAGAGAGATGAAGATCAAGATCTGGGCTTATTATGAAACTTTCACTTATGAAAGTCAGCGATTTCCACAATCAGATACGGCTACTATCATTTCACTGTTGTTGTATGTGCCTTTTCGATAACTTCGTTCGCTCCTTTGTATTCTTATGGATTCGGATTTGGCTTCGGATCTGGCTTCGGGTTTGGATTGTAAAGTCAAGGTGCGTTTCTATGTACTCGTTTCAAAGCCGTCGAAGTTAGCCCGGAGCGGTATTCGACAAGTCGTGCAATCGCCAGTGATCGATCTCACCAAAGCGTCTACTGTTTCTGTTCCCGTAAGATGTTTCAGGGGCCCAGAAGAGAATATAGTTTGCTATCTGCCCAAAAGGGATATCGAAAAAGATAGCAGCATTGCTTATGAGAAGGCCTGTGTCAGCAGAGTGCTTAGGCGTGTTAACGCTCATGGGACTGCGATTTGCGACAGTGAAGATGACTTCCAGTATAAATGTGGAAATCATTTCTGGATTATTAGCAGCGGCAGTCCAAAGGAAGGTGAGGATGAAGTACAAGTCGTCAATCTTGAGACTTACATGACTGGGACCATTCCCATTTCTCACGCTTGCTGGTTCCCGAAAATGAGAGGGCCTGGAAAAGAACTTTGGACGTTTGGTGGTGGTGCTATGGAGATTAGACAAGCTGGTCCTAAAAATGTTAAGAGGATGAGCTGGACGATATGTCAGGATTTTGATGGAAAACGAACAACAACCAAACTGGTATCGATCCCACCAAAGACGGTGGAAACTGCGAATCACCATTGGTTGACCTTGACGGAAAGCCAGAACTTTTTCTCTCAAATTCTGAAGAGAAAAATTGGAGCCGATAATGCTATATGTGAACGACAAATGTATAGTACTAGTGGTGACGATATCTCTCCATGCTCGTCATCATCAGCGTCTCAGGTCGATACGGTAGAATTCCTCGACAATATTGAGAGTCCGGTCCGCCCTTCAATTTCTGAAGCGGAGGATATGCAAGGGTCTAAACCCCCGGGCTCTAGAAAGTCTAAGAGACTGCAGAATCTCAAGCGTAAAGCTTCTCCAGTTACAGCATCCCCCTCTCATGGGAAGCGACGTCGAATATTATCTGATGATGAAGTTGAAGATGAAGAAGATGATGATGAAGCTGAGGATGATGACGAAGAAGATGAAGAAGATGAAGAAGATGACGGCTGCGAATTCTATGACGCTTATGAATCCGAGTTTGGCCGTTCGAAGAGGCGAATATCTCCAGGCCCTACGATCGAGCTCGAGTTTGATGGATCGCCAGTGCTGGATAGTACCTTTGGACGGAAGCAAACCAATTCCGCAAAGGGAAAGTCGGTTCAAAGGCCTGACGACGAGTTAGCATTCTCGGCTTCAGATCCTGCAATTATGAACGACCCTACTCTCATAGCAGAACTATACTATGCCAACAAGTCGAAACAGAGTCTGCGAGCCATCAATGCCGAAAAGGAATGGAGGGCTAGTCGTTGCAATCAGCAGCTCGAGGACTGCAAGTTCGCATGCCGATGGATACAACGCCACTACCATCTCGATCCAACTAAATGCAAAAACAACTTCGACGCCGAGCACGAGCATTGCATATCCTTGCTCGAGTCTTTCCCAGGCCGCAAAAATCCTTGTCTCTTGTTCCAGAATGACCATTGTTGCTGTATTTGGAACGATGCGGACCGTGATGCGATGCCCAATCTCCCGGGATTCGAGTACTCGGATGTGAAGCAACGGGCGGAGAAGGGGAAGTTGATCGATATGAGGAAGGAGTTTCAGGTGCTGGTGGCGATGAATCTCCCAAAGTTGGATACGACGCCGCTGATGAATGAGTGTGGCTTGAGTTTTTTGAAGGAAATCTGTGAGGATGAGACGTTGGCAGGAGAGGTCAAGGAGATGGTAAGGAAGTATTAAGGGAGTGGGGTGTAGAGTTGGTGGGCACGTGGTGGGGTAGAGGGTGAAGTAGGGCGTGGTTGGTCGATTGTTCCCCTTTCAAAGAATTTACTGGCGACAATTGCGAGATCCTATGGTAACACTCCAGTATAATTTTATTTACAAGATGATGTGAGTAAATATTAATATTAGTTTTCATGATGTTTGTCATAAATCGTGAATGATAGATCTCGCTGACCCTCAACTCGCCTAAGATATGTTCCACAACACCAGACGCTAGTGCCAAGTCTAATATATAAGAAGCTTTCATCCTCCCTGCTACTCAGACCTGATACAATCCACATTTCACTTTCTTCATATCAAAAGCCCAGTCCTCCGGTATCTCCTTTATCTCCACCAATGCCTTCCCATATTCTCCATCCGACTTCACAAAGTTAGGATATGTAACATATGTTAGCTTGGCTGGAAAATGTTCCCTCAGCATCTTATGAGGCGGCGGAATGACGCCGTTCAGAGAGCGATCTCCCTGCTTCTGAATTGTCCGCCAATACATCTCCTCTGAATCGAATTCGAAAAGCGTCGGCAGATAGTCCAGGATTTGCCATTCGTAGAAAAACCATGAATCTTCGTCGTCGGCCGGAGCTGGAAAACAGCAGCTCCTCAGAACGATGGAGTATGCCAGTACTTGCTTAAGATAATCGAAGAATACGTGGCGGATACAATCGAACTGCTTGTTGAAAGAAGCAAGGTTTGCTGATATTTCGCAGAATTCCTTGAGCGCAAGAAGCACCGAGTCAAGCGCAGAGTTGATCAGAGAGCGTGGTGTATCATAATGCTTGGCCGGGAAGGTGACAGCTCCGTCGGTCCAAGCGGCCAGGAGGTCGCCCTTGGATGTTGCGCTTAAGAGATGGCTCGCAACTTTTGTGTTAAGGCTTTTCAGGCGAGAATACCAGTCGATAGAGCAGCGCGCTTCGGTGCGAATCCAGCGTTGCTTTCGGCGATGCCAAACTCGGAATGACCGGCTGGTGAAGGTAGTTTCAAGAACGTCGGAGATTTGGGCTTGGGTAAGGATTATGGTATCGTTTTGTTTACTGCGGACGGAGCGAATGAGGCCGATTGCGTTGGTGAGACTGGCCATGGTGATGATAATCTGCGTCTTCTGCGGAGAGTGAAGTCGTAGAGGAGGACTTATGAGTGGAGACAAAGAGCAATGTGGTAGGACGAGTTAACAGTTATCCTACAGAGGTGAGACTCATATTTCTGCTTTGCTGCCGCTGCTGCTGTGCGGGGTTAGCTGAACCGCTTTCTCCTGCTCATGGATCCCCATGTTTGGCTGTCGTCATTCAGACGCAGGATCTAGATCGATGTCAGCAAAGACATGAGCGCACGAGGCTGCGGCATGGCATGACCGTTAGTTACACCACCTTATGCGTTTTCGTTTTAGCATCCTCGTGGCTGATCTAGCGGTCGGTCTGTTTAGTGATCGGTGGGCTATTCTCTATATCACGTTGGGTGCAGTTCAGCCCCGCTCAATTTACCCACTCTAGTCGTCGCTACCAGACTGTTGGGTCGGACTTGAATACATCCGCCTATAAAATGAATGGTGGCTTTAACATATACGGTTAAGTGAAACATTCAGCGCCGCAGCTGTCATAAATATATGACCGTCATAAAACGGTAAGATTTAAATAGATGGCGTGCAGTAATGGCGCATCCCCTCATTTTCTGTGGCTGAAGAAGTTGCCTATCATGAAGAAGTTGAATGTCGTTCGTACATTGTGGAGATTGCATCGGGTAGGCTAGTTGAAATGAGCCGGCGAAGGGTATCCCTGGCCCGAGGCTCCCGAGCACCCCTCATCTGTGCTCTAAACCGGTTTATATCGACCAATTGGATCTTGCGTCCCTGTGAATATGCAGGATTTTCGCTTTGAGCTTTTTCAAAAGTGTAGTCCGAAATAGCATCCAGATTGATGGTCGGCCTCATCCAGTGATGGTGCAGACTTGTGTAGATCTTTCACTGCTCTGAGGATTATAAACACAAAGAATGATGTCGTTGGCGGTAGAATAGAAGCGGTGAGTTGGCTTGGCAATGTCCCGCTGATGAGACTTTCTTCTGATTCAGACTCTCTTGGCCTTATGACCTCCCGTCAGTTTTCCATCCTGTCAGGATTGAACTAGGCAACGAAGTCAAAGTCAAGGTTGAGGTTGTTGGGGGAGTACAGAGTCATGCAAGGGATAATGACAATGGAATGCGAGATAGCCGGGTTGGACACTTGGTGATTACTTTCATGGGAGAGTGCTGCTCACAGTGTTCCACAAGCTGAATGAACGGGGACAAATCAAGCTTGAGACTTCCTTGACACTGGGAGAGCCTGGTCCGAACTATCCACACAAATGTTGATGCATCTTCCCCGCCTGCGTCTGCGATTATGCCTATTGCTACTCCTCGTCTCATGCATGCTGCTGATTACGATCCAGCCCAACGATAATGCCTTTCTTCTGCTTGCCCGGCGCTACTTGGCGACCAGGAATGACAGATGGATGCCCAAATCGCCCTCTTTCCCAATCGAAATAGACGATGTTGGTATCATCATCAAGACTGGGTTTTCAACTCGAGAGTATCTCCTCGCACAATCAGACATCTTGAGGATAGGACACAGTCGTGGCAACATTGTTATCGTCGGTGACTACTCTTCAGTACCAGGAGGGCATCCTAGCTATGATAATCTGCAAGCACCTGTCTATGATGTGCTGGCTATCATGATTGGGGATGGATCTCTATCATCACGATTAGATGCTGCAAGATTACAACATTACTATAACCTCACAGCCGTCCTTTCTGGTGGGAACTTAAGATTGGGGAGGGAGATTGGTAAGAACCATCGGTTGCAGTTAGATATAATGAAGGTGAGTTATATGTTCAATGCACTTTAGTTTTATGATCCCCATGATCTTCCTCTACGCTTCGTGGTCCTGATCTCAGCCTGTTCTTCGCTTCCAAGTACCGCCGTTCGTAATGATACACCTTTCTGACTATCATATAGCACATCTCGGGCCTCGAACTCGGATACACACTAATGCCAACCAAGAAATGGTACATCATGTTGGAAGATGATACATACATATTGGATGCTTCTCTTAAAGTTATCCTCGGACATCTCGATCCATCACTCCCATATTATCTTGGAAACGCAGTCGGTGATGTCGAAGCGCGGTTCGCACATGGCGATTCAGCTGTAGTCTTATCAACAGCAGCCATGCATCATATCTTCATCTACAACCCTGAAGTAGTTGCAAAAGCTCACTTGGAATCCCTCGATGCTCGTTGGGGTGATAAACTTATCGCCACTACAGCAATGGAAAGCGGCATATATCTGGACGAAAAATACAATCGGCATTTTAACGGAGACGCTCCTCGAGCTACACGTATACAAGAGGATCGATTCTGTGTACCTATCGTTTCATTTCACGAGATGACGTTGTCACAGATATCAGACTTCAAGAGGATTTTCAAGAATGCGAAGACGGTATTGTGGATGGATCTGTGGAAGATATACAGTGCACCATCTCTTGACACTTTTCTTGCCGACCCCTTTCGCTCTGATTGGGATCACGTCGGTAGACCGGATGAAGCTACTATGACGGTGAAGAGTATCAGAACGAAGGAAGATTGTCTTCGGCTTTGTCGTGCTCATAGCTCTGCTTGCTTGGCGTGGACTTGGGAAGTAGAGAGCTTCGTCTGTCATATCGCCCCTTGGATGACGGTGGGATATGCAGAAAAGGGTAGATTTTCTGGGGTTAATGCTCCACGAGCAATAAGTCTATCGAGTAGGTGCCCGGCGTTTGATGGTGAGAGGAATCTTGCTGGGTGACATGATTGTGTTGGACAGAGACATTGAATTGGGCAGAGATATTGAAATGGATAGAGACATTCAATTGGATAGCGACAGTGAATAGGATAGAGATATTGAAATGGATAGAGATATTGAGATGGACAGAGGTATTGGAATGGATAGAGAGATGGATAGGAGCAGCATATTGACTAGGAACAGGGTATTAGCTATCATTACAAAAATAAATACAAATTTTAATGTTTCAGAGCTGAATTATTATGTGGCTGCTTACCTTGAAGCCCCTTTCTGACTAGATGATCAAACTACATATAAATAAGTAATTTTCACAGAGGTCATTATGAATAAGGTAGTGATTTTGGGTGAGTAGTGGCCTCCCCCGCAACGCGCCGCTCAAGCCGAGTGTCACGTGCTGCGGCGCAGGGCGTGCCGGGGCACTAAACCAACGCTAAAAGGCTAATCTGTGCTGATGGGTAAAAGTCGTCTTTGATTCTTGTAACCAGCCAGCCGTACAATGGCTTATATATGTACAATAAAATGAGTGATTCCAAAGCTTTAGTTAATGCATGCCGGTACTCCAACTTCGGCATTTACAGCCATAGCGCATATGCACTTCGGCGCTACAGAGCCCGAAATGCGAACGATATTTTTTGATGGGGTACGTCACATGCCTGAGGCATTATAGTCCGTGCGTTCATGGCCATAGCTTAAGACCGATGTTCCAACATCAGGAAACCAAACCATACGGAGTACGAAAACTTTGCGAAGCTTGTCATGGAGGCAAAAGATCCAGCAAAATGATAAGTAGTAGGCAAGGAAATGCAAAAAATCTGCAAAAGCACACTCCGCGTGGGACTCGAACCCACAACCTCAAGATTAGAAGTCTTGCGCGCTACCATTGCGCCAGCGGAGCTGGATGAGTTTTTGATGTGAGGAAACCGGTTATCTCGTAATATATTCAAACTCCAACCGTTCTACCGGGTTTTGGCACCCACGCTTATTTGGCTACCTTATGTAACGAAACAAAAATACATCCTACAGTAAGTAGCATGTCACAAGTAGAAAGCAGGAAATTAAAAATAATACTGTTACAAGTTAAGAGATATTTGTAGCCCCGCCACTAGTTGGAAGCAAGGGCGAATCGTCAGCTCGCTTAAAATTCTCCCCAACTCGATCAATCGCGAAGACGTCGATTAAAGCTTGGCATTCAAGCAATTCTTCACATCTTCTGGAGAGATATGTCAATGGTTCAAATTATGAGTTATATGGTCGCAACTTCTCGCCTCTTACTGTCATCAAATACGTGAGTCTTCCTGAGTGCACTCGCAATGATCCTGCCGATGGCCTACAACATATAGTAACCGACCGGGAAAGTTCGGCCTCCATGGATTCGGATGCAGAGCGCAAATATGTAGATATACACACTTAATAACCTTGCCTTGTCTCGACGAGATGCGTGGGAGACTTTAGATGTAGACCACCAGGAGGTGTACTAACTACCTGACCAGCTTCTGATTGTTTAAGTAATATTTGAATATTATAAAATTAATATAAACTTAAGTAAAATTATACATCTGATTGTTTACAAGAAAGTTGGACATTGAGAATATCTAAGTTGGTCGGGAAGTTAGTACACCCCCTGGTGGACTTCTCGGCCACCGCGAAACTTGCATGCTTCGGGTTTGATCGTATTGCCCTTGTACTTCGTCTGTCCACCATTCTCTTGATCCTCTTCTCGAACTTCCTTGCCGTTGATCCCAAGCTTTCCGACTCTTCCGGTAAATTTGAGAGCAGGTTCGGAGTTACGCAGAATGCATATCTTTCGAATGTTCTACTCACTAACGAAAATCACACCATCAGTCTTCTTCCAATCCTTCGTCCATGATAAACCTTTTCAAGTCGAAGTGCTAAACCTGAGACTTTCTGTTGCCTCGACGCGTCTCCGCCGCTTTCTTCGCTTGCTCGTCCTTGAGCTTGGTTCTGCGAGCGACGAACTCTTCCCAAGTGTTGACCTCCATCCGACCCTTTTTCGCCAACTTGTCGAAAACTTTCCTCTCAACTTGCACGTTGGTGAGACCCTCCCACCCGCGGAGATACTTGCAGGTTTCCGCCTTGATGTTATTTCCTTTGTACTTTGGGGTTCCTCCATTTTCTTGGTCTGCTTCGCTGACCTCCCTGCCGTTGACTCCGATCTTTCCTATACGTCTTGTGAACTTCAGTGCTGAGTCAAAGTTCCCGTAAACGAGACGACGGTTGGGTTTTTTGTCATGGCGGTATTCCGCGATTGGAATCCCTGCTTCTATGCCAGCACGTTTTTTTTTTTGTGCTTCCTTGGTACGTTTGGTCTCTTCGTCGGAAGAATCTTGCCCAGGTGCCAAGTCGCTGTCGGAGTCTGCGCCAGCCTTCAAGTCTTCATCATCATCATCTTTCTTGCCTCCTGCCTTTTCTTTCTCCTTGGTGCCCTCATCGCTTGGTGCAGGACCACTTTTTTTCTGATATCGCTTATGATGTTCCTCGTACTCACGCTCAAAGAAATCGCTGTTCATGCCATCGTCGTCGGAGTCAATTGAGATATGATCATCTTCTTCTTCCACGGTTGGTTCTGCTGGCTTGCTCGCCTCTGGGGCAGACTTCTTCTTCTTTCGCGGAGTCGTGTCGTCGTTGGTGTCCGAACCCGCTCTCGGTGGGGACGAACCAGCTTTGAATTCTGCCCATGAGGTCTTTCGCTGGTGGCTGCCGAACCTTGGTCCTCCCGACCCGAAACCAGCATATGGACGTGAGTCTCGGCGCTTGTGAAACTCAGGAGGGGTGTCCCTCATGTTTCCAGGTCGGAAGGATCCCTGCTTGCTGCTTCCTCCTAGATGTTGCTTCTTGGTCTTTGCGATCGCTTCTCTTGTCTGGATTTGGCGAGCTCAGGATAGACAAACTTCTCAGTCGGCTTGGTCACTCTAGGTGGCACATCCCAGTCAAGTTCTGACACATCTTGGGGCACGGCATCTCGCAGCTTGCCTTTGATGACAGCGTTCAGAAGGTCGTCTCCTGCCTCCGTAACAAGCTTCGAAAAGTTTTCGTATTCAGCATGGTTCGGATTCCAGACGTGGCGGTCGGGATGATATGCCACCAAGAGTTTCTTTGCTGCCGAGCGTATTTCCTCGTCGCTCGGATACAAGGTACGGAGTCCAGGTGTAGCAAAGTAATATTTGCTTGGATAGAATACCATGCATGATTGCTGGGTGCTACGTTGTTAGTTACTCTCTATGAAACTGCATGGTTCATTTCTACTTACCTAGTATGTGGTGGAGGTTGTGAGTTGTGTGTGTCGTGTAACTGCTAAGATTCCTTGGTTGCATCTTCCCAGCTGGCTGCTAAGAACAGCTGTTTCGAAATGTAAAAAAGGAGTTACTAATTTGAAAAGCCTAAGGCCAATGTAATTTGAACGATGAATGTGAAGAGAAGAGCTGTTTGGGGGAAGAAGAGAATCAGGTGCGAGGTGCGAGAAGTCCTTTTATAGGCCATTTCTAGGGCGCTTGCACGGCCAGATTTCCATGCAAACAGTGCAAACAGTGCAAACAGTGCAAACTGAGCTCTTCTATACATTTATAAATAGAACTAGACAAACGAAAATGAGGGCATTCTTAAGTGAATCTCATCCGTACGGGCGTCTCACACCTTTTATAGTGGAATCTGCTGAGAAAAAGCGTGAATAAGAAGTATATCCTAAGCATCTACCGAGAAAAGCAATGAATGAAAAGCAAGTATATAGGCATCTGCTGAAAAAAAGAAAAGTATATTTCCCAGTGCCAACCAAATCCATTCTGTTCCAGATTTGTGGCGACTGTTTGCATAGATCGTGAATAAAGAGAAGTGGAAGTGCATTGATATATTAGTAGTAAGATCAATGTATGTTCGAGGATATATTCGTACTTTAGCATGGAGTCGAGATATGAAGTTGCTTCTAGTCAATATCCTGCTTCTAGCTATACCACAAATAGGTAGGTTTTTTCGGGATCAGAAGAGCCCCCTTTTAACTAGGCCTACCTTTTGGAAGGAGGGTCAAACGACACCTGGCGTGGCGGTCAGGATGATTTGCCTCCATAAGTTGCTTGGCTGCCGAGCTTATTTCTTCATCACTTGGATGCAAGGTACGGAGTCTAAGTGTAATCATTGCTTGGATAGAATACCAGGCTCTACTTTTCTGGCTTTCAAATATGTTTCATCATGCAGGCTCATTCCGCTAGTGTAGAATATTTGTCCTATGAAGCAAAGAATCTAAGCAATCGAAGCGATATTCGCACAGTTTTCAATCAATCAATCCATGGATTTTCGTTTCTTGTCTCCTCTGGCCGTGGTCTTTCTCTTCTTCTGGTTCTCGAAGCTTTGTAGAACAGTCCGCCTCGCCATCGAAGGTCCCGCCATGCTTCTCCGTCTCCTTTCCCTTCTCCGGTCTGATTTGCGTATCTATCTAAAAATCCTTCAAATGGTCTCGCTTCGAGTCCTCTCTGCAGGCGAGCCTGTTTCTTGACGCGAGAAATGCAGTCCCTCCATTGAGACTCTCCATTGAGGCCAGAAGGCCATGCGCTTTGTGTCGCGCGCTTGGCAATCTTTGTGGCGGAGCGGTTCCTTCGTATGTCAGTAGAGTCTTGTCCGTAGTGGGACAGTGGAGCCAGCGGGCCGCCGCCATTTAGGAGACCATCAGATTACCCTATTAGTGCACGCAAGAACTAGAGAATGCACGGGCCCTAGCGCGTGCGAACGGCCGTATGCTGGCAGTGAGATTTGAACGTCAGGAAATGGATAGAGCCTGATGTAGATGAACTCTGCAGACGGTCTACGGGGTTGACTTAGATTGCGTCAATGGTCTACGTGATTCATATGGCCTCTTGTGCAATGCAAATTGTGCATTCTTGCACTAGTATCCGCAGTACTTGATCGCCAACATATCTTATGGGACGCTCCTCAATCAGATGACGTCGGCGGATACCTTTCTTATTGCGTGGTTGTCCGATGAGTTCGACGTTCAGGTCAAATATGCTGAACACTGTCGCCGGTTCGGCGTAGCAGGGGTTATGTTGTTGGCTGTTGCAAGTGCGGATGAGCTGCTCTCTTTTCATTGGGACGCCGCCGTCGTCGAGAGTGATGAACATCCTCACGCTCGTAACAATCTTCAACTTGCGGAACCGATTGGTAATTGCGTGGAGGGTCCTTATTCTTATCAGTTTGGTGGCGATAATCATTTCGTCTTCCTCAGTTTGACGACGTGTGAGGTCGGAAGTTTATCGAGAAGTGTAAGTTTCTCTAAGATACTGGTTAAACAAGGAGCACCAAACGGAGAGATTGGTAACAGAGGCTGCTTGTTCAGTGAACTATTTTCCTTCATGCGATATAGCATCTTGGTCGTGCATCTCAAGTATCTTGACAAATCTTGTCAGTGTTGCCACTTCTAGCCCCGTTGATGCGCTGTTACTTGATGAGCAATTGAGTGTCCGGGAGCTTCAATGACCTGTAGTCGGGCCATTTCGAGGGGAAATGTCAGTAGCTACATATACTACTTACCAGTCACAGGATTCCTTTATAAGTCGATAATCCTTCCTTTACGCTCATTGTTATTCTAGCGCAACAATATCTGCAAATGAAAGTTTTGTCGTTGTTGACCATAATGCTTTGGTGTGTTTCCTTAGCTTCATTTCACCTTTACAATGGCAGGAGCACTGCACCACAAACCTCTTACCACACCTTCTCCTCATATTTCAATGTCTCCCAACTTCGTTCATTTATCAAGAGTGAAGAATTATGACATATTTTGTTTTATTTTATATCCGTATTGCATTCCATTAACCCAAGAACGACATTACTCTTTGAGAGTGACAGTTTTGGTTTATTAGTGGATTTTTTTCATATTCTAAGATCATTGTCAACATCCAGCCAACTAAACCAAGCAGTAAGATTACCCAGAAGATACGAACTTACGTAGTCTACCCAAGGCCAAGTCACTTTCTACCAAAAATCCAGAAGCCACGCGGAAGATTTTAAAGGACGAAGAGCTGATGAATGAAATAGAGGCCCAGTGCGAAGCGTCAGCGAAAATCCCTCAGGACCAACGAGTATCCAGCATGGCACATGCCGGCAACCCATCTGAACAATATATGTCGAGCGACCAAGATGTAGCTCCGGAGTACGAAATGAAAAATTGGGTCGATGCGAAGCTGGACAGCGATCCCACTTATCAAGCTATCTCCCAGGAGTACGCTGAGTTGTGAGTCAAGCTAGGAATTTTTCCAGACCATGCGTCAAGCTAACCACAGTGCATAATATAGTTTACGAAGCTTAGAAGTTATACTAGGTATTAACAGCATTTTTCGAAACACAGCAAGGAAGGACATTGCCGAGTCCAGACTCTCTACCGAGCAGAAGTTGACGTTGACCACCATGTTGGATGACATTCAGAGAAGGAACCAATTAACACGGCTTAGATTGGCGAAACGGTATAAGAAGGACTTCCTACAGCTCAGAAATAATGCAGCAAAGGAAGAGTTGAACAACGAGGAAGTGATCCATGGATTAAGCAACAAGCGTACTTGGGGCCAAGAAGATAAGCATTCGCGGGACCAATACCCGGAACTCACAACCAAGCACCAATCCGAAGACCAACAATTTGAGGCGGAGGAAGATAGCGAATCAAGCGAGGGTTCAACAACATGGAAGGATATGTCACCTGACGCTGAAGTCAAGGGCAAAGAACCACACTCGGCAGATGAAGCAGAGGGGTTGGAGCACCAGACTGTGGAGGAGGATAACGAAACCACGGCTGCACCACCTATGGAACAGGAGAGTATAGCTACTGCTGAATTTAGATACCTGTGCCCCTTATGCGTTGTTGACCCTTCGGTACCTGCGGAGGACAAAAGCAAGTTATACGAATGGACGGAGTTTCCCCGACATAATATCGACGTCCATGACGAGTATCTGAACAGAAGCGAAGGAATTTATAGAAGGTGACGGAGGTTGGACGACATCTGACTAGCCGAGTTATGATCTTGCAAAGAACTGCAGAGCATGAGCTTGCCTACTTGGATGAGCACGGAAATGGTGCACCTACTCGATGCACGTTGTGTGTAGGTGGAACCGAGCGAGGTGGGGGAACAATTAGGACCAGTTTTAGCTGCGCTGCTATTTTCGTCGATCACATGGTCAGGTACCATAACTTTATCTATGATAAAAAGCGACACTAAGGTTGTGTGGAGGAATGTTGAGAGGCACAGAATTTTGGCACGAGTGAAAGAGTTGGAAATTACATCGCTAACCCACTGCAGATTCAGCATTCAAGTAGCAAAGATTATTTTCTTTTCAATCAGTTCGGGTCTCAAAGACCTCCTTGCTTCATTTGACTTCGTATTGGCCCTAGAGTTTTGAAGTGTAGTTTATTTTACTCATTTTTTTGGTTGAGAAAGTATGATTTGGACCTGGCTTCGATCAGTCTAGTATTCTAGATCTAGCTTATAAAGTCTTCACATATCCCGTGCAAGCCCGGTGACTGAGCTTGGTTCTCAGCGAGTTATTGAAATGATTGCTTGGGGAGTCATATCGCGTCTAGGCTGCAGTCCTACCTACCCATAGGTATCCATTTCAGACTAGTCGCTTCCGGAGGTTAGCTTGATGTTTGATATATCAATGTAAATGAAAGATACCCTCTCTTTTGCCTAAACACTTGCGAGAAAATGATCCATCGAGTATCTCCATGGCTCTGCAACTTCTGAGACTACTGAACCTACAGCAAAACACCAAACCACAAAAGCTCGAAAACAATCTCGCAAAAGCAACGCACATCAGGGCATCATTCCCCAACTCAAACAATAATCTAATACACAAGTTTATTCCCACTCACCCTCGCCACCAACGGATAAAAAATCTCCACCCCAAACTCATCCACATTCAGCATCCCGACCTCAATATCCAGCAACACCCTCCAAACATAATCCCTCAGCTTCTCCTTTCCCTTCCCACTCGGCGTATCCCAATACCTTGGTTTCAGTCCCTTCTGCAGCGCAGCCGCCACCTGCGTCTTCAATTTCTCCATCTGCTTGTTGCTGAACTTCCAAAACCACATTTTCCCAAGCGTTTCGCCCATTGGAGCACTCGCGTAGTACGAGTTGCTCAAATCATATTGAGGGTCGGAGATATTGGTGAGTGGTGCGTCGTAGAATATGTCTCGGTAGGTGCTGTTGGAGGTGAGGAGGGAGAAGGGTGCGGTTCCGGATGCGACGATTATGAGGGGGGCCCGGGTTATGGTTTTGGTGTCGTTGTCCCAGTGAGAGAGGTAGTTTCTGGAGCGGAGGGGCTCGAGTTCTTTGGTAACAAGTGGCCATAAGTCTGAGCCGTTGGATTTGAAATCGAGGAAGAGGGTTAGAGTGGTGGTAGGACTGGATGGGAAGATCCCGGTGAAGTTGCCGGTCGATGGAGTATCCGAAGCGTTGTTTAAGTTGTCGAGAATAGTGAGAAGAGGTTGGATGTACAATGCTTGAAGTGTACGGTCCTGCTCGAGTGATTCTGAAAAGTGGGCAACTAGTAAGTCGCCACCACTGGTTTCGTTGTTCAACCATATATCTGCTTCGACGCCTGTGCAGCCTGCTGCAAGCGCTTCAAATAGAGGTACGGGCCGGTCATAGTCGTTGTGGGAGTGGCATGCTATTGGTATGATATCCTTCATCAGGTCTGGCTTCCATGGTGAAAGTACACGGAGAGAGTCGTTCGCAAATCGCCACTGGTCTACGACAGAGCTTAGAACGCTATCCGGAGGTTTGGGTGTATACTCAGGGGGACCATTCCATAAAAGTGCAAAGAAAATTCTAAGTGTCTTGATGTTAGTTTACTGGACTAACTTGGGAAGGATCTCGGTACTGACATTACCGCTGCGATTCCAAGAAAAAGTAGCTGAGATAAAACGACGAGCACCCATATGCCAATCCTCCGCGTTAATATCTTGTTCAAGATTTTAGGCGCTCGCCACCTGTTCTTTTCTGACCTAAATTCTGGGAGGAGGATTTGGTCGCTTGCTAGCGTTTCAGTAGAGCTGGTAGCCATATCGTGGGAACTGAGTTGAGAGTAAACTGAGTGATGGTTTATGTCTGATTTGTGCGTTTAGTTTATGCTTTGAGCTGCCCCTGGCACTCCTTCACATACTTCTGAATAGTGAGGTCATTTCATGATCGAGCTTTGAACAATGGTTGTAGCAAGAATAGAGGGAATGAAAAATGCGATGAAAATGACGGAAAGCGATGGAGTAAGACACGAACCGAGACGGTGCGAAGGAAGACGACCGGGATGAAAAGAATCTATGAAGAGGGGAGTAGGATGAAGGGGAACCGAGAACAGAAGAAATAGAGGAAGGTAAGTTGTGAGTAACAGTGAGTTGAACTGGGTTGACATTGACTAACCACGTGCGAAACACCCTCTGAGCTACTGAGAGAACCGATCAAAAATCTATAATCTGGCTGTATAAAAGTGATGGAAAGTGCTACAATTAAGAAGGCAATCACCCCCTCTTCACATGCGCCCCGCCCCACATGGCAGCAACATCACTCACAGAGACAAAGGGCATGGTAACCAGCAGCGCAAGAATTTCGGTGCTACTTCAAAGTTCATTGCGGATGAATATGTCTAACATTAACCGTCATAGGATTCAATCCTACTCTGATATCCGCTGATTCGGTCCAGGCCGCATGTGGAGCCGTAACCTCTGAGCGGGCTATTTCTCATATAGGCTTAGCGAGGTTGGGTTGGGCCGGCAGTTATGTCGAGGGATTTGATGTCCTCTGAGCGGGCCATGTCTCCTATAGGTCTAGCGAGGTTACTTGGCGCCGACATAGCTTATTTGAAGCTTCTACGTGCCCTTCCGATAGACCTGTTGTACATAGAAGAATGAAGAGGTGGCAGATAGGTCCATATAGCATCCGATACGAACATAGAGCTCATATAGACCTATCGTAAGTATAGGTGACGGTCATTCGAAGGTTCCAGATGAGAATCTGGAGATAGAATATATGAATGATACGACACTCAGCCTTGCCGTACATAGGTTAGACTCGGCATCTGAACCGAAAACAAGATAATTTCATGTGTATTGTGGAAACAAAATCCTTAAGACTTCAAAGGGATGTTAGTTGGTAATTGAGACGAGCCGGTATTGCTTTCTCGCTGAAACCTACTTGACGAATTTCAGTGATGTAGTACACCTACAAGCATGACTAAATGAACATAGAATAATGGATGACTACAGTCTCTTTTGACCACCCGGTGACCCAGTCTTTAATGTAATCTCACATGGAGTTCCTAGCCATTTCCGCGGGCCTTTCTTCCTACTGATTGAAGCGCGAAAAACGTTGTCAGACGATCCCACGGATCATGGAGTCAACGTGATTGGCTGAATCCCGTCATTAGGTGACTTTACCTAATGTTCATTGACTTAAGCTTTCTTCCGTAATTTGGACAGTGCTGTGGAAAATGTGCCGGTGTGTTATAAATGCCTATCTTCGCTGGATAAGACTGACGGCCAGGTCTGATATTATTGGACTCCTCTTTGGCTGCATTGAAATTATATTCAGGCACTGTATTGTATGCATAACCTACATGTTCGTTGCAGTTGCAGGTGAAATCTTATGGGTGGCTGTATGTATTGTTGGTGATGTATCCATGAGGACAGTGGCTTTTTGTGGCACCTATAGTTGAATCGTGCAGGGAGAGTTTTTGGCAGAAACATCACGATAAATCGTGAGTTTGCAGCCTTTCGGATAGATATCTCGTTGGGTTGCGGCACAGGATGTTAATGCACCTGTCCGAGGAGGCTGACCAACTGTTATATCGTTAAACTCACCGGTGTCCCTACTCTCTCCATCAGCCACCATTTCAGGGCGACGTTATTCCAAAAAAATAAAAAAAATTGAAGTGCCATCAATCCTACGAGCAAACTTTCGCTCAAGATGATTTGGCTTTATCAAAAAGAAAACAGCAAAGCGTCCAAGAATGTACTTACATTTGGTGTGATGAACATCCCACCAGAAGTTTTCAGGCCCTCATTCTTCGAGGAATCCTACCTGCTCATTGAGCGATCCATGCGAGGCTTTCAACCTCTCCAGATCACATCATACAATAAAGCAGCCGCGCAGTCCCATCATGAGCAAATCAGAGACTGGGGTCGACCCTCTAAGCCCCTCATCTACTACTCAATTACCATTCGAGACCGCAAGCGCAAAACGCCCACCGACTCCGGCTAGCGGCAGACCGCATCTCAACACAGCCCTTCGGATGGACTTCTTTTGCTAGGGCCAGTGTATGTACTACCATCGATGGTACTGCTGTGATATGGTGGCTTAGTATGAGGGCTTCCCTGCGACGATAAGAAAACCATAAGATAGACAACCAGAAAGGGTTCCGAGTTGAGGTTATGATGGCGGCTTTGCTAACAGGCATAGTCCAGCCAATCCAATTTGTGCACGACTGTTATCACTTTCGTAGGCTATTCGGGGTATTTGGGTGCTGTTGACGTGGATGGAAGATATGCTGCGCGTTTTTTGTCTTGTTCGATGAATGCTGTTGCAAGCGCAACACAAGCGTGCAAAGTCAGATGGGCACTTGGACCACACGGAAAACATCGGCGCCGATAATGATCGATTTCGGAACTCCGAGCACATGTTTGTATTCACAACGAGTACGGTCAATGCGAGAACAGTCGCCGAAGTGAGGTATATTCAATTATCTCTTTCCTTTGTCGGTCGAGATTAATATATTATACGTCAGTGTACAGCTCCACCTGTTGCTTATCGTCCGATTGAGCAATTTATATCGTCAATCCATCCGTGTATGCAATCTTGGTCATGTCGACCTGCCCCTTTGAGTATGGCTGAGGAGCTTGATGACTGGGGCCTGCAGATCTTCGGAGGGGTAGCTGCAGCTGTCCCTGCCAAGTATAAAGCTTGGTGAAAGCTCCCAGCCTTTTCAGAATGTTTTCTGCTGCGTCAATTGATTTCTTGTGTTCGCAATCATGGCGAGTGTGAGGTTTTTATCATTGCTGGCCTTCGTGGTCTTAGTTGCTCGAGTGAGCGCGTTGCTCGTACCCCGCCATCACGAAGTCCATGAGAAACGGGAGACTTTACACCCGAGATGGACGAAAAGAGATCGTGTCGAGTCGCACAAGCTGCTGCCTATGCGAATTGGCCTGACTCAATCGAACCTCGACGACGGGCACGACCATTTGATGAGGATGTGAGGATATCCAAGACCCCCCTCAGGAGTTGCTATTGACATGTGTAGATCTGACCCTGCTTCTCCGCACTTTGGACAACATTGGACTCAAGAACAGGTCATTGAAGCATTCCGTCCCTCTCAGCAGACAGAGGAGGAAGTCCGAAAATGGCTCATCGAGTCAGGAATTCCAGCAAAACGCATCACCCACTCCGACAACAAAGGCTGGTTTGCATTCTATGCAACCGCAGAAGAAGCTGAGCGACTTCTGTACACTGAGTACCACGAGTACGAGGACTCGGTAACCGGCGGCATCATCCCAGCTTGTGACAGATACCACGTTCCAAAACACGTCCGAAAGCACATTGACTACATTACACCTGGAATCAAGCTCCTTGCACCGGTGGACCACCAGAAGCGCAGGCTGAAACGAGACGCTGAAGCAATTGAACATCAACTCTCTAAAAGAAATACTCACAGCTTGCACCGCACATCATCTCAGCCCACCTACGCTAATGCCTCGGACTTGAGCACCTGTGACATTGCCATCACGCCTGCCTGCGTAGCTGCACTCTACCAAATTCCTCCGGCAAATTCCTCTCACCCAAACAATTCCTTGGGAATCTTCGAGAGTGAGCTTCAATTCTATACACAGATGGATTTGGATCTTTTCTTCACCAACTTTACAAGCTACATCCCCAATGGCACACATCCTGTTGCAGCAAACATTGACGGAGGAATGCAATCGACGGATGATCCTAACTACGCTGGTGGAGAAGCAAACTTGGATATTCAGCTTGCGTATCCAATTGTATATCCGCAAACAATTACTCTGTACCAGGTCGACGACTACATTGTTCAAGCCAACCAAAATGATACCTACACCTTCGGTTTCAACACCTTCTTGGATGCATTAGATGGAGTAAGTTCCCAGCGTAAACAATTCTGCTTTCCTGGTCTAACAGCTTCTAGTCATATTGCAACTTCACGGCCTACAACGAAACTGGCAATGACCCTTACCTCGATCAAGAATACCCAGACAATCTTATCGGTGGCTGGCAGGGCGATCTAATGTGCGGTACTTTCGTGCCAACCAATGTAATTTCCCTATCATACGGTGGACAAGAATTCGACCTTCCTATCTCTTATCAAAAGCGACAATGTCTCGAGTATATGAAGCTAGGATTGCAAGGTGTTTCTTTCCTTTTCGCATCGGGTGATTCAGGTGTCTCCAGTAAGTACAAGGAACAGTTTTCTTATCTGCAATAATCTGACAAAATCCTAGACTATCCCGGTGATATCGACGGTCCAACCGGCTGTATTGGTCCCAATCTCAATATCTTCAACCCAACATGGCCCGGAACCTGTCCCTATGTCACCTCCGTCGGAGCAACCAAAGTATACCCAGGCTACAGCGTATACGATCCAGAATCCGCCGTTTTCGATCCTGCCGGCCATCCTTATTCTGTAAACTACTCATCTGGCGGTGGTTTCAGCAACGTATATCCCATCCCGGATTACCAGAAAGCATTCGTTGCCAAGTTTTTCGAAGAACATAATCCTCCTTACCCATATTACAGCGCGTTGAGTAACGACACCGGAAATATCCAGACCCTGCCAGATATCGGTGCGTTGGCGGGTAATACTAGCGGGATCTACAACAGAATCGGAAGAGGTATTCCTGATGTTGCTGCTAATGGAGACAACATTGCTGTAAGTTTCTTAACTTTTCAATTCACTCGACTTCATGAATAAACTGATACTAACAACAACGAAGATCTACAACGGCAACAAGTTCGGACTTAGCGGCGGTACATCAGCCAGCACCCCCATCTTCTCCGCCGTCATCAACCGTATCAACGAGGAGCGTCTCAATGTCGGGAAAGGCCCAATCGGTTTCTTGAATCCATCGCTGTATGCTAATCCATCTATGCTTAACGACATCACGAACGGCACAAATCCGGGATGTAGCACTGTCGGGTTTTCGGCGGTTCCTGGGTAAGTTTCCTTTTTCTGGGTGAGAGTAATTGTACTGATTAGTGCCATAGATGGGATCCGGTGACCGGGTTGGGAACTCCTAATTATCCTAAGATGTTGGAGTATTATTTGTCTTTGCCATAGGTGAATCATACCTGGAAAGGGCATGTGAGAGTAATGAGGATGTAATATGGTATGCAAGATTCAAGGGTTTAGTGGACTGAAGGTGGATATATTAGGTCGAAAAGTTTATGACTTTTACTTTCCATCTACACTTTTTATATTTTGGTATAAATCCAAGGAAGTTGCGCAGTTGCGCAGTTACTCGTGAATACCGGTTTCCAGTGACTTCCAAAACTCAAAATTTAACATGTAGTGCCCCGAGTAGTAGTTCTCCAAGGGCATTTAATATGTTCATTCACCTCTGTTCTATACTACTGTTGAACCATTGTCCCTTTCCGCATCCTATCGGCTATATTACACTTATTATTGTTACTATCATTTTTCATTCTCAGACTTATCAACTCCTCTTCCTTAGTATATACACTTGGAAAAACTTATCAGAATGTAGAACAACCCGGCCAAGTAGAAGATCAGGGCACCAAGTAAAAGAAACCAAGGAGCAAGAGAACCAAGGAGCAAGAGAACCAAGGCAACTCATAAGATATGCAACAAAACCAGCTCTCTAACCCGCTAGCCTAACAATAAATCAGAGAGCTCTAGTATATTGCAAAGCTCAAGCCCCTACTAGAGTATGTACCCTATCTATAATAAGTCGACATTGAGCTAGTGCTTGTACGATCCCAGGGAGCTGCTGTACTCTGGATATTACCAGATTTTTATTATCCATGAGAGGTGTGTATAAACTGAAGCGTTTCAAATAGAATTGCCACGTCGAGCTTGCCGCTTGAAGTCTATCACGTGTTGGAGGGCTGCAAGTGAGTTCACCGACAAGTATACCTCATCCAAGAGGAGATTTACGAGGGACATTACTGTCCGTAGGTTTGGCTACACGACATTCTAACTGCTTCAAAAAAATATTTGGTACATGCTCTATATCAGTCCAGTCACGTACGTGACAATCACAACCCTAACAATCTCCCCTAAGAAAAATCAAGCCCTTCTTCTCCCCCATCCACACATCACATCATATGCATATAAATATGCATCACCCCAATCATTTACTGATTTCTAATCCGCCCACATTATCAATCTCTGTTTGCATATAACCATTTCTAAGAGTTCTAAAGCCAGAAATGTGGTGCGACGTGACACAAAGAAAAAGTGCGGGGTTTGCGTTTTCCTAATTCGGTAATTATTCGTGCTCTCAGAATTGGTAACGGGATATTTGAAAAGTAGTTCTTCTGCCTGGAGGCGGATTCACACAATTTGTAAGTCGAGTGAATTGGTGTTAGATGAGTGTTTTGGGGGTTATAAAAGATTGTGCTTTCGTCGTTCTTGGACTGTTTTCATTTCGAATTATTTTTCCACACCCACTGCCGAGTTGAAGGAATATCATGGCTAGCAAAGAAAACCCAAAAGTCGCACTCATTACGGGTGCGAATGGAATCTCTGGGGCGGCGGTGTTGAAGCAACTTTCTTCCAATCCAATCTGGTATATCAAGCTCTCCGCTGTCCTTTCTCCTACACCCACCCTGCTCCTTTCCCTCCCCTCGTTTACTTTTCCCATTCCACCCTAAGCCCTCCCTATTCAGACCCCACTAACACCCCCTTCAGGTCCGAGATACACGCTCTCTCCCGCTCACCCCCCACCACCACCCCCTCCGACCCCCGCATCCACTTCCACACCCTGGACCTCAGCGCCCCCCTCTCAACCCTAACTTCCTTCCTGCAGTCCCACAACCTAACCCACATAACCCACTTCTTCCACTACGCCTACATCCACTCCCCCTCCCTCATCCAACAAGCCGCCGACAACATCCCTCTATTCCATAACACCGTCTACGCCATCGACACCGCAAGTAGCTCGACTCTCGAGCGTGTGATCCTCCAAACCGGCGGCAAAGACTACGGCATCCATGCGCAAGCTCCCCCCAGTGTACCTCTAGTCGAGTCTCAGCCTCGAACAACAAATCCAAATGCTCTTCCAATGTTCTATTACACTCAGGAAGACGATCTCTGGGCCTTGAAGGAGAAGAGGGGGTGGAGTTGGAATGTTACGTTACCGTTTTGGATTAATGGGTATGTGCCCAAGTCGGGGATGAGCTGGACGACGAGCGCGGGGATGTATTTTTCGCTTTGTAGGGCTTTGGGGTAGGTTTTCTTTTTGCTTCCTCTCCTGTGATTTGCTCTTGTCTTGTGTTGGGAGCTCGGTTATGTTTTATGTAAGAGCAGGTGATATGGAAAGAAGAAAACACATATATATCAGGAAACTAACAGCAATCCCTTGCCTTACATATTAAACCCGCCATCTTCCCCGGCGACCCCGACAAGAGCTCCTACCGCCGTCCGCAACACTTCAGCACCGCTTCCGTCATCGGATCCTTCACAGAATGGCTCGCACTGAATCCCTCTCCAGAAGTACAAAACCAACGCTTCAACATCGTCGACGATACCGTAACGACATTTGAAGACATCTGGGTAGGAGTCGGTAAGTATTTTGGGGTAGAGCCGAAAGCGGTCGCGGGACATGATTTGAGGGGGGAGATAGAGGGGATTTTGGGGGAATGGGAAGGTATTGGGGGGAGTAAGGATGCGCTGAAACTGTGCACGTGGGACATCTTCGTGGGGAGTATGGCAGAGGGGGACTGGGGGAGTGATGTTAGTATGGAGAAGGCAAGGGGGGTGGGATGGGAGGAGAGGGCGGATACGGTGGGGGAGATGGGGAGGGTGTTTGAGGAGATGAGGGGGGGTGGGTTAATTCCTGTTTTTGGTTGATGGGTGGAGGATTAGCTGGGATGTTCTTGGATGTAGTGATGGATTTGAATTTATGATGAATATGATAGATCCAAACATTATTCAGCGTATGTTATTAATATGCTTCTTCTGTTCAGTATCGATTCTAGATCGAATTCTCATATTGCTCCGAAAAAAAGTAGTTATCTACATTTGTAACTTGTTTCGCCTCTCGCCAGCAACCCATTCTCCAAGCCCCCCAATACTAACTCTCTCATCAAGCAATTTCAACAGCGGAATCTCACTATCGAACGACAAAATCAACCAGCTCCTAAGCTCTACAGCAATCAGGCTATCAATACCATAATCTGCCACCGATTTACTCGCTGCAATACCATCGAACGGAATCATCAGCAGCCCAGCAACTCGTTCCATGATAGCCCTCGTGATAATTTTTTCACCCTGTTGAAAATCACCAGCTCGAATCGCATCATCAACCGCTGCTGTAATCGCCGGTGACGTTTCCTTTGCTGTATGCTCCACATTCTCCGAAGCCAGGTTATCTTCCATTGCCCTAACCAGGTGCGAAAACTTCCTGTCCGAATACCATCGCGGTACCTCAGCTAAGTTCCTATCCTTTTTTTCTGCCATCTTTGCTAATAACGAGGGCTCGAGACAGGTCGTGATCTGAGATTCGGCTAGAGGGTCGAACGAGCGCCAACTCGACGTACAAGTTGGTGTATCGAGAAATGCAGCTTCCAACAGCCTCAAAAACTTCAGCTCGCCTGTAGAATAGAGACCATGTCTACTTATCATGTTCCTCGTAATATCTCTCTGCCCAAAATCTCCAATTTCAGTAATAAGCCCAAATGCAATCGAGCAAGAAGTTAGCCCTTTTCCTTTCCGGTAGCGGGAAAATGCGTCCTGGAAGCTATTCGCTGCACAGTATGCGGCTTGTGTTGGCATTGCTACGACTGCCTCAAATGAACTGGTCATGATAAAGAAGTCAAGAGGTAGTTCAAGATCAATACTGGCGTTGTGGAGGTTCATTATGCCTTGAACTTTAGCCGCGAGACCGAGTTTCCATTGACTATATGGTAGTGTGCCGAATAGGCGATCTAGTATTATCCCTGCCGCATGAATAATTCCTTTGACTGGGCGAAAACGTGTCAGATCTCGAATGAGGTTTGTAATGTCGTTGGCGATAGTAACGTCACAGCTCCTAAGCTGGACACGGACATTTCGGTGTGCTAGCTCATTAATCATCGTAGTGGCTTCCGGGCCAGGAGTCCCAGGCCTGGAAATCACAGTAAGGTTTCGAGCACCTCGTGATACCATCCATTGTAGAATACGTCGTCCTAGCCCGCCTAGTCCGCCGGTAATAACATACTCAGCGTCGTGGTCAAAACGAGCTTGTGAGGCCGGAGGAACCATCTTGAAAACAAAAATTAGACGACGTTCTTCGTTGATTTCACTGCAAAACTGAGATTAGACATAACTTGACTATAGAGTCTTTATTTTCATATGTAACGATAATTTTGCCGATATGCTGTCCCCTAGAAAAGTAGAGAAGGGCCTGTGGTCACCATCTTTTGGCATAGCATTTTTCGACTACATCATGGCAATTTCCACATATGAGGGGTTGAACGCTCGTGCTCGCGAGCTTGCTATACTCGCCGTAGGCGCGCATTTCAACTGTGCCTACGAGTTGTATGCGCATAAAAGTATTGCGGGCTTGCTAGGATTCTCTGGGCCCCAGATTGTGGACATGAGCGAAGGAAGGCAGAGGATAAGTAACTATACTATTGCTAGCTCCTAGAGAGGTGATTAGAGGAAGGTATACTAATCGGATAAAGCCTCTTTTGAGATAGGTAAGTATAGAAGGATTTAGGTGATCTATAGATCTGATAAAAGAGGTATTTGAACTATATATAATCAGTATACTATTTAGACCGGATATTAGTTATAATCTAGGGTATAATTGGTTAAGACTATAAATCCCCTTTAGTATTCCTTGAGAAAAGACCTGATATTCAGAGGGTTGATTTTATAGTATATAAGGAATAAATACTTGAGTGAATTATATTCCTACTATTTGAGAAGGTTAGCTCTAAGTATATCTTTATAGAGGATAGTACGAAGGTATATAAGGGGTATATCTAGCTAGCCCGGTTTAAGTAGGGTATTAGGACTTTCAACTAGCTATCTAGCTCCTCTAATTTGAACCCGATTAAGAAGGTTTGGAGGTAGATAAAGTATAGGATTAACTAGTTACTCTTCGTATTTATATCTATAGAAGAGCTAAAGTAAGAGATCTAGAGATTATAGGATAAGATAGATTTTAAGACCTTCCGTGCCGAGATTGAAAGGTTGATATATAAACTATAAGAGATAATTGAAGTAAAAGGAAAGGCACCTATATACTAGTAATAAGTTTCAATTTCAAGCCGAAATATTATACGGTTGATTTTTAATTAAATATCGAAGTAAATGGTTGTAAAAAGGAGGGGGTGCGTCGTCACCTAGCCTATGCTCTTATATATGATGCTCAATGTAGCGGTTGTTGATGTACCTGCTATCACATAATCGACAAAATGAGGGAGGTGGTTCCAGGAGACTCGGGTAAATTCTCAATATTTCTTACATATTGCTCCGGTCCACACTCGGTCATAAACTATAACGGTGGCAGTGTTGTCGTACAGCATGCGGCGCTGTTTCCTTTACCCGGGCGACAGCGGACAGCAGGAGGCTCATTGGTTACACGAGCTGAACCAATACCCAGTATTTTTTGCGACTCGGTCGTAAAACCATAAAGGTGTTGTCGTACAGCATACGGCCCGGTTTTCTTTACTGCAGCGATTATTAGTTACAGGAATGAGATGAAAACTTAACACCATTCTCTAATGAAGACATCGCGTCGAAATGAGTGGTCGCTGGTTACCAAGGCCAGGTTTGGGGCCGATGACTGGTTCATTATAGCTGCTCAGGTCATGTGGTACCCACAATATGGGATACAACTCTGGGGTATGTCAACTATCCGAACGTGTGTTTCTACGGAATTTCTATTCTGACTTGGTCCACTATTAGGCCTGGTAGAAGGTCTCAAGGCTACCAGCATGATGGATCCTCATCTTAGAGTATTCATGAAGGTGAGCAAACACATTCCAATCAGGAGACCTTTCAGATTTCTAAAAGTTGTCAGTCCATCTATGTCTATGGCGAGTTCTATTGCTTCGTAATTCTCTTTACGAATCTCTCAATCTTGTTCTTCTACCGCCGCATTTTCGGAGTCAATCCAATGTTCAAACGTTTGTCCACGGTGGTCATAGTACTCCACGTACTGTGGGTTATTCCTGGGTTTCTGGTCGAGACCTTCATGTGCACACCTATTAATACCCTGTGGGTTGACCCCCTCGCATTACCGGAGAGATGTATCTTTTACAGCACATTCCGGATAATCATGATGGCGATAGAGTTGCTCCTCGATGTCATAGTCTTGGCTCTACCGATCTATGCAATCGCGAAGCTAAAACTGTCATGGCAAAAGAAATGTGGGATCGCGGCCATATTTATGCTTGGTGCATTGTAAGTCTTCGTTCATTTATTTACATCTCTCGCTCACCTAAGGGCCTGGGCATGATCCGGCTGCTATCATAAAGTAACAGGATATCACAGTGTAATAGCTACAGGAATCGTCCGCATTGTTCTTAGTTACGAACCTGGTGCACAAAGCTGTAAGTGATTCGCTCCTCTATGACTATCCAACAACTTTGGAATGGCGTTGGTACCCATTTAATTGTATATGCTAACGTGCATGACCTATTCATAGTTGAACTGACCCTGGATATTTTGTGGCTCGATGTCCACGCCGGAACAGCAATTATTTGTGCATGTCTTCCCACTTATCGCCCTCTATTCAGCCAGGTAATCTTCTCGCTATCGAGCAAGCTTCGAAAATACTATCCTTCAAGCAAAGAGCCCGGATCTCAAAGGGCCAATCCACAATCTAGTGGGGACTATGATAGACTTAGCAACGAAAAGCTTGTTCTACAAGGAGTGGACTCGCCAAATGGTATTAAGGTCCAGCATACCGTTGACTAGGCTGCGAACATACCCAGTGGGTGGGTTGGGTACCCACCGGATGGGTATACCTATGGGTGGGTTAGAGGCTCTTTTTCCTACCCAGTGGCTGTCACGGGCCCCTATAGGGGGCGTGCCACCCCTGTTTGGGTATATTATCCTACCCCGTGAATAAAGGTTAAATTTTTGGTGGCAAGACGCAGGAAAATTTAACCTTTATTATAGGGGAGGAGTAGTATGGGTGGGTTGAAGAAGTCGAAAACCCACCCATGGGTACCCATTTCGCAGCCTACCGTTGACATTGTCTGAATAGGAGCCGGTTTGGAGATATCTACGCAACTTTAAGAATGAATCAGACTGGAGTGAAGCTATCTAGTGTTGTGTCTGGCTGGTATTGTTGTTGTAATGTATTTCAGTTGATTAGCTATTATTTGACTTGGTTACCCTACCCCTACCGTTCCATATATTTGATTTCTTAAATGAAGCCAATGTATTTGTTAGACCAAGAGTTTACCCTCATAGCGAAGGGAAACTGGACTTTGCGATAAATTTATACGTCTCCAAAACCTTACACTGAAACCCCATCATGAAAGCCTGAATATAAGTAGTTGATTGGTTGCAATACTATGTAATCTCATTTCAAGAATGCCTTGCAATTTCCTACACGATTAAAGTTCACCCGCGAATTTAACTAAAACATCGGAGAATTCATCCTTTTTCTCCAACTGGATCTGGAACCTCCCAAATCGCTACACCTCCCATATCGCTACAGGACCCCTCCCATATGCCTACGAACCTGCAAAAGCCCACCACAGAGGTCTTACTTTTAATTTCTAGGATATATTTCAGGGAAGAGACTATCCAATCTAAGATATAAGTAAGTATCAACCTTGTCGGCGCCTAACCTCGCCGGCGATAAGGATTAATACTAATTACTTCCTTATATATCCATTATATCACTTGTTTAAGTATATAAATTACTTGTATAATATAATTAAACAATAATCAAGTCTTAATTATATCAAATTACTTGTATTTGTAGGTAAGTTGGCGGATCGTAGCCATTTGGGAGGTTCCTATATCGCTATGGGAAGCGTAGCGATATGGGAGGTTCCAGATCCAATGGCCGCTTCCGTTGATTCTAATAATCTCATAGTTTCGGAGACGGACTGGCGCCGATTGTTCAGCAACCTCTGCACGAGTAATGGTGTCTTTGTCTGAGACGATAATATGTGTTGGAGAAGCTAGAAATTTGCGCTCTTCTGGAATTTTGGCATCATCTTCGTCGTTAATACCACGGATTGTTGCTTTGTACCTATATTTAAAACATGAGAGAAATTGCCAAAGAAAAGTCACTGTCAGAAGGACACTAACCAGCTTAGTGGGCCCGTATAGCCACCTTCAGTGAAGAGTTGATTGTGAATAGCTACTTCTGACGCATCTAGCCATGTAGGCAAAGGAAGTGATTTATCGGCGGTGATGAATGCTTTTGCAGCGCCTACAGGTCCGACTTCTGTCTTCCAGATATCAGGGTCCGGGGAGTATAACAAAGAAGTCAGGGATTCATTCTATTTTTCGTTAGTTGCCGGTGTGAAAAGAACTTAATTTGGTGACATACATGATGTTCGCAAACTTCAGCAGCATCATCCTCATTGAAGAATTTCCAATAGCCAAAGGTCGGATAACCAAATGCTTGTTCTGTCATGGCATTCACAGCATCTGCTCTCAATTTGATTGAGTATTTGATTTGGACTTGTGGGAGATTTGAAGCGTGACTTACCCAAGTCAAGCGGACCCGGTTCCACGTAGCCAACTGACACAAAGACAAGGGCCGATAACCTTTCTGGGTAGTAGTTTGCAAAGCGAGACAACATCCCCGATCCCCTTTAAAGTAGTAGCAGCGTTAGGACTATGCTCATCCAAATAACAGACAAAGTCCTGGTGGTGCTTATAGAGTGTATACTTAAAGTATTTAAGGCTAGGGGAATTTCTCTGAAGAAGTCTCAAGAGCTTGAATTCAGGTAGAGATATACATACCAGTCATGCCCTACACCGATGACCTTTTCCAAGGACTCATGATTCAAGATTTGCACCAGGTCTGATGCCATGCTCTTGAACTTATACCTCTCAAGCTCTTTGGGCTTGTCTGTATCTCCATAGCCCAGTAGATCTGGTGCGATGACACCATAGCCGAGACTTTTTAATGAGGCGATCTGGAAACGCCAGTCGTAGCTTGTGCTAGGGAAGCCGTGAAGAAGAAGAAAAGTCGGCTTTGGTGAGATGGCAGCAATATGAATGTAAGCATATTTTATGCCATCCTCGAGTTCGAGAACAGTGCCGGGAGTTTGGAGATGACTTAATGCCATGATTAAGTTTCGGTTGCTGAAGAAAGAATAGATGATGAGACGATTCTGTGGGTTGGACTTTATTTATTATACAGTCGCACGACTGTCACACGAACTAATTTACGTATGTAGCGCAAGACCAGGTTATCAATATATGCATCATGTACGTTATGTTGTTCGCATTGAGAAATAGGGAGGCACGGGAGGCTTGGCAAAAGTACGATCAGGCTCGGCCGAGAAATGGCAGTGAATAAAAATAAAGGTTGATAAGAAAGGCACAGTGCATTTAGGGAAGCAGGAAAGTGGGAGCTTGTCACGACAGCTGATATGTGACCTGGGGACCTTAGGCCCAATAGCGAGTTAACTGTATCAGAATCCTAGGAAGGATTTATGTAGCCTAAAAGAGCGATCATTTGCATATCGTAAGATTAAAAATAAACGTCTCTCCAATATGTATGCAGAAGCTCCAATATGCATGTGCGTTCCCTACATGCATGTGGAAAACGAAGCTATATCGGATTCTGAACTCTTGGAGCTCCTAAAGTAGACGAAGGGATTTTGAGAGTGCCCCGGGCTTCAAAGTACAAAGATCTATAATAGAGAGATTTCTTTAGCTGTCACGAGAATGATCACCTGATGCACAGCAGACGTACTACCCAGTCTTAAAAAGAAAAGTATGCAGCAGTAAAGAACATCGTCGCCACCTGGCGAAAGTGGGGGGATTGATCAGCAAGGAGGTGAAATGTACCTAGACTAGAACTAGATTCGGAATTTTGCCATTTATTATCGAGCTCATCAAGCTCATAAATAGTGGCAGAAAAGCTCATGTAAAATAATCAATCAGTTTCACCTTATAGTTATGTTCCTCACTCTTCACTGACATGAAAATGCTGAATAAGGTGGTGGTTGTTCTATTTCCCTGATATAAGTGTTCTCAACAACATGATCAGGACCGAATCAAAATTGCTAAAATCTGCTCGCCTTTCACGTCAACCCAACCAACCCCAAAGACAACTCATAAAGCCTCCCCGCCTTCTCCTCATCATACACCCACGGCGCATACCCCGGCTCAAGCAACCCCGCATCCTTAGACAACGGCCCAATAACCTGACAGTCCTCCAAATACCTCCCACCCCTCCCCTCCAGCCCCCTCCCAACCGCCGCCCACACCGTCGTCGCCGCCCCCTGCTCCACCGACTTCACCGCCTCCTTCATCCCCTCCATCAGCGCCCACTGCCTCTGCCCCTCTTCATCCACATGCCTCCCCAGCTCCGTCAAAATCGCCCCCGGATGCAAACTCCACGCATGCACTCCCCTCCCACCAAACCTCCTCTCAATCTCGTTCGCCGTCCAGATCATCGCCGTTTTGCTCTGTCCATACCCTTCCCAGGGATTATACCCGTTCTCGAAATTGTAGTCCTCGAAGCGGACTTCGGCTGCGCGGTGCCCGCTTGATGCGACCATGATGACGCGGGAAGAGAGTTCAGGGGTGGAGGATTTAATCAGGATATCTTTCAGCAGCTCAAAAAGTAGGAAATGACCGAGATGGTTCGTTCCGAATTGGATCTCGAATCCATCAACGGTACGTCCGTAGGGGGGAATCATGACGCCGGCGTTGGCGATTAGGATGTTTAGCGTGTTGGACTTTTTGAGAAACTCAGCGGCGCATGCTCGTACACTGGAGAGAGAGCCGAGATCGAGTTCTAGGAAATGGATGTTGGATTGCTGGGCTGGTTCTCCTAATGCGGTTTTGGCTTTGTCGATGTTGCGGGCGGTGAGGTAGAGGGTGGCTCCTGTGGTGGATAGAGAACGAGCAGTTTCGATGCCAATTCCGGAGGAGCAGCCGGTGATGAGGATTACTTTTCCAGTGAGTGCGTTTTCTAGTCCTTCGTCTTGGATTATCTGTTGGGCTGTTGGTCGAGCGTCGCCTGGGCCTTGAGGAGATGCGTGGGCGGCGACATAACGGGAAGGGATTTCTGCTTGAGAAGTCATGTTTTATTTTCCAGTAAAATTAATGGCTCGTTGTTGAATGCCGTTAATGAAGAGCTGCCCGAGCAATCTGTCGAGAAGTCCCTGGTTTAAGTATGGAAACTTGGTAGCTCATTTGACAGACGCCAAGCTGGAAGGTGGTGTTTTATATGCATGTTGAAATGCAAGCTGCTCAGTAAGTTCCGAATCATTCTCTTATGTGGTTACACAGATATAAGCAACATTCGGTCTCCAAGTCTCGCAATTGCGGATAGTGGGCGACATGGTGGGGAGAAACAACCTCAGACTCGGCCGAATCTAGCGGGGAACCCCGCATGGCGGCCGCAAACTGCTGACATTGTGCTCCGTCTTCCCTATCCCGCAGTCTGACTGTAAGCCTGGCAGTATTCGTCTTACGTACCAATTTGTTACAAAGGACATCAGCACAAGATGAAACCTCGTCCTAGCCGTGCAGAATTTAATCATAATATGTATAAAAAATTGCAACTTGCTCGTAGGGGGCCTTGGGATATGATTGATCGATTGATATCTTTGTTCTAATAGTATAGTTCGGAGCTGGGTGGTATTTCCTCTCCCTCGCTGGTGAAGTTATTCGTACACCGTACTGTATATGCTCACTCACCGCCAAGCCCACGATCACTCATATCATACATACACAAGCTCTTCTTCTCTCACTCTCCCCAGGGGCATCCCCCCAGCTTTCATCAATATTCTACCCCCCAATCCCAGGAACCCCCACCTCATCCATCCATCCATTCCTCCCTCCCCCTCACCTCTTCCAATCCCCCACATGCTCCCCAATAATCCTCGCCGCCTGCTGCGGACTATGCTGTCTTCCAATGGCCTCGACAAAGTCCCCCTCTGGATCCATCAAATAGAAGTAAATACTATGATCCACCAAATAATCCTGTCCTTTCTGAACCCCCTCAGGCGTACTGAAATAAACCCTGTATTTCTTACACACATCCTTGATCTGCTCCCACGTGCCCGTCAACCCAATAATATCCGGATGAAACTCCGCCAAGTAAGTTTTCAGCACCGCAGGGGTATCGCGCGCCGGGTCGCAAGTGATGAAGACAGGGAGGAGCGGCGGAGTGGAAGAAGCGGGTGCCCCGGGTCGTGGGGCGTTCACTATGTCGATCATTTGAGCCATTTTGTCGAGTTCTTCGGGACAGATGTCGGGGCAGTGGGTGAAGCCGAAGTAGACCTGTATTTGGCATGCATGGTTAGTATTCTATTCCGTCCAGTTCAATTCGCATAAAACCAACATACCAAAGAATACCGGCCCTTCATATCCGCATCAGTGAACCTCCTCCCCTCATGATCCACCAATTCAAACCTCCCCCCAACCTTCGGTCTCCCTACCCCCTTCGCCGCCTCAGCTACTCTCTTCCTCTCCATCCTCGCCTTTTCATATCTAAAGTAAAAAATCAACCCCGCGCCCGAGGCGAGGAATAATACGCCTGCCATCCAAGAGAAGGGCTATTTGATTTATTCATCAGTATCACAAGAGGCAGAAATACAAGAGAAAACTGCATTTGGGGAGTAGAAGGTGGGTGGGCAAAACACATACACCAGATTTATATCTCGACCGCTGTTCCTGCACCGTTTTATACTGTTTCCCACTAGTCGAACTGAACATCCTCCGGTCTAATCCCGCTGTCTTCCCCATTCCCAATCGCATACCCATCTCTACCCCCGCTCTCCCATCCGGCTTCCCATAACCCCTCTGCGCATTCGTACACAACCTCGCACATTGCGCCCCTGTAAACAAGTGCTTCGTATCCGCAGGCACCGAGCGCGAAAGGGAAGATAGCAATTGCCGTCTGGGTAGTAATGCTTTCGACATCTTGCTGCCGAGTTGTTTATATGCAGGGTGGAATAAAGTGACCTGGTCGAATTGATGATGACTTGGAGCTCACAAATAACTTTGAAGATACTTTCCTTATTCTGCCTAGTGTGCTTCCACCCACTTCCACATGCCGCTTTATCTATCAGAAGTCCAGATCGGCGCCATTTTACGCTTTGCGGCTCGAAAGACGCGCATCGGGTTAAAGTGGCAAGAATATATTCATAGGTACATCACATCGCATTCCAATCCTCAACCCCTCACTTTGCTCTGCTCTACATTACACAATTTCCTAATCAAAACATCAAAAATGAGCCATTAAACATTCCCTTTTTCCATTCTACAAAGCTATTTACAAACCATCCACCAGCAAGCGACCCGCCCAACATCTCTCCTACATTTTCCTCTTATATTATATTCTTACAAAAAAAGGTATCTCATAATCCTCATCATAAGTTCAAGCTTCCTTCATCGAGCTCCCCATTCCAAAAAAAGAGAAAACAAATCAAACAAAATGGCCAATCCTCCTCACCCCACAGCTCTCCCTCAACAGAGCAGGAGAGCCCAATCGTCCCTAAACACCTATCAAACGCCAAACAATGCATAAACCATGCAACTGAAGCAAAAAATTTCAAATCCTCAACCCTCCAGCCATCCATCCTGTCGTTTCAACGTAGGAAACGACCAAGCAAACAAACGTCTATGAGACAAGAAGGTATTAAGACGCAAAGCAGCAACAAAATTAAAGCGAAACATTTGATCGACCAATTTGGTAGATCCCTCACAGGAAATCTCCTGCATGCTAGTTCAAACAAATTCCCATCATGTGATTAAAAGAATTCTTTCTTCTGGCTGACAGATTGAGCTTTAGGCATATATTTGATGATATCTTCCGAGATATAGTGAAACATCCACTTAGGCGTGGAGATATTAGCGACGAGGGTCCAGAAATCCGCAGTAATAGTGCAACGAATCAGGATATGCGCAAGCCGACGATGAAAAATTACAGCCTCCCGCTCACCAAACTAGCACTCGTTCGACTCCTCTCATCCTCCTCCAAAACATCACTCAGACGCGTGGGATGATGATGACGAGGGAAAGCTTCCCAACCCGGAACCGCACCACCACCATACCCTGTCCCCGAGTAATCCACCGGAGCAGGAGACGGCGAAGTTGATTGGGTCGGTGGAGCTGTCATCGTAGGACCCTGTCCATATTCTACACCTGACATTGGAGTTTGAGTAGGTTGGGCTCCTCTACGGCCCGTTTCGCGATATCGTCGAGGGCTGATCTCGTACTCTTCTGTTTCATTGTCAGAATCCACAGGTGTATAAGGGACTCTATTGCCCGCCGCATCTCGGACATATTGACCTTGAGAGTCGATTTCATACTCCTCCTCGCTCATACCTCCACTATACTCCGGACCTTCAGCTTGGCCGGCTTGAGTGCTGGGATGAAGAGGTCGGCCTTGTCCTTGATGGGCCGTTCTGGGTGGTGAGGCCGGTTGAACTGCTGGGGCTTGGGTGTATGCTGAATTACCGGCACCTCGACGGTCGCGGGGGTTATCGACAAAAGGATCAGAAGGGTCGGCCCGTTGGTTCCGCGAGTAGTCTTGATATGTAGCATCACTGTCCTGAGATGGGCTATCGGGTTCTTGCACGTTTTGAGAACGCCCGTCAGTAGGTCCTTGACGCGTTGGAGGAACATCCCGAACAGCACTACTTCCATGTCGAGTAGGAACTCCCTGAACCATTGGGACAACCTGAACACCACCAACAAAGATTGCTTGCCCCTCACGAAGCGCAGCAGTCCTTTCGCGTTCCTCCTGCTCGCGACGACCTAGCTCCTCCCATGCACGTCGGGCCTCATCCCTAGCGATCTGCAATTCACGCTTCAACTCCGCATTGACTTTGTCATTTGACACCTTAGCCTGCTCAGCCAAAACAGCTTCATTGATAGCGAGTTGTCTGCTCGCACGCTCATCCTTCAGCTGTTGTTCAAGCTGTCCATTAGTCTCACTAAGACGCTCCGTCTCAGCTCTAGTATCGAAGAACCAACGTTGGAATTTGCGCTCGGAAGAAGCTCTCAGACGTTGAAGTTCCACCACCGCATGGAACAAATTAGCACCCGCAGCTGAAAGATCCGTGTTTTGTCTAGCAAGCTGTACAGATACTGGATCCCGGCTGATCTCCACCGAGTTTTCTTCCAACCTGCGAATCCAGAAATTGGTTAATCCCTCCCAATGCGCCGAAAGGGTTTCCCAACGTTCAAAAGCGTGCGGAAATGAAGATCGAGTTGTTTCGCGAGCTGGTATACTGAGAGGTGCAGGCTGACCTGGAGTGGTGCGATTTGCGGTAGCGCCGGTCTGAGCTTGTCCACTCCGGTCTGGCTCTGCTTCGGATTTTGCAGGTTGTTGAGTTGGTAGTCGCAGTGGAGCTACCTCGGGAACTTGTGTGCGCGCTGTGGTGTTGCGCCTTTGCGGTTGATCGATCGGCTTGGCAATTTCACCACTACTAGCCGCCCTGTCACCCTGTCTTCTATCGATTCGTTGTTGGGGTTCATTGCCCATTCCTCCGCCATCCAATCTGTTAGCTGCAGCGCCAGCAGCTGCCCTCCTCTCCGCTTGTCTTCTGCGATCTTCCTCCAACAATCGTGCATCTTCTTCAGCCCTGCTTTTTTCTAGAGCTTCTTGCTCAGCTCTTCTGCGCGCCTCTCGAGCATTGCGTTCTCTCATTATATCCCGAGGACCTCGAATTTGTGGGGATCCAGTTGTACCCGGCCGAGGGTGTCCATTATTTTCAGCTCTAGCATGGCCAGACATGCCACCTGTAACTAAATCCGCCATTGAAGCGTTCTCTTCTACTTCGTCTGGTGTAAACGGATGCGGATGTCGTAGAGCTTCTTCGAGTGTAAAGAGGATAGCACTCGCGGTGTGTCTGCTAATTCGTGATGGTACGCGGTAATGGGTATGCGAAGGTGAGTGCTCGTTTGTGGTTATATGAGATGAAGTAGAATCCGACTCGTCCTCAAAGTCATGGGGTGTAACCCGGTCTTGACTTTGGGGCTGTTCGGCGGTAAATCGTACTCGTGGTGGAGATATGCCAGCAGAAGCTGCCTCGATATGCGTGCGGCGGTGTAATCTTCGCTGCTGGCGCTGCTGCTCGGGTGTCGGCGTAACTGGGTCGTGTAATTCGTAACGGTCGTTAAATTGGGGATGGGTTGGGTTCGTCACCGCTGCTGTGGGTATGGGTATTCGGTGAATGGAAGACAAGGCGAATGTGTTGTAGAAGATACCCCGACGAAAGGGTTAGCCCGAAAGTACTGTTTGTTCCTTTTTTGTAGCAGTAGCAAAAAGAAGAAGTTGTGTTCAGATGAGTAGGTAGTATACGACTTGAAGCCGGTCGAGTATTGTTTCGAAATCTATGGTGGTCTCGAAGCTAGATATTTTGCTTGGGGTCTAGGATCTTGCTGTATGTACCTCCGTATGTTCAAGCTCCCAGGAAGCCAGTAGCTGAAAATTGGAGAATGTGGATTTTTTTGGAGAGAAGAGAGAGGGTAAAGCATACACACACAGTTAAGATTATTAGGAAGAACCTGTATGTGCAGGTGGAATTGTCTTTCCCCCTTCGTGTTCTTGGAATAATTAAGAGGTTGGACAAATAACCTTAGGTGGGATGGGATTCGAGGTCAGCACCAAGATTTGGGAAGGGTAAGGTTACGTAGAAAAAAAAGAAGGCTGGGCAAGCAAGCAAGTAAAACCACATGAACCTCCAATAAACCCTCGGACGTTCGCGCTTAAAGGAAGTAAAAGAGTAAATGCGTCTTCGAGCTCGAGTTCGAGGTTTTAGTTTGGCCAAAAGAAAAGACAAGAATTGAACACAATTAACGCGAGAAGTAATGCTCAGAGATGATGTTGTCGAGACAATCGCTTTGGTGTCGTGGTGGTGCTGGTAACCGTGGTATGACGACCGAGCACCGAGTCGCAAACTGAATTGTGAGACGCAGGAGCCGGAGAAAGCGCTGGAAATGGGTGAGAGGGAAGAAGAGATTTGGAAGAATGGATTGAGGGGAGTTTCGAGTGCATGTCAGCATGGGAGGCGATTCAATTGCTGATTTGACTATGTCGCATTGTTTGGTTTGCTGTTTTTTCTTGGTTGTATGAGGCGAGGCGAGGCGAGGTGAGGCCGTGGGTGTGCTGAGCTGGTCGTTGGGCCTGATGAGGTTGAGCCTGATGAGGTTGAGGGAGACGGTAAGGTATCCACCACGCGGCACGACGGGACACGACACAACTTGAAGATCAGACGGAAATGTAAATGTTCAGTGGCGAGTAGACTGTTGATAGGTAGGTAGCTGGTAGCTGGCAGGTAGTAGATAGATAGGCAGGCAGGCAGTGTACTCTAGTTTGGATCGTCGTCTGTTCAATAGGAATAGAATAGAATAATAGTAAAATGGACCAGCAGAATTCTTCAGATTATGATTAACGTTATGATATAAGATGACACGATGACCTCAGAACCCGTTCCAGTTTTCTCCTTGGGCTCCGGAAATTGGACCAGTATGATGTTCGAGGCAAGTCGCACGAAGCATGCGCCTGTATGTACCCTCAACTTGAGCTCCAGTCGATTTCTCTCGCTTCTTTTGTTCTTTCGTTGCCAGTCCAGTACTCGGTCAAGTCAAGCCTGGCCAGGTCAGGTCGGGATCTCGTTTCGATCCGTCCGCGCGTTTCTACTCTCTATCGTACAAGGACAAGAAAATGGAATCGTGAATCATGAGTCGTGATACAATAATACAGCTGGTTGTGCTTCGAGTAAAGGAAAGACAGATGACGCGAGTTTCATGGATATATATACGGGAGGTTGGGGATGTGGAAAAAAGAAGGAAAATAGAAAGATAGAAGTGGAAACGGAAGGAAAGATGAAAAGGGAATCGAAACGGAACCTTTGCAGAATACCAGCTTCATTTTGGTTCGGGACGAGACGAGGCGCACCTAGTGCTTTGTTGGCAAAAGATTGTGGCGGCGCGGGCGCGGATCAAGTATCTAGGATCGAAGATTCGGTAAGAGCTGCGAAGAGCAATAGGAGAGTTTGGTAGGTTGAAGCTATTTTTACGGATACGGTGAGAACGTGATTGGTTTGAGCGTGCGCGGCGTGTTATCATAATAACCTTACTGGTAGGCAAGACATCATGTAGGTACCGAATCATCACGGTTCTCAACCTGGTACCTACGTACTGTACCGAATGATGCGAGAAGCCACCGCTTTCGTACTTCTACTTCGTACATATACGAAATTAAGGAGACAATCGAGGTACTCGCGAGACTCGAAACTGGTTCGGATACCTGCACAAAATAAACTTCAAGCCAAGATCCACCCACCCCACGTCGTGGGACAAAGTGATTGAACGGACGGGTAGGCGCATCAGGTGATTAGCTTGTGACATGATTACCAACTACAATTCGAGGATGTCCTCGTTCTAAAACAAGTGCCCAGCTATAGAGGTCAAAGTGTTGAGCTGAAAGTCTGGGCACAGTGATAGCTCAACTCTCTTCATGTCTGCTTTCCTCCTTTTGAGGTCCAATCCAACCATGATTACAATACATATGTGCCTCCTATTCCTTCGGCACAGCGATTCCACTGAAAGTTTCACGCAGGCTAGTTCTCTGCGTCTCCGTCAAAGTCTCCGGATAATCCACTTTAAAGTGAACAATCATATCGCCCCTATGATCTGGTTTCCTGAAGTCCGGCATGCCCAGTCCCGGAAACTTTTCTTCACTTTCTGGCTTGAGAGGACCATATCTCGTGAAAGGTATCATTTTCCCTTCGATGGTGGGGATCAATCGACTGAACCCGCAGAGAGATTCTACGAGTGAAAGATGTATCGTTGTGTGAAGATTTTTATCCTCTCTTCGGAAAGATGGATGCGGTATCTATTGTTCTTGTTGTTATTTACCAAGCAAACACAGCATAAACCCGACTCTCTTCTTTGGGGTGATTGGGGAAGTATCTTCACTTACCTCTTCAAGGATGACATGCACATCCGTCGGAACAAGTGCATTTGAAACCCAAGTACTGGGAAATCTAAATTTTTTGCCTTTCTTCATCCCAGGTTTGACTGAACAATCTAGAACTTTTTCCTCCTTCGTCGCTCCCCATGTCATTTTCTTCCGTTTAGTGCAACCATGAAATAACTCCTCAAGTGTAACCGGGAGTGGCTTTACCATGATTTCTGCCTTCTCTTCCAATTTCTTCGGTGGAATATTTTTCTCGACCTTCTGGGGTGTCGATCTGCGTGAGTTCTCCGTAGGATCACTTCTTCCACGAAAGGGGGCTTCACTCAGTAGATCATCATTATATTCAATGCGACGATTTTGATCTCTGATTTCAATCCGTGCATTACGGTCAATGTTTTGTCCTGGTTGCCCTGATCTCTCATATATTGTAGGTCTTGCCGGGGGTGACCGCGGCGAATCTTCTTCCACTGGGTCGATTTCGTATGGACTCTTGCTTCTTCGCTGCCTTAAAACCGGATGCCTTTCCCTTATCGTGGAAGATGACCACGGCGAATCGTCTTCGTCACCAAAGCTATCCCTTGGATCCTCGTTGATGACTCCGCCATCTTCATCTGTGTGAGGAACTGCGTGATGCACAGAGTGCCGGGGACTGGCATTTCGATATCGCGTAGGCTCATATTGTTTGCGATGTACACTTCTTGAACGTCGATTCCGTGTCTCGGAAGGCTCCTTGGCTTGTAGATATTTGGCTTCTGATCGAGAATTCTTTTGCATTGAAGGTCTCGGTGTAGATGGAACTGACTCTGGAACGAATCTTGGGAGGGTCGAGGACCATTTTTTGATCATGGATATCTTTGCTAAGCTTACGTTCTTTGCACGTGCCTCGGTCGATGATTCCTCGATGTTAATTTGAGAAATAGAATCCTGAGCCGTAATACTAGGTCCGACTGTATTATCCGTCCCATCCGAAGCTTCGGAGTGATAGTAATTCTCGTGAAAATCATCCTCCGCACCCTCGGGAGTTATTTCAAAATCTTCATTCTTGAAAATTTGGTAAGGCTCTGTCTGGTAGGTAGCCCTGTTGCTTTCTCCTCCTTCCTTTTCGAATTCCCCGTCATCATCTTCCACGGTAGCTTGAAACCGTGTCGCTTTAGGGCTGCCAGAAGATGTAGCAGTCTGTTTAGAGGGTCCGGCGGACACGGGAGTATTGCATAACTTTTGCGTGGGAACATTCAATCCATTGTGAATTCGATTTTCGTCGACGGCGGGCTGCTCTTCAAGGACCCCACCTTCCAGCAATTCAGTCAACCTTGCCTTGATCCAATGTTTATGGCTCTCAACCTCCAACTTCGAAAATCCATCGTCAACAAGTTCTTCTTTCAGGGCAGACCAGTGTGCGTCCGCGCCGTCAGCATCGTCAGCTTCTAGAGCAAGAGTAACAACCGTTTCCTGCTTCCTGCCTGCTCTAACATCTTCAATCAATTGATCCAACTTCTTCTCTATACGCCCCAATGACCCTGTTCCAAGGGTCGTCAAGAACAAAGCCAAAGATGACGTATGGGTTAATACGTTCTCTCGTATCTCTTGGAGATTCTCCTTGCCCCATCTGAGGCGATCCCAAGTTCGTTTTGTTGATGTTCCAAGTGAGTTGTATTTGATGAGAAGCTGGTTAAGTTGTTGAAGCACGCCACTGCAATTCTTGATCAAGATGCCGAGCTCTTTTTTCTTCCCCGCTCCGGTACGATTTAGAATCGAATCCGGGTTATTGCTTTCGTCCTCCAGCTCTTTTAGTACCGTGTGGAGTGAGATCACTGCATTGGGGGCGAAAATTAATCCAAATGGCTCCCTAGTAAGGCAAGAGGGGTTGGCGAAATATGTAAATGAAACTTGCCTTCATTACACAGCTGCTCGAATGCACCACCTGCTCCTTTACCTACACCCATTTATTAGCCAAAGTTATCTTGGATTCGAGATTGCAATAGTTCCCCTCACAAGATTTATAAACGTTCCATGCGAGTTGCCCAACTGCGAAGATGTCGCCAATAGAGAAACCGAAACTCATGCTATGTAATCGAAAAATACCGCGCAAGGAAAGAAAGCCCTTGGAATTCGGGAGAATGAAAGTACTGAAGATCACTCGGAATACTGGGCGATGATGGTCACTTATCCATGGGCTGCTGGGCCGCAGAAGAGCTTCTTCTGGACATGCTCAGCCACAATACAATGTGTCATGGGACTTTGAGCCATGGCAGCCCAATAGATAACGGTACACACCAATTCTGAGGATCGACAGACACCGCCTTGCTGCTTACTGTTTAGGCGTTCTTGAATCGAGGTGTTTGTGAACTGAGGTTGAGGTGTTGGTGGAAGATTTACGTTCGGGAAGAACTCTGAAAGGACGAGAACAACGATAATGATGTGCGAGGCCTGTGCTCTACCCGAAGTATGCGGGGGCGGGGCGTACGGGCAGAAAACAGACCAATTAGCGGTACGGGCTCGGGACAGGACGATGATTAGACAACCCAAAATCATTATTTTGTTTACAAGAACCTGTAAACTCTCGGTCGATATTATCTTCTGTATCAATCTCTCATAGTAGATGATGTAGTTGTAGGAGAGCCTCGGGGTAAATTACCCAGTATTGCTTCTGCTGCCAAAGATAACGAATGCAACATTCTAGTGGGGGTAGCCTACCTGCAGTTGCTACCAACAGTTGGTAAGATTACGATTCAGCCTCTTTCCTGACTCGTGGAGCCTCCCCAAAATCCAACCTCAAGGATCTCGCACAGCCTGATGCGGTGTGCAAGTAATCGAATCACATCGAATCGAGTTGAATCATGACGAGGTGATTCCAAATATAGATAGAGTTTCGAACCACTGTTTCTCTCTCCTTTTCTTGTAGGGCGATATCAGCTACACGAGCTACTATGAGCTGAGGAGGGTATGTGATTATGTGGTTATCTCCCTGCGCAATAATTCCAAATCTTCTGAACCACTCACACCAAAGAAAGCATTCTGCTAGGTCAGAATATGGACTTCATTACTCCCAGCCTGCGGATGAAAACTACAGCAATACATTTATCCAAAACTCAGCCAACAAATACGTACTAACTTAACTCACTACCCCATATCATTACATCACTACCAAGCCTCCACCAAGCATCATTCCTGCCATAATCACTACAGAAGGACAGACGTATTCCCAATTCGATCTCCTTGAGATAAGGACAGCTCCACTTTTTCCCTTACTTGTCGCAGGAGAAAGTGCGCCAGTAGCGCATCCACTCCCGCTCCCGCTCCCGCTCGCCCCGCCCGAGATCGTCACACACCCCGTCACACTCTGAGCTTCACCACCCATCACCGTACTCCCTTCATCCGTCCTCGCTACCGGAACCCCACTCACACTCGCAATCCCCTCCCCTCCGCTCTTAAACTCCCTCACCCTCCCCTGCTCCCCCTGTCCAAACCTCGCCTGCGCCAACCCCACCTCATTAGCATCCAAATCGAACACCGCATACGTGCTCCTCAGAAACGTATCACCGAGCAAATAGCCGCCTTCCACGCCCTTCTGGATACCGAAACCGCAGGGATTCGAGAACGGTAGTTGGGGCATCTGATAGTTTTCTGGGGGCTTGAACCCCGGTTTACCGAAATCGAAGATTAGTTCGCGCAGGAGGACTTTGATGGTTGGGGTGGATGAGGATGTGAAGTGGAAGTTGATGGTGATGTTGGGGGCGGTGTGGAGGAGTTGACAGTCGATGAATACGTCGCCGGAGGAGCGGGTGTCGTCGATGGCGCCGAGGAAGGCGAAAAGAGGGGTAGTGATGGAGGCGGGTAGGTAGCTTATTGTTGTGCCAGCGTCGAGAGTTACGGGCTCGGCGGACATGGGAAGATGTGTGATAGAACCGTCTTGGGCAGTAATGCTTAACTCCATCAGAGGAACAGCGAATTGAGTGAAAACTGCTGTGCCGTTGGGGTAAGATTTGGGAACTGTAGGGATGATGGTTGGATTTCCGTAGAACTTGGCTGTATCGATCCCGCCGAGGAGGAGACTGCCCGTTGATGAAGCTAGTTCGTCCAGATAAAGACTATAGGCCGAGCTAGCTATGGAGTTTGAGCTGACAAGAAGATCAAGAATTGTAGGATAAACAAGGTTTGGTCCACTGGCTTCAATCGCGGGGTATCCTAGGCCAAGAATACCTGTTGGGGTAGATGTATTATATGCTAGGCCCATTTGTGTACGAAGGGTAGTGTTGCCGATCGTGAAAAGATCTGTGATGAAGGCTCCTGAAGCTTTGGACCCGTCTGCACAAGCGATCGAGAAGTCCGCCAGGCTAGCGTATAAATCGTTGGAGAGACTGGATGAGTCTTTGGACGCAACTACTATCGTATCAGCATATTTTTGAGGTAGTCGGAGTACGAGAACGTTTACATGGCGTTTTACAGCCATCGCCATAATGGCTCGGCAACGATGATTGCGTACACAAATCAGCAGTAGAATCGAGAAGCCATGTATCACTGCTAGTAGTCCCGATAACGAGATCGATATTCTGAGGGGGTGTGCCAACTGTAATACTGGCTACGTACCCGCCGGCGGTGATATTGTTCAGCAACGACGCGTAGATTGTCGCACGAGGTGGTATTCGCCGGGGATTGGGCTTGGCAACTCCAGCTTTTCTACAATATCCAAACGTATCGCTGCGAATGCAGACGTGAAAATCATGGACCATATTAGGAGCATCATACCAAAATTGTGGTCAAGTTAATGTTGATACATATTCGGTTGTTTGAAATAGATCGATGATGTTTAATAAGAGACGGCTTGAATCACAACGCTGTTGTGATTTGAACGGCCGACGCGCCATGATCCGGTAATTCTCTCCTCTGCGTCCGAACTTCGAAGTGAGACTTTCATCTCCGAGGACGGTCGCAGTGAATAAAAGAAGATGAAAGAGTTTCATGTGAGCTAAAGAATGCAGGAAACTATGAAGAACAGTGAATAGAAGTATTGATCCGCATGGAAGTCGTTGCTACTTGCAGCAAGCTCCCAGGCAATACGAGATTAAACAGTTAGCCATTTGGTCTTTCTGAAGCAGCAACAAGAAGAAAAAAAGAAGAAGCAACGCGTATATTAACCCAGCGTTCCACGTCGCCAGAGACCCCCGGTTACAATGACAAGATGTGGCGGCGAGTGGCGCCCACGACCTCCCAATACAAACTGCACACCTCCAACGCCCAATTGCGGGGTAATAATATGGAGATAAGACAGCCCTGCCCGTCCCCGCATTGGAGATATAATTTGCTCGGCCTATTCTATAAGGAGGAAGAACTGCGGGAGTTAGGAGGTACCGGTATATCTTCGGGTCGGAAAGAAGGTATCCCGGTATCTTCCCAGCCTCCGATAGTTGTGAGGCTGTGGGACATAAAGGCACTCTGGGTACTCACTCATATGACGATCTCGCCCAGAACATTGCCATGCTGGTTGTAGGGAATGCTACCAAGCTCCGAAGGTAAATAACCCGAGCAAACAGGATTCTAGTACTCCTTCGACCGGCTACGATCTAGAACTGGGAAAGCACCTGCTGCAGCTTCCAAGATCTTCGGCTTTCCTCCCCGTTTATCGCAAGATCCTTCATCTACACCAACATGGGATAGGCGACCGTCCTGTCATATCGGAATCACCTTGGTCGCAATACAAGAACGTACATTTGTGTGATTTATCGATATTGAAGAAACCGCGAGGGGTAAACCCTGAATCGGATTCCAAGAGGGTGAAGCAGCAAAGGTTCGAAAGAGTTATCCCTACGCAAGGCCTCGAAAGTCGAGTCGAATGCCACACTTTGGTTCTGGTAGAAGCTCGAAAGACAAATCCCAGAGGAAACCAAAACATCTTCATTCTCGATACCGTATCGACTTCACCTAACAATCATCGACCAAAAGCTCCGAAACCCTTTATTGCGGAGCGGCTTGGGGAGATCCAGAAAGAGCTCGACAATTATGAGCATCTGGTGTCTCTGCAAGGCGTTCAGTTCGTATTCCATGATGTTTTGGATATATTGAGTGGGTCGATGAACTAAGAGTGGTGCATCAAGGTATTGCTATCGGATTTGTAGAGGGATTCCATCCATTCGATTACTGAGACCGATGTGAAGGTTGATTTCATTCTCGAGAAGTGTAAGGAGACCTTCGAAGCTATCAGTAGTCTTGGGGTTCTTCAAGAGGATTTCTTCAAGGGTATCTCATTTGGGGACCTCTTGTGGCATACGATCAGAAGAAGATAAGGATGATGACTTCGAACACTCAGTCTGCCCAATTCGAATGTGACTTGGGATATGGAAGGGGAGTGGAAATTTCACTCCATACTTACAGCAACTGGCTTCAACACTGAGGAATTTTTTGTGGACGATGAAACTGAGAACTTCAACAGGGTAGCAGGAAGTGAACACGATGAGAACGGCTCTTTGTGGGAAGTATCTACAGATCTTACGAGGGACGAAATTTGTCTTGCCAAAGCCCATCGGAGACACGATCCAATCCCAGAACAGAATAAAGCATGAAATATTTGTTATGCGAGTCTAAATCAAACAACGACTTCGTCAGCTGGGCGAACTGACCGCTCATACTATGTTATATCAACTGGATATCAACTGAGTCACGGCTCCTCAATCTTCGAATACGAAAAGAGTTAATGTGGGTCTTCCTGCTTCCATTGTAGCTATCCGAGCTAGAAAATTGGGGTAGGGTGGCAGGGTAGGGCGTAATGGACTGTCTCACGGAAAGAGCTCAGGATGCACTTGCAAGTCTAAGCCCACAAACCCCACAAGGGATGATTGACTAGTCTGTCTATGTCTGCCTTGTGAGGATAAGTCCGTGGAAGTGAAACGATCAACTTTAATGAATGGCAGGTATACATGCCGATGTATACAACCCAAGGCATTATTTGAACGGGAATCTATTACTCGAATAAGCTTTAGAGCCAGTAACTCGGAGCATGTTCGCGAGGTAGGTTGCATGGTGAACCGCTTCTAGACTCGAAAGAAGCATAGAGCTGTGGAACTTCGGAACCACATGTGGCGTCCGGTCGAGAAGCTTTCATGCACGTTTAATCTTATTCCTTGGCGATCCCATGCTCATCTTTAATTTGACGTCCCATGATTGGTCTGGTCATGTAGATGCCTCGCTTATGTATGTTACCTGCCTTTCACTGCTCTAGGGGCAGTTTACGCGTTCACATTCGCCGACTTCCGTTTATTGCTACCAATCACCAGCGTTGCATTACGTTGCAATTCCGAGCTCTGAGATGGATCGTATGTCCGTCTTGCGGGATTTTGAGAGTCTAGGACCTTATATAAACGAAGATCCGGCGAGCTGAAGGAGGAGTTCTGCACACTCTTCTTTTATCTTCACTGACCTTCAATTCTTCCTACAATACACTGGTCAATATCATTCAGAATGCAGTTCCTTACATTCTCTTCTAAAGCAGTGGCTGTTGTCGCCGCTGCGTCAGGTCTATACTCTGGTGCAGAGGCTTATGGATCATACGGCCACGCCTGGCAAGCACCTACTAAGGATGCCGGTATGTAAATTCTCGTCGTGTCACACTCAAGAAAGTCAACCATGACTGACAAACATCAGTGCGAGGTCCCTGTCCTATGTTAAACTCTCTCGCAAACCATGGATACCTCCCGCGTAACGGAAAGGACATCACCTTGAACATCACCATCGATGCTCTCGGTACTGCCCTTAACATCGACCCAGTGCTGTCTGAGTACCTCTACGATGAGGCCATCACGACCAACCCCGACTACCCCAATGCCACAGTCTTCTCTCTGGCCAATCTTGTTACCCACGACATTCTCGAGCACGATGCCAGCTTAAGGTGAGTCGTTTCAGCCCAAACCAAACGCTACATATAGCTAACAGAAATCCAGTCGTGTCGACTACTACTTCGGCAACCCCCAACCTTTCAACCAGGCCATCTTCGACCAAACCAGAAGCCACTGGACTGCAGACATCATCACTGTGACCATGGCCGCCAACGCCCGCTATGCACGCGTGCAAACCTCCAACAAGACCAACCCAACCTTCGGATTGAGCGAACTTGGCTCCGCATTCGGCTACGGAGAAAGCGCTGCTTATATTGGACTACTTGGCGACAAGACTTCCGGTACTGTCCGTAAGAACATTGTCGAATATCTCTTTGGTAAGGCAGATCCTCTCCTGCAGTGGCTGAGCCCAGAACTTACGTATTATTCACAGAAAACGAGCGTCTTCCTACTGAGCTGGGCTGGCACAAAGTGACTGAGACTTTCACATTTGATAATCTGCTTGATCTGATGGATAGAATTATGGCTCTTACTCCGGGCGTGGGCATCAATGCCACTGAGAGTGCCGCTGTTGCTCGACGTGGTCGCATGCACAATGCCAGACGCGTTTTCCACTAGAAGAGTAAAAAGCTCGTCAGGACGTCGAGTAGCGTGGGTTCAGGGGCTGTACAGTGGTGAGAATGCGTCATGAAGTAGTTGTAGACGCAATGTTCATATTTGCCATATATTCTTAAAGCAATTCGATTCATGGATATTACTTCATTCCTCCCGTTCCTCGTCACAGTAACAGTAGATGGATGGCAGTGCTCGTCTTAGATTTCCTAAACAAGGATCCTGGTCTCCCACTAAATGTAGGCATCTGTGTAACTGGTATAAGCGGCTTCCCCCACCCGAATATTCGGCAGTCAACGGGTGAGAACGTTAGATTTGGTTTCCCATCAGCATTGTAGCGAGAATTACAGCATGCTAGGCCTTTGAGTCTTACATTTCTTCTAAGTAAGCTGAGATATTATCGGTATGACTCGCACCTGGTGAAGTTTCGATTGTGCAGGTTTACTAACACCTGAATCCGAATATCTCTCAAAACAATCCTCATCAAAAACCCAAGTACCTACCCATCTAAATCACGCAAACCCCATAATCCCAAACCCCCCGATTTCTAAGCACCCACAGACCAACTTCCCACCCATATACCCAACTCTCATTGGCTCCCTCGTAATTCCCTCCAAAACCAGCAAACCAACAACACCTTTTCTTCCGAAGAACTCCTCACCGACCACACCCACTTGACTTGGTCTGTGGTGCAAGTAAGCTTACTCCCGGAAACGCGAAGTTGTGGGGTCACCGGGGTTCACGGAATCGAATTTCCCTGATCTGCGTATTTTTTTCCGAGGTTATGTAAGCGGTGCGTGGACCAATGGCATCCCTGGTGTTCGTAGTTGAGGAGCGAGGTGTCGTGCCGTTTTCCGACGGGGACGGGGGGATTTGGTAGGATGTGAGTGATTTTATGATGTGATGGAGTATTGGAGGTATTGGGTGGTAGTGAGGAAGGGTATAGGTGGGGAAGGGTATAGGAGGGGATGTGTAAGTCTGAGTTATGGGGTTTGCGGATTTAGGGGTTAACTACGAGGTACTGTGTGAGTAGAAAGGGAAAGAGGATTCGGGAAGAAGATCGCAGATAAAGGCCTCAAGAGGGTTAGAGGTGTAGAAGATTCGCTGAACTAGAAGTATATTGGGAGTATATACCTTAAATCATGGCTGCTTATTAAGTGTATAATGATCGTACAAATATAATTTCGAAGCGGAGGAACAAAAGCAAGCAAACTAAAAGAAACAGGAGACCCGTCGATAAAACGACAGTGATATAAACATCAACAATTAATGCGGAACAACGCAAAAAACCATCCCATCCACTCCCGCGCCACTCCCCTCTTCGCTTCTACCCCTTTATTCCCCCCCCTCATCCCTACCCCACGGCACCCATCTCCCCCGCATCAACCCAAACCTCAAAATCACTCTCATCCGGTCTCCTCTCCTTCGTCATCAAAAACAAACTCCCAATCCTCTTCTTCAACCGTCTCCAGCTCAGATCGTCTTCATCTCTGCTCATCGTAAAGGTTAGATGATTCGCAAACACGATTGTGAAGGTAAGTTTTTCCAATGTCTCAAGCTCGATTCCTGAACGTTGGGAATAGAGCGTGAAGAAAGCTGAGATGGTGGTGTTTCTGAAAACGTGGAATGGAACGGGATGCTCGAAGTCGAGCGTGCTGGATTTGTTGTGCAGGATGAGGATTATGTCTTGAGGTTCGGAGGGGTCGGGTGTGTCGGAGGAGGTGGTGGGGGCGGGGCCACCGAGAACTTGGGTGTATAATGAACTAATGTTCATTTCGTTCAAGGGTTCATTGATACCGATTGAAGAGTTAGAGCTTTGACGACTTATCTGGTGCTGGCGGTTGAAGGAAGGTGTAGAGGATTGCTGAATGAGTTGATGCTGTGAAGACTGCATGTGCGGTAATCGAGATACACGGTATGGAGATCTTCCTCGTGGAGATGATGTACGAAGAGACTGAGATGATGATCTATTGGCCGAAGGATCTCGGTCTCTTCTATCAATTGTGTCCGAAGCAATGTGTCGTTCATGAGGTCTGAATCCGGGAAGTAATCTCCCGGGAGTGTTTCTCGGGGGCAAGGCTTCGGTATGGGCATGACGGGGTGGACTCCCAAGATGATTCCGTGCCGAATTAGAAGATTCTATGTCGCTGGATGGCTCAACAGTTGTGGCATGTTCAGCTGAATCGGACGCTGAAGCAAGCGATTCGGGTCCTTCACCAGTTATCGTTCTTTGACGTTTAGTAACAAATTGCGCATGTTCACGGGTGGGCGTCGATGGGCTAGTAGCGTTTGTGATGCTTGCAGAGTTCGTACGTTTGTGTAGACCGCCTGCCGCTGCCGAAGATGTGCCCACGGCATCGCTTTTCGATGGAGAATCAGTCGGTTGCTGGCTGAGCTGCACATGTGTCAGTAGTTGTCCTTAGACAAACGAGCCAAACCTTACCAGTGACCTGAGCTTATGAATGTCGTTCCATTTCTCCTTCCGAATCTGAAGCTCTGACTCGAACTTTGGACTGCGCTTAATGGTGCCGTCCTCGAACTGTTGCAACAATCCATAGTCTCGCATGAATTTTCTCGTCGAATAAACAACAAACTTTTTAGTCTTTTCGAACACTACAGCATGATGGGTTGAGTCTATTTTGATATGGACGTACTCCGTCAACAATGTGACCAAGGAACCCATTGTGCTCAACTCGTCAAATCCGGGATTCACTGAGTAAAAGTAATGATCATGCATGAAACGCCACACAAGTATTTTTGCTTCTTCGGGCCAATCTGCTGTTGTACTAGTCTTTTGGGAAGTTAGCATACATCTTGTAGAAGAGATGGTGCGAGATTGATAGATACCTCAAATAACCAGCGAACGTCCGGATCCGTTACTGCACGTTCTTTATCGTCCTCAATCGTTGCTTGATGGATAGGAGATTGTGATGCTTCGAGAGGGTAAACATAGTTTAAATGTTGATCGATATTGTATCGGATTGCTTCTTCATTTTGAATCATTCTTTCCATTTTACTTCTGCAGAGAGTTATCAATCCTTGTGAAAATATTAGAGGAATGAAATCGGCTTACCTATTTTTCGTATGACGACTACCGGCATTTCGGGGAGAAGCAGTAACCCTGATGGTCGATTCGCTGTTTTCATCTCGTCGCTTCCGAGGAGTGAGCTTTTCATCATCATTATCATCATAATTCTCGTCATCATTGTCAGTCTTCCCCATCTCATCACTGCTTGTGTCATCACTGAGGTTCTTGTCTCCTTCATTATCCCCGTCATCATTCCCCGGTGCTTTACCTTTGCTGTTTTGCGAGGCTCTCTTGGACTTGGTATCTTCATTTCTACGTCGATAATACTCCTGTAGGCATAGAATCTTGGCAATTCCTTCTTCGATTCTATTTTTTTTGGGATATTAGGATTGACCGTCGAAGGGAAGATGTTGAGGGAATTCTTACTCTTCCCGACTGTCTGGCAGTGAGGGATAGTCCGACCCTTCGGATGGGACAAAAAGCTCCCGCCGTTTGAGGTCCTGGTCACAAAACTCAGATGCACATTGGCGGAGTTTAGCATCATTCGGATCGATTGATAATTCATTATTTCCGATCTTCCTTTTGCGAAACTTGGAAACTTGTAACGAAAGTATTTTGAAATGCCGAGGAGTGCCTAAATCGCCATCCCATCCAAGCGTTTGACATACCTCTCGGACGGTGACATTCCAGGGACTGAAATCATTCATTGTTGAAGAAGTCATGGCGTGGTGTTGGTGAAGTAAATGAGAACACAAGGCTGTTTGTGGTGATGACTGGCGTTTCAATGCACCTTCCAGAACTATTTATCTTGGGAGTGATTTCCACTGGTCTTGGACACAGAATCAAGATGCTTTGCTCGAAACCTTGAATCGCTGAATACAAAGCGATTCGGCTTCCCCGAATGGGGTGGCTAACGCTAGTGTAAGAGACCGCAAGGTCACAACTGTGGGGAAACGGTCTCTTTATGATCAACCGCCACGCTCATTACAGAGCTTCACGGACGCACCCACAAGACTAAAGCATCAAAAAGCTGTTGATCAGGCTGGAAATTGGTAACAAGTGATGCAATCATTGGTTGGTTCTGGTACTTCTAGAGCAGTCATTGGCTGGACACTTGATGCGATTCCGCACTCCTATTTCGGAGAGGGTGATATGCTGCATATAGGCAGGATTTCACGACGTCGGTGTTTCCGTACCTACTAAGCTCATTGTCCGAAATCCACCTAAAGGCCTACTACTAGCTTGTGTAATGTGCTGAAAAGGAGGAGGGGTGTAAAGCCCCATCCCACATATATTATATATCGAAATTCATGCCGCCGCGATATGCAGTGTATACCGTACCCTAGGGCAGCCTAGTATGTTTATGGATGGTTTAACCTTAATTTTAGAAACTAGAGACTTATATGTGTAATATGGAGAAACTTGCCCAAGATCTCAAAAGAGTGTTGGGTGGTATGTTGAGCACCCCATTATAAAACTCAAGTGTTATAGATATACATCAAACAATGATGATATCCAATGCATCAGGTTCTACAAACCTTATTGTGACCCACACGTGCCAGGGTCTTCTCAGGAATAAGAAGATGTCCGACGTAAGAACTTGATATGTAGATATAGGAAGGCAATTGGGTTTCACAGGACCGTTTGAGTGGCGATAGCGAAAAGCACAGCGGATGTTGTTGCATGAAGTGGGCCACCACCGCTGCTGGAATGATCACAAGCAGTATCGAGGAGCTTCACTAGAAACCTTTCCAATATGACTTACTCTATGAGGTTGACAGGACATGGGGGTCATGACAGACCAAAAACCTGTGTCGTGACTTCAAAAATTGAAAGTGCCCTCATCCGGAAAGGCTCACGAACGTCAACTCAGCAACAGCAATGTGTGCAACAATTTAGGAATGTCTGCTGGTCGCACGAATCACTGGTGCCTGGAGCGGTGACTCCGATCAATCCGCGGCCATTTTACCAAAAAGACATGCTTGCGATCACGACCAACTTTCAAGGAAAGTCATGACAGCAATGAGAAAACTACAAGACTCCAATGGACCTAGGGATCATTGGTTGTGTAGTGCGCTTTCCATGTGCGATACCCACTTGAGAACCCACAAACCAACTGAATTGAGGAGACCTATTGACAGCTTCAACTCATCAGGATGAATGTGACGAGGATCATTGGCCTTGCCACTTGCAAACTTATCCGTCTACTTGACGGGAGTATAGAATCCGGTCGCTTCTTGGGTTGTTAGTAAGCTTTGTATACAATGAGGTGTTTTTAACATTCAGAAGATCGACCGAGCATGCTTTGAGTGGTCGCGAAATTAAATCAAGCCTCCAATTTGTGGCAAGGTGACTCGGTACATGTCGTAAACTGATGCGTGGCGATCAAGGTATTTTCCATACACCTGGCCCGCGACCTGCCAGCCGACCGAGCTGGTCACTGCGCAAGGCGTTCTTTCACCACGAACTTTAAGCAGCCAGGAATCATATCTTCCCCAGGATTTTTATCCATTCGTTGCCTGATGGTGCCCTTGGCTACCACTCGGACAACTAGATACATTCGGACATTCGGTCTGTGTTGTCCGGGAAAGGAAGCACGGATAAAGCTGAGCCTCCGTTGAATGCTTGAGCGTCCGATTCATTGCTTCCTTCGCTTTCTTTCAAATTACTTACCCCTCCCGATACTGGGACAAGTGCCTTGAAAGATTCGGTAGTCTGAATGAATGGTCAATCTTCCGTATTGGTATGGTTTGAGGGTCGCTTTGGAAATACTGCTAGAGCAAGCAGTCGGGGCAAGAACGCCAGTGACTTCCTCGATATGGTCGCAAGTTTGCGCACAGTTGGCTGTAGATAAACAATTAATCCAGCGACGCCAAATTAAATCGTATGAATGGCGATACTTCGAATTGTGCCCATGGGGCCCATGGGGGAAATTGTCATCGCAACAACGAACGAGGCGTGTTGTTAGAGAGCTATAATAAGAAGCAGACTCATTCCAATCCTTTTTCTTCAGGGAAGGTGTGCGACATTGCAAATCGCGATCCGTGCTGGCAGCTGGCATCCTCTTTACTTATCGAGTGGTAGGTGGGTATTGGGAAGAAAAGGCTTCTTTTTTGTTGTTTACGTACTTGTTGGTTGGTCCTGCACCGCTCGTATCTTTTTTACATGCTGTTGCATGGGGAGTTGGGCTTAGTAATCACGTTGCAGTAGCATGAGTAGCCAACAGCAGCCAACAGCCGCCAAGCCCTGGGGTGTTGCCGATTCATGGATCTTGACCCGACTTCCTCAACTCACACCCGATGGCGCAGAAAACTCGGGCATTTCTTGCACCCGCCGCTTTCCTGGTGAGCGTGGACAAGAATCGATTTGTTATTAATTTCGAGCTGTAGCTATTGCATCGAAGGGCTCGGCAAAGGCTCCCGCCCTCCATCGGCATTTGCATTCAGTCCTGTCGCTCTGACCCTTTTTCTCTCAAATTCTGCATGCCACTCGCAGAGTCGCAGCATTGCTTGGGGTTGCAACTCGCAAATGAAGTTGGAGTTTTGATAACTTGTGAAGATCCGGAGCTTTCCCTTTTAGACAAGCTGCTGTAGTTCATTGCTGGGTTTACAAGCTCGGGCAAACCATCCCATTCTGGTTGGCCCGTACACTGCGTACAGGCATGTTTTCTCCACCCCCTACCTCTCTTTTATCTTTCGTGCAGCACTACCAGCTTTACCAGCTTTACGACCTTCCCCAAAAAGTTCTGTAAATAACCAGAAATGCGCGGGAAATGTGGTATGATCTCTGTTGAGTGTCATGCGCATCATCTAATTTGATTATTGGACACGCTCGTGTTGACCCACAGTTGGTTGGTGCAACCATCCTGACTCTATATACTTAGATGAAAACGTACTGGCTGAATCACACCCGCCAATAAGCTGCGCCGCGTCGCGTTACCCCTCATTCTGGATCCTAGCTCCAGACGATGTGTTGATCCTGGCTGGCTGGCGGGCCTGGATACTGTAGTTTCGCGGGCAGCGGGAGAGTAACCGGATACCGATATAACGTTCTCTCGTTGATATGGGTACATTACGAAAGCCTGCATACCGTTTTCATGTCACACATCAAGCCTGCATCTGATTCTTTCCCGTTTCATTTACACTATTCTGCGCTGCAGTCAGCCATTTACCCATGCATTCTCATATGTATATACCCTGCCCGACATGAAGCCACACCAACACATAACCATCAAGCATAAGTTTTGGTAGCGCGAGAATGGCCGTGGTAAAGTGCGATAAAGAATACTGGTGTGGGTTCCTCACTTCTCTTTCATCATTTCTTTTTCGAAAGCGTCCTCACAAATTGTTTCAAAAGGTTTATATCTAAAATATTTCTAACGTCGCGCCACCACTTACCCCAAATGAATTAACAACAGCCATGGACAACCCATCTGCACTAAAGCAGGTGGATCTGTGTTCTTTCCTCGGCTACGAAAAGGACCGGCCTGGAAAGAATAGCAAAGATCTTTTAAGAGCCACATCTGCATTCCTGAAAGACAACGAGTCTCGTGGTTTGAGATTACCACCTTCGAGTAAGAGGACGGACCCAGTGGAAGCACAATTATGTGCCATGATATTTTTGGAGGAGGAAGAGAGAGGGGAGAAATTCTGGCCCTCGACATCAGACGGGAGTCTAACATATGAGAACGACAGTCAAGTGCATGTGTTCCGAAATCTTTACAACTTAATCCTAACTTATTCAGCATCATCTCATACCTCACACACATCTTTCGAAGTCAAGCAAGGTCCCTTGAAGTGATGAAGGTACTAAAATCTTCTTCTCATATCCTTACCTATCCTGACGTGTACAGTTTTGTGCTGCAACTTCTAAATCCTTGCCTTAAGCTAATGACACAGCTATACAGTACCGGAAAGCAAAGAGGAAGAGAGAAAATGAAAAACCCGAAGCACAGAAGGAGGTTGAGCTAAGCAAACCAACACAAGAAGACGAATCTTCCACTAACCCTTCAACTCCAACTATACCTGAGGCATGTATCAACGTCATTATCGAGCGAAATTTCCCTACTGACCAGCGATGTAGGAAGGGACTGCTGATGAGTCTGATATCACTGCGATCTATGCATCTCCGATGGAGTCTCTGAGGCCTGAGTTATCTTTGACGCCATGGCTCCAGCCTCCGAAGCGTTTCGATCGCCATGCAGCTGTGCAGTTATTGGATGAACTTGATCCAGAGAAATTTGCGGGTGTCTCTTTCGGTCTCTCCAAAGATTGGTTATCACAGGTCCGTCTTCAACCGGATTCGTTTCCTCCGTACTAATTTGAAACAGCAAGATGGTGTCAAGTGGCCTCCGCTCGCCGAAAGACGTCTGCAACACTTCATGCACAACAACATGTTCTATTACTCGGTCAATTTAGAGGCTGGAACTGATGACAGGATCCAACGGCTTGTGGATATCTTGAGAAGCACAGAAGATATCGATGGGAGCCTTCTTCGTGAGTTTCGTACACGGATCGTCGATAAGGTCAAGTATTTCACTCAAGCATTTATCAACAGTCACTTCGTCGAGATCCAGCCCGATGGTGTTCCTCGGATGACTTCAAGGTTTCGAAATGTCTGGGTCAATCGTTATGGAGCACCAACGGCTTCGCCGGCCAGTTCAACTATACCTCTTCACAGAGAGTCATCTCAGTCTGGCGAACGCTCTCGGAAAAAGCGTAAAGTTTCGAAAGGCCGGGACGAAAGTGTGACAAGTGATCGAGAGTCAAAGAAAAGAGCCTCCAGCGAGTATACAAGAAAAAGTGTTACACAGTGCCCACATGCACCGAAATTCCCAAATTTATTGCGAAGGAAAGACTCGAATCTGGTAACGATGTCCGAGGCGGCTCTGAAAATAGTGGAGGATGATGAAGAAAAGATCAAAGGCGTAGATCTGGAGCTACAAGAAACTGCAGTTACAGAGGTAATGTGGACACCATTGTGCATCCAAGAGGCACCAAGCTAATATGTCCGCTGTCAAGTCACCAACAACAGATCATGGAGTCGTTCTGAAAGACGAAATGTCTCATTCTCATACTGAACTCGATGCAGATAATGATAGTACAATAACGATTGGAGATTTCGGTGCGCTTTCCAATGACACCAATATCAAGCCTCTTAGTTTGGAACACGAAACAAATGATGCGGCAGACGTCGAAATGATGGATATTGATTTACCGGACACGGCGAGTGATTCCAAGATTGTTCACATTTCCCCGAACGTACGCATGTCGAAGGAGCCACTAGCAGCCCCAGATCAATCGTCAACGGAAAGAAACCACTTTACGAATTCGAATTACGATGCCTCTTCTAATAGTGTACGAGCGGAGCACACGAATGGTTCTCGGGATAAAACTAGCACTGAGAACGCGGGTACACCTGGTGAAATTAAATCTACGACGGGAATTTCTACGGCACGGGATACTACTAATGAAGAGGAGGCTCGGCGGGGTCATGCATTTCAAACCAAAGAGTCCTTACGAGGGACTAGTAATCACGGGTCAATAGCTTTGAGCGAGAACCCGGCGAGAAGTAACGGAGAGAAAGCTGGATCTACAAATGCTGTAAGGGAGAAAGTTTCGCCAGTTCGTGCCTCATCTTCTATTTTCTCGGATGATCCGTTTTCATCTACCCACCGGGAACCAAGAACTACTCGAGATAGTCCATTGAGTGTATCGCCTACTTCATCTCTTCCCACCGATAATCAATTTCAAAGAAATGCAATACCAGGCAACATTCAAAGGTCGATGGATTTCAGCACACCGCCACAGCTGTCTCCATCTATAAGTGCAGCTCCTGTGGATTCTGGCTTCGCGTACGAGACGTCTTTGCTTACGAGGTCCGCGCAAAGCGATTCTCGCAAAAGCCCAAATGTACCTCCAAATCCAATCCAAGGTCAAGACCCGGCTCAGCAAGCAACGGATCAACAGAGTGCGTCTCTAGAAGTATTAGGTAGCCATGATAACATAAAAAGTACCACGGAAACTACTGGAGTGTGGACTGCTCTCCATGAGCTCACTCCCCGAAAACCACTAGACTCTTCAACGAAGCGGGTAGTTGGGCAACAGGCTAAGGAAAATAGCACAACAGTCACCGGTCCGTGGGCCGTATCAACTTTTCAACCCATCAACCGTCCAATCAAACACGCGGTTTCAACCTCAATACCGACTCAACAGCCACTAGGACGTTCTGTACCAAACTCTACACAACCTCAAGTTCCACAAAGAACGCCACTTCCGGAGCAGAAAGAAGACAGGATCACTTCTAGAATCCACCCCTCTGCGAACGTCTTCCCCAATCTCCCTGGGGTTACTCGACCTTCAGAATCACATGAAGCCCCAGCTATGACACACACAGGACAGGCGAGGATGTCAGCAAAGCCAATTGTGAAACCTAAACAGCGACGGAAAATCCAAATACCAAGAGAACGTCAAAGTCAGTCATCTTGGCCAAACGTATTTGCCGGGCATTCCCCAGTTAAATCGCCTGGAGCAAAGGGTCTAACATCGACGCCAACATCCACAAACCCTCTTCATCAAGACCCTCACGCTGTTTCGCGCCACAGACCAATGAAAGACCTTGGCGGCACCACAAATGCAGTTGCTATTGCTACTTCACCCGGTCGATTCCATCATTTGCAAAACGATCCACCGCGAGCTCATAATACCAAAGAAACGGCTCGGGACGTCAATGCACATGTAGCACCAGGATCATCATTAGGCTTGCAGCCGCCACTTGGCGCAGGGAATAGTACCCATATAAGTCGCCCAGTAGAACAGACAGGTATTTCTAAAGGAGGAAGCCAAAACTCGAATTCTGCTCCTTTAACGCGTACTGTGGACAATAGCAGTTGGATGCAGCACCCCTCAGGTCGACAAATACCCCCACAGCCGCAGTCCAATTCGACGGGTCCCCGGGAAACAACTTCGTCTGAAAAGGTCCCCACTCTGCTGCATAACCACACACCTTCGAACAATATTCAACTAAACTCTCAACAGCCTAAACCTGGTCAGGCCACCCAGTCGAGAAACGAAGGAGATAAAACTGTACCATCATTTCAGCAAAAGCCTACACCGTCTGCACCGACTGTAAGAGTATTAGATCCATGGTGGCAATCAGTAGCTACAAGATATAATATCAGCGTTTTTCAGCCCCCACCGGAAGTTGGGTCAACACAATCTGCATCGGCTGTGGAATCAAGGAAACCGTATGCTGGAAATTCTTGGAGCTCAGTCCAGCAGGCACCTTCACCAATCCAGGAGACATCAATAGTCGAAAAATCCAGTCATCAAGCAAACCCATCAACCATTCTTCGATATCCCGAGCCTCTGACTCCGGCATCCCCTCAGCAAGGACCTTCTATTGGTAGTCCTTCTCGCGAGGTCGCTTTTCACACCCCGAATTACACCACCACACACGACCAAAGTCAGAATCTACCACCACGTCACTCAGCAATTCACGCAAATCAGTCGCCGAGGTCAGGTGTCATCAATTCTTCGGTATCTCGCGTCAGTCCACATGCTTCAGGACAGTCTACTTTTGACTCTCGCAACAATGACTCGTCTCTCAGAACCGATACCACACAGATGCAGCCGCAACATACCGCATCGCAGGTTCATTATCCTGGTGGTTACAAGGCACCTCGAGCAGTTCAACAACCTTTGAACCTACAAACCAATCAGAACAATGGGAGATCCAATGATCGCTTTCAACACTGGCCAAGAATTGCTCCTGCAGCACAAGTACCCAGCAGTTCTCGTAGCACGTCCGATGCAGATCGAAGTCATAGCCAGGAGATGCAGACTTCAAATCGGCAGCAGCAGCAGCAGCAGCAGCCTCTTAAAAAGCCTACTATTTCATCTTTGATTCACCCGTCTAACATACAGACGAACCTTCCATATGGGCAATCAACTCAGCCGTCAACCATGCAAAGTACACCTCCATTCTCACCAGCCATTCAGTCACCTGCTACTACACTCAGAAATGACATGCATGCTTTCATAAAATCCGAAACATCGTCAACAACAGCGACAACACCGAGTGTCCCATCCTCTCAAACCAACATCTCCAGAAACGCACCTAAACTGGACTTCTACCTCCAGCAAAAGAACCGCTCGATAAACACAGTCCACGCAGTTTCCCACACAGATTTCCAGTCCTTCACGTCATCATCGTTCTTCTCTTACTTTGCCCACTTTTCTGGCGTGCCGCTTGACGAATTGGAGTCGGTTGTTTTCCGTTGCATGTTTGGCGAATATCAGAGATTTGCTCTGCGGAAAGATGGGGGAGAGGCGGAGTGGAAGAAGGTTAGGAAGAGGATATGGAGAGTTTGGGAGGGGGAGTTGCGGGAAGCAGGGTTGAAGGGGAATGCGGAGAGTGATGAGGATGAGGTTTGGGAGGTTAACATTTTGATTGGGGATGGGAGTTTGCATGGTTGAGGTCGTTTGGTCTTTTTGTACATATTTTCTGTTTCTTAGCAAGGATTTTATATAAGTTTGTTGGTTTTTAAATATGATAAGTCATATTCGTTCATATTCGTTCATATATTTGCGGTGTGGGTTGGTGGTGACTTTTGGGTATATATGTCTGAAGCTATGACTGGCGACCAAAGCCGGTGTATGGTTTTGATGCTCAGTCCGGAAGCTCTATGGTTCTCAAAGATAATGACTGGGTTTTTTAATAGGCTACAAAGACCTAAAGGCGAAGACTTAAGAGGGAGGATACACCCTGCAATATAGCAATCACTCCGCTTCAATGCAGAAACTGCTCAAGACTTGGAACTCAGTAAATAAGTTTACTTGCAGTGCGGGACACATTTGCGAAGTAGGTTATTGCACCTCCTCCAAAGAAAACTATTACTGAAGAACGCACAAACAGTGATATCTAATTTGAGATGTGATTGTTGCAAGTTGGTGGAGAATTATGACATAAAATGTGAGGAGGTGAATCACGTGCGCACCAGATATAGACGTTCCTTCCTCTTCTGCATTCATTTCACTTTCAACTCAACACGAATTTTTCCACCGAACCATTTCTCCAAATTATTCCTTTCTTTGAATTGATTCCACTGATGATGTGAGCAGAGTAATTTTATCATCAAGAGAACGTATTCCACCCTTTGAAGAGTCTTCTGACTCTGTGTATTCGCTTTTCAACTCAGTTCATCTTCATTCCGTTTGACATCTTGTTCAAATTATCTGGAATCTCAAGGCAGCAGCGAGACCATGTCTAACTTCCAACCTCCCCTCCCTTGTCAAAATTGTCTTCGATTCCACTACGGATACTGTCGCGAAGCCCCCAAAGAATGCTGGCGCTGCCACAATTTTAACCACATCGAGCGTTACTGCCCTCACCGACGACGGAGATGGCCACGAGGCGAGGCACTCCCTGGCAGTCGTCCTTGGTGTGAATACCATGGCTTAGATGCTGATCCTCTTCTCCGGTTTGTGATTGATTTGAGGTTTCGTCGTTCTGAAGATTCTGATACTGAAATACACTCTTAAATAGTTCAAAAGTCCTCAACTCGTTAAAACTTTCTCCAAATTGTAATATCTGGGTTGATGAAGAACTGATTTATCGCGGCTGTGCCGAATATCACTTCAATCGTGAAGAGATGAGGGGTCGTCCACTAGATGAGAGAATGACACGCCGCAGATCGCGGTGAGTGGTTCTTCTGAATGTAATCTTTTAACTGACTGAGACTTTGAAGATCACCCATGAGAGATTTCGGCACCAGAGGCCAAAGATCGAGATCACCGATTCGTAGGAGATCACCATCACCAAATGGCAGACGCTTCCGTTCTCAACAACAATCATCTTCGAACAATGCACAACGCGGTCGCTCGAGAAGTCCACTGCGACAACAATACTCCCCAAAAAACTTACCACCCCGACCTCGTGGCCGTTCTCCAGTTTTCTTCGGAAGCAATGCCGTAGTCTTCGATGCCAATAACGCTAGAAGAGATGTGCTCCAGCCAAGATTCGGACAGACTAATTACATAGAACCTCAAATTCCAAGTGTTCTGCAAGGAGTCAACCTGTTCAGGCCGTTCTTACAAGAGAATGTCCCAGGCACTCAGCAACAAGCAGCACCAGGTAGACAAGGCTCTCAAAGTATTGCTAGCATGACTTCCTCAAAGACCATGGGTTTCGGCTCGGTCACACGAGCTCCATTGGCTCAAAAGTCTGGGAATACTGCTTCACAAAACTCTGGAAGTTCCAATATGTTTGGGCAGGTGCAACAGTCCGGACCTAAACCCAATGGCCCACCAGAACCAGAAGTTGAAGACCCTTACTTCGTCCTCGGAGTCAGAATGGAAGCTCTCGAAGCAGAGTATGTACAATCCAAATGAATTCCTGCCAGCGCTAACAACCGTAGGATCATTGAAGCCTACCAGAAGCGAATGTGGGAAGTCGAGATCGAACGTAGAGCCGATGTTGGATACACCACAGCGCCGGGAACAAATAACGTGTGGGACGAGAGCGTTGCTATCTTGAGAGCCGCAAAGAAGAAGCTTGTGGGATACTAAGACGTGGTTCAGCCACACGATAGGCTGCCATTTTTCTCTCTCGATCTGAGGAATATGTGGAGATGAGGTTATTGAGGCGGCATCATGCCTGTTTTTCAATGGTTGAGGATTGTAGCTTTGCAGGAATGGCTTTTGCGTTTTGAGTAAGGAGGTAGTCTGTATCCTCACATATCGTTTGCTTAAGAGTCGGTGGGGAGTTGAAGATACTGCTTTAGGAACAGTACAAGTCGAAGAGACATCATATCTGAGAGGCGGCGCTTCAATATTGTAATGGAAAATAGCTTATTTCTTCACCCAGTTCCCAGCTTTTAAAGGGCGAAATACGCTGATATATTACCCACGAAGCCTTTAAAATAGCTAAAGAAAATTTACCCGCCAAGACTTACCGGTGATATGTTATCGTGAGGCTGCTTCCAAAAGTATACTAAAGAAGTTTAGAATACTTCCCGGTTGGTAGAATGTCTGACATCATATAATACACGGTTACATGCTATCTCTTCAATCATAGGAGGTAAAGACTCCAATCGGGTATACATCGAGGGGGTTCTCATCGTCGTTTTCTTCCATAATCTCCATCACTAGGAGTAAGTCAGTATTTTAACAAACACCCGGGAAATATAAAGGAGAGCTGCATGACAGAATTAAAAAGTAAGAAGAAACACTACTCACAATCCTTGATATCCTCCCTCCCCCTCTGCGACGCTCCCCACGCCAACCTCGAACTAACCCTCACGCTCCTCAAATCCGGTAGCCTGCCCGCCTCCACGGCATCATACACCTTCCCGGGACTAATATCCACCTCTGCGCCCGCCGTCCCACTGCAATCCAAATCTAGTATCCGCAACGGGTGGCCCGTAGGTATACTTTGAAACAGCTCATTTGTGATGAAATCCGCGGAGATGCGGAACGCGATCAGAGATGGACAGCTCAAGAGAACATGATCCAGAGCTCCACCGCCAATCCGCGACATCGGATGCCGGATCGTAAGATGTTGTAAGCGCGGACCGATCGTTTCTAATGTCGACAACAAGGCGAAACTATACACCATGCTGCAGTGCTGGATACTGAAATGGGTGAGTGTGCTGGGAACATTGCTCAAATGCGTGTGTAGGAAGTGGTCGTCGACGCCGCCGGCTAGATGCAGGGCTTTGAGTTTGGGCGGCCAGGAATACGGTTGCGTTTCGCGGTTCTTGGAGTCGCTGCTGGAGCTGCGGGGGAAGAAGAGGGTTTCGAGCTCGCTGAGGTTTTTGAGGGTTTGGAAGAGGAGGTCGTTGGATATGGAGGCGGAGATGAGGGACAGGTCCAGGTGCCGCAGTTTGGTGCATTTGCTGAGCGCGGCGAAGGAGTTGATGGCGAAGGAGGCTTGCGGCGCGACGAATTCTTCGATGTTGCCTTTGAGACGGCCGAGGAGACGCGCCGTCAGGGATTTGGAGGAGTTGTGCACGAGCTCGCCCATATCCAGGCGGCGGACTAGCACCGCGAGGTGCGATTGTCGGATGTGTGCGTTTTTGGAGGGGCAGACGGTGGTGACGAAGGAGTTGAAGTTGCCGCCTGTGAGGTAGGGACGTCGGTAGAGCTTGGAAATAGATGCGCTGTACCAGAGGCGAGAGACGAGTGTGCATGCGTAGAAAGTGGACTGGTTGCTGGCGCGGATGGGGATGAAGGAGAGGATGTGGGAGATGATTTCGAGAGGGAGGAGGATCTCGCGAGTTGGTGGTTTGAAATAGTCTGCCTCATTGCGATGCAGGTACTCTGGAACCGTTTCTGGTCTTCCGGATCGTATCGACAGCTTCATGGGCTGTGACATCTCCACGTTCCAGTTGCTTTGTGCATCGAGAGCCATTGGGGGCGGGTTAACTGTCGATTGTTTTTGAATGGATATGGGTGTGTAGCTGATGAGACTACACTGTGAGTAATCGTTCACGGTTGAATCGAAATTTTAGCCATATTTTAGAGCTGCAATTAGCAAATCTGGAGTCCAGTGCAAATGATGGAATTAGAGGTTATCTTGAGAATATCGTCATAAGTCTAGAAACCTTGCCACCACGGAAATGCCCCGGATGACTAATCAGCCTTGTCTCCAGGCAACTTACACGGTCCAGAATAATTTCCCAACTGCAGCTACCATTTTTGTCGACACACACCAACATGGCGGGTACGAAACGTCAAAAGTCACCGTCGCCATCTCGACTCTACAGTAACAAGTCGCGCGCGAAAACATCGGTCGAAGCACGCGTTGATCCTGTGTATGGCCAACGGAGCGCACTTCCTGGTCTAGATGCAGATACGTTGGATGGCGATGATGTTGATCAAGATGCTGTGGACGCTTTAAGCTACTTGAGGGCTGTTAGGTTAGTACTTCTGTCTTTCTCCTATATATCTTCATATCTTCTGGAGCTATGCTGAGTTTCTCTTTTTCAATTGCTAGGAAAATCGCTAATTTGCATTCTCACATATAGGCAAGAAGCAGAAGGCCTCCCACCGGTACTGTGCGTGCCGTCCGAACCTAGAATCACAAACTCTACCAATGGACACGATCGCTCGAGCTACGAAAATGGCGTTGGGGATTTCAGAGGCTACTACGAGGACGGCGCATACTACGCCGCGCCCGATATTGAAGGTGAAAACGACGGAGCATTTGGCGCCTATGAAGACTCAGACGGCGCACAAGACCCCCAACTCGCATATTTCGATTCCATTCTAACGCGCTTCGAAGCGCTCCGTCAACAATTACAAAAAGCCCCACCACCCGAACTGGTAAAAAAGCTTGACGCAGACCACCCCATTCATCTCGGTAGACTAGACACTAAAAACAGTCGCTGGTGGAGATGGAAGATGCGAACGGTGAATCCAACGTCTGTTCAATTAGCAAGTATGGACAAAACAACAGTATTCAAACTCCTCAGACTAGTCCTAGGCGGAACCCTCCTCAGCACAGGCAAGGACGTCGATGAAAAAGTTAGTAGGTGGGTATGGGGTCTCCTAGGACGACTACCCGATCGTGGTGAGTTGACTAGCGAAGAAGTCGGAATTATACGCGAGTTAGGCAAAAAAGCCGTTTCGGTCGCGCGCGGGTTACGCGAAGATAAGGTCGAAGAAGCCGAGGCCGAGGACGAGGAAGAAGATGGTGAAGTACCCGAAACCGACGACCAGCCGGTAACCGCCGCGGAGGATCCTGCGGAGCTGGCAGCCTACAAGGCCCGGATTTTAGCCAGTATCAGCGCAAATGCAAATACAAGCGCCGAGGTACCAACAGAAGCAGAGGCAGAAACAGAAAGAGAAGCACAGCCTCTATCTTCAGCAATAACAGTTTCCCTGGAGACAGCAAAAGCTGCGAAGTGGAACACCAGAGCGACGATTAATATGATTATTACTGTTGCGGGAGAGTTGTATGGACAGAGGGATCTTTTGGAGTTTAGGGAAGTATGGGGTGAGTAGGTTAATTCTTTTTGTTACTGGAGTAGCAGGTGGGTTGGGTACTTCCTGGATTTGGGTGAGAATGGATATGGATATTGGGTTAGCTTTCGCTTGGAGTATTATGCTCCGGGGAGTTGTGGAGTGGAGTGGAATTCGTAGGTACTTAGCAGGTAATTTATCGTTCCCTTCATGCTTTCGCGTAGGTGGTCAGGAGAGGACTATGGAGCTTGGATACTGCGTGTATGCATTGTTACCTATGGAAGTGTCTCCATAAAATTATGAAGACAGTGCTATCGTAACAGCCTGATCAACTACCTATCCTATTCATTAATAAGAGACAACGAGCTCTTGCGCTACAATCATATTCCACGCTTAGTAAAACGTCCTCCATACAAAAACATCCTTTGTACAAAATATAATCTGTACAGCCCTGATATGCCAAACCCTTCCTAACTCCAGTAGTACAATTTTCGCTGTGCATATAGCTCGCACGCTCATGTGATTCCCAGTATCCCATCCATAACGCAAACGAAGAACTCGCAGTGCATAAACTGATAGTCATCAACTCTATAACCCGCCCATTTGTACCTCGTCTGCCGCTAATCCGTAATCCAGAAACTCAGCTTCTTCGAAATCCATGTTTGCATTCTCGTCTCCACCCAGATTACTTATCCCCCTTCCACTTTTCATAGCCTTCCTCGACCTCGGCACGGCAATCTTCCTACCACCAAACCCACTATCCACCAATATCCTCCCATTCTCATCATTCGCATCCCCTCCCTCCCCCTCCCCCTCATCCAAAAACCTCCTCTTCGCCGCATTCCCCCTCCCATAACTCCCCACACTATCCATACTCTCCTGACTCCCCCACCTCTCCCACTCCTCCTCCTCATCCCCATCCTCAATCACCTCCGAGTCTCCCCCAACACTATAATCCCACTGCTGTCCCTGCACGCCCAACCCCCCCGTCTTCATCAGCCCACAAAAGGGCGTGAGTTCGCGCATCCCGGCGCGCGGGCGTGTGCCTTTGTATTTGGGTGTGAGTGTGCTGGTGGGATTGTGCGACTCGGAGAATAGAGAGAAGGACGAATACGGATCTCCGGTTTTGTAGCCTTCGGGTACGGATTTGCGGATGCGCATGCCGACGGAGAGGAGCGAGGATTGGATGGGGTGGGGGAGGGAGGGTTGGGCGGGGGAAGGAGAGGGGGCCGAGGCGCCGCTGAGGAGGAGGGTGGACGGGGAGAAGTAGTTGGTGATGGTGGATTGGGATTGGGAGTGGGTGCCGGCGTAGGGACGCTTGGCTTGGTGGATGTGGGAGGGCATGATTGTGGTTGTGGTGTTTGTAAAGGCTATCGATTTGAGGGGTCCAGCTAGTGGTTTTTGTGTGTAAAGATGAGGGGTTATGTGTGGAATTGTGCAGGATGACTTTGGAGTTATATGCAATTGATGCACTCGTGGGTATCGATGGATTAAAGAGGACTCCGGCCGAGACAACCCACCTCAAGCGCAAGATCCAATGGCGCAGAACAGAACAGATAGACGAAAATAGAATCAAGAACTTCAATCGATGAATGCGACACAATGACGACGAATTGTGAATAAAGTATGTAAAAGAAAGTTGTGATTACAAGATGAACAGATGTAAATTATGAAAATCGAGGGGGTTGTGGAAATGAAAGGAAGAAACAAGGACCGGAACAAGATCAATGGGGATAAGCGCAATGGCCATGGCGCGATCTTGTCGCGAATTATCGCGTTTAGTGGTTTTTGTTAGCGCGATTGGTTTCACTAGCGATTACATAAGCGAACTAAAGATCAGCCTCGTCCTCTCCGGAAGAGAAAACACAAGCCGATTTGGGATAATATCTTGTTGCTGATTACTGTCATCAAACGAATATTCCAGCTGATTCAATATAATATAATATGTTCATTATCCAACTATCTTTGAGGACTTGTTGTCGACCTGTTATTTCTACGCCGGAGAGCTCGTCGTCAGTTCCTCCTTCGAGACAAGGCAAAGCACAGCCTTGTAGGAGTGGATATGTGGATAAAGTTACTGATATCAGGATACGAGAGCAGTTAGAACCAACATCGATAGGCTGCAAGTTGCAAAAGTGTACCGTAGAATGTGCAAACGATGGCTAGTGAATGCGAGATAGGAGAACTCCGAAAGATTCCGATACAGATTTTCTGCGTAACTTGGGTTTTTATATCCTTTTGGGCCACTTTATAGAAGGTTGTAAGAGCACTGGCCAGGTGACGACGCACACCCTAAGCGAGGAACAAAATTTTATCGCTTTCCCACCTTCATTTTTTAAAAATCATTAATTAAATCATCCTTCAATATTTTTGCTTGAAAATGACAA